>CM061921.1:13264055-13534998 GCA_031002005.1 Vandiemenella viatica
ATAGAATTTATATCTGGAGTTTATGACGCTTTTTTTCCCGTTAAAAGGAAACATTTATGCTTTTCGACTTATTTTTTTTAGGCGTGGAAATTACGTAACTTTGCGGCTTTTCTACAAAACACTTAAACACCGCGGCCGGACTCGAACCGGCACTCTAGCCCCAACACTGCCGAGGTCGTTAGTTGAATTCTCTCTATCATTAACGCTGTTAACGATTAATTATATTGGAATCCCACCTTACTGATGCTTATATTCGCTCAGAGTTATAAACATCCTCGAATATCAGAACTGCATTGTATAGATATGAATTTGAGATAAGTCAGGACATTCCATAGTTCATTATCACGTTTTAAACGTAAAAGTTACGCTTTCTCATGGTCTATGTCTTATTTTTTAATTAAATACAAAGACTCAAGCAGTTTTTCTGTTCGCCCAGAATGAAAACTAAATTTTCGATTTTCGTTTTTAAAACACGTTATTCTGGCGAGGGATTAGGCTACCATAAAAGATTCTTATATTTGTTCTACGAAAACTGACATATAATAATTATTCTCATCTCGTAATAATTTCTTCTTGAACCGCAGTGAATTTCTATGTATCCTGCTGGAACGGTTTCGATGCAGGACACATGAAGCCTGAGACTCTGCAATATGTATTGGACGCCCTAATTTCTTTGTCCGCCAGCTATGCTTTCACAATGGTGGATGGCCTAGCTGTATCGCTCTGTAATGGAGCCATTTCGTAACCTGTCGGACTCCCGAAATATTTCACGCATATTGGGACACCCGCTCCATCTAGCGGCAAATGTCTTCTACCGTGTGCTGACCTCTAGCGAGAGTTATGCAAGTTATCGCGCATGTCGCAACAGGGTCTCGGCGGCCGAGCAAGTACGTACATGTCGACACCTGTTCAAATACGCCTTAGGGTTGGGTTTTCCCCCGCTAGCTTTCACTCTCCTAGGGGAGTGGAATATCTGCGCCCAAAGAAATTAAGCCCTTGGGAGATGGTGCCATCTATCCGCAGATCGGGGAACTAACGGTGCAGCGCCATCTATCCGCAGATCGGGGAACTAACGAGTGGAATATCTGCGCCCAAAGATATTAAGCCCTTGGGAGATGGTGCCATCTGTGCGGCTGGTTGAGGAACTAACGTGTGACGTCATACGACCTTGGCCGCCATTGGTCCATTAGAATTTCCCGCCATCCAACTGTGACGTCACGCGGACGAGTGGAGTCTCTTCCGGGGCCGGCTTAAGATCTTTTGTCCCAGGGTCGCCTTAGTATACCTACTACTCCGTTTCATTTTCAGCATCCTTCTATAGCACCACATTTCAAATGCTTCAATTTTCCTTCTTTCTGGTATTCCTAAAATCCATGCTTTACTAACACAAAGTGCTGTGCTCCACATATAGAGTTTTAAATAGTTCTTTCTAAGTCGTAGATCAATATTTGAAAATAAAAGATTTCTCTTTTGGATGAAGGCTTTTTTTGCTAGTGCTATTCTGTTTTCGCATAATTCTTGCTTCAGCCATCAGTTGTAATTTCACTTCCCATGTTGCAGAATTCACTTACTTCGCCTACTGCATCCGATACTATTTTATGTTTAATCTACTATATTTCAGCTACATTTCATCAATTTTGTCTTTCTTTGGTTTATATTTAGTCCAAAATCTTCCTTCATTATTTTGTTCATGCCATTCAGTAACTTCTCAATATCATCAGCCAATTCTGCTAACAAAACAATGCCATCAGCTAATCGTAGCATACCAATTTTTTTCCCTCTACTTTCACTATAGCATTATTTATTATGACATTATCCACGAAGAAAACCCAAACTGTAGATGGGCCATCCTTGTAACAAGACCTTGATTTTGCCTCAGTCATGATGTAACCTCACCTGCAGATCCAAACGAATAGTAGGGGCCGACCTACAGTTTTCATTTAAACCGAGCCACTAACTTTCGTGGAAAGCTTTACTTGCCCAACAAAAGTTTATGCTGGTCCGTTAGATAGCCTGTAGGTCTAGGATTCAAACTATGCAGTTACCGCTCAGTCTACACTGACACATAATGTGGAACAATCTGTCTTAGCGAAAAAAGATCTCCCTTTCGATAGCATTTGCATGCTTATAACTCTGACGTCAAACTGAAAAATAACTGCAGAATTTTATATAAAAGAATCTATATCTGCATCAAAAACAATATTAAAAAATCAAATTTGACTGATAAAGCATAACATTTGGCAGAACCTGGGTTCAAATCCCTGTATGATAAAGTTGACTTCATTTTCAGTGCTTTCGCGATACGAATAAAGGAAAATGTTCACTTAGCTGAAAATGGGCCACAAACAACTTTCGTCTCACACCTTTCAGAATACCGACTGTAAATTTTCAAAAGGAAAAATGCACGAATCTGTGATTGTTTTTATTAATTAATGAGTTTAAAATTTGGTATTATACTCAACTTGACAAGCACTTCTTCGTCCCAGATTTGTTGGGTTAAAACCAAAAATAAATGATTATGGCGTGCGTGATGTTGGAATACCTTCCTCGCATATTAGTTTTGCTTCTGTTAATAACATTTATCATATATGTACGATAATTAGGCTTGGAATTATAAATGAATGATCATAAGGTCTTAGTAATGTTAAAACCTATATGAAATAATACAAATATAACTTTTGGGGACATTCGATACGTGAACTATAATTTCTAAATTTTTATATTACACTTTAATAACTAATGAAAATGTATCTTATATATGTAATACTGTCTCTGGCAGGCTGTACATAGACTGTGAATCCTGTCAATTAATGTAGAGAAAACAAAATCGTTTTTCAACATACTTAAACATAGTCAGAGAAACTGTCAAGTTTCACATCTTCTTCGCATCGTGGATTTACAGACAAAGTTCTTCACAATAGTTTAGCTTTCCTTCAATTTTACGAGATCCTTCTCATTTGTAGGTATTGACTCTTCCCTTCACTGAGGGAATCATTCGACTTTCGCAAAGCTGCTTAAGAAACCTCCTTTAGAACCATTTTCAAGTTAATAGTTTACTCAGATGAATGAATTTACCACATAGAATAATTATTCTTTTAGTTAACTGATGATTACAACTTACAGATGTACCATCTCGGTTGCAATTATAAACGCGCGCAATCAACCGAACCAGGAAGCAAGACTGTAACGCCGTATTATTTAAATAGCAGCATTTCGAGAACTCATAAATAAAATATTGCCTGTGACGTAGATAGAATGATTGTGGAACTCCGACTTGCAAGAGACTTGCAAATGAAAATATTAGTGGTAAAGGAACAGACCAAGAAGAGGTGGAATAATGTTAGAACAGTTATGCAAAGGGAAGAAAATAAAGAGGACTCCTGAGGATAAGACGAACCTGCCTTCCATTCAATAAATGATTCAGCGGCGAGGGGAATTTTCGTACGCCTGCCTCCAACGCCCGCGTCTGCCTTATCGCCTGTATTACCACCTTTTCACAACCGTAAAAGCAGCGTCTCTATATCGAGAAACGTATTGTGTTTTTTGTGCATTTATCATTTCCATTTTACAGAATATTTCAAAATCTTTCAAAAAAAGGAAAGAACTATTTCGGTCCTGGTTTTAAATTTACTATTATTCTATAGCAACATATTGTGTTGATTCTTATTGCTTAAGAATTTTATCAAAATGCTAATTACTCTGAGAATATTTTGTTGGCTTAAGTGAACTGGTGACAAGTAAATTTTCATCTGTATCATGATACTCGGTGAGAGATTAAAAATGGAGTCCTAATAAACCAATATCAGCAAACTGAAATCTATACGAAAAAACAGTGGCAGAGAGAGAATTATAGAGAAAGTTTTTTAATTTTTTTTATTGTATTCCACGATCATGGAAAACAAACAGTTTACTTGTCGGTCATAATCTATGACTGTACTGGTTCGAGGAAGACAAATAGGTTACTTATCGGTCACAGTCTATGACTCTTAACTGACCCTGGGAAAAAAAATCAACTTTAAATCTGTTCTTGTTCGTAAGGGAGCGTCCATAAACCACGTAGCTCCAGTTTGGCCTACTGTGAACGCCTTCTACTCCCCACTTTGCCCGACGTGACTTTTGTGTCTACCCCCCCCCCCCCTCCCTCCACGTAGAATGCAGCCTTTTTCCCTAATGATTCCAGAAGACATTTTGTACTGTTTTCTCTTGTCAGACTGTCGTAAATTACATACGGGGATAATTAAATGGTGGAAATAAATATTTACATGCTGTTGTGTATTCTGTATCACATTTTAACTGTGACAAATAATATGAATGAAAAGCTAGGTGGCCTGGCTCTGAACCCCTCCCCCCCTCCCCCCCTTTCCCATGACGTAGCCCAGCGTAGCTTTCCAGCCAACCCCACCCCCTTTTTTACACCGAGCCACGTAGCTTATGGACACCCCTAATTATGTTGACCAACGTTAGTGATTCATAAAAACATAACTTGAACATTATATCTTAACTTTTTGTGGGACAAGGAGCGGGAAGGAATTCGTCCATGGCATTTTGAAGGAAACATCTCGGCATTCGCATCGAGTGATTTGGGGGTGCGAGTGATGCGAGGCCAGAACGTTAACCGCTCACCCACCACGCTCGGTTTAACTTCTCTAATTCTACATTTATTATCTCCGACAGAACTAAGAATTAAACTCGTTAAAATTGTAGACTAACTATTAAAACACGTACATGTGCTGTGGTTTTACTTTTCTACCCGACGATTAACATGTTTATTCCACGCCTCTGGAATCTCAGTTTTATATAAACAGAGGCAAGACTCATCAATTAAAAAATCGTTACGCCTTTCGGGTATTGTGGGAAATGATACTAAAAAACAAACAAATGACCAGCCAGTGTGGTTACGCTAATTAAGGTGCCACAATTCTGGACCGGAGGGTACAACCGGACAAGGGTCCAGTGACCATGTACAGGCTGTCATGACTGCGGTTTCCCGAAGTCCCCTAGGCGAATGCTGGGACGGTTCACAATCTTCGCCTCATTAACTACATTCACAAACAGAAATACTCTTATCACATACAGAACGTAGTTACAGGTTCCGCAGGCAATATCAACAGAATATTCCCCCAACAGTGTAAATGCTCGGGACCTGACAAATCCGGTTCTATCACGGGTGGGACACGTGTGCTCGCATTCCTATATTTGCACATCGGACGCATGGGCACAGGTAGAAATTAAAAAAAAAAAATACAAGTACTGTGATCATTCATTCTGAGATGTCTTTTGATTTAGATTAAAATTTTTCGATAAACTATGCATGTGTGCAGATTACAATATCATAAAAACTGTTTAAGTGGTCTGGAATATATATTTCTAAAACTTTTTGAGTGAATTCCCGTCAGGTACGCTTGGTATAATGCCGCTAGTTAAACATATTTTATATCCCAGTAAAACATCCTATCTGTGTATCCATTGCTACATAAAAACTTTCCATTGAAATTTGCATTTGCGATGAGCTGTGAATCTGATTGTCAATTTTTCATGGAATTTCTTTGAAATTTTAAAAATAAGTTCGCTTAAAGTTGCCACCAAATTTCGGTATATGTGGCTGATTAATTTTAGGAAGTCGACTGCAATAGTTTTTCTGTCAGATGTTATTTGAATGATATAAAAAATAAAATAAAAAACGAATGATTTTCTGAAGCACTAGGCCTTCAGTCTTGCTCAGGTAACTTACAAATTTGTTCCTGGTTCGGGAGCTACAGACTACTCTAAATTATTTTAAATCATAACGAAGTTTCTTTAGAGATTCCAACTGTATGAATTATTATTATTATTTCATCTTAAGTTTTAACAATCATTGCTCTAAAGGGTCATTAAATAAAATGTTGAATTCATTGTCATAAAACGCCTTTTTATTTTACTGAAACAAGCGTTAGTACAAAACATTGATGATACTTTCCATTCTTACAGTAAAAGTATAAATCTATTTCTCCATTTCTAATATAATATTTAAAGGAATTTAATCAAAAGCGAATGAGAACTACACTGAAAAATAACAATTTTAAACTTTACTCAGCCAAAAATATCAGTCTTAGAAATATTTACGTTGTATTACAAATTAGTAATATGTTATGTTGTGAATTTTTCTGCAATTGAAAACGCTTTGACCGATGCCAAATAGTATAATCATCCGTAAGGGTCAGTGGACCAATCAAAAACTACCTACAAAATATAATTTGCCTATTATGCAGAGAACCATGCTAATAAACACTCATGAGAGAAGATGTGGTCAATGAACCTGATTAGACATCAAACGACATTTGGTTTAATATCTGAAAAATAAATAAACATTTGTATGAGAAACATTCAGAGACATAAGTTTACAGTGGAAATCCTAATCAAAGACCACTGTAATTGACCGTTAATAACATTTATGGATCTTTTATAGACGAACTATGAGATATTTCAGCTTTATAAAATTTTCTACTTGTTTTAACATATATATGTTTTTAGGGAATACGACTTTCAACCCCAAACATTCACGAAATTATTTACATCCTATACGGGGATCATCCCATAATTTCGACGTCTTATGATGATACATGGGAGTTAAAAGAGAGGTTATAGTTTGTCTTCCCTACCGAGAGTGGTGGTGTAACGATTAGCGTACTGGTCTCGCATTCGGGAGGACGGCGGTTCGAATCCCCGTCCGGGCATCCAGATTTGGGTTTTCCATCGTTTCCCAAATCACTCCAGGCAAATGCCGGAATCCTTCCTTTAAAAGGCCATGGCCGAATTCCTTCCCATTCCTTGCCCCCCATCCTTTCCCGTCTCTAAAGACCTCGCTGTTAAGAGACGTTAAGCAGTTAATAACGTCCTGCTACATTGTAGCAGGACGTTTTTACGCCACACTACAATTTATATATTTCAAATTATTTCAATATTAATTTTATTCAGATTAGATTAATTAAATTGATCTCGGGCAGCCCAAATTGTATATGTTTAAATTAATATGCAAGGGTGTTTATTTGAGAGGACTCAGCGCAAATATGCGAGTGTAAGATTTCTGTTTAAAAGCAAGGGGCGGAAATAGTGCCGCTAGCCCACCACTGTGACGCCTAGGGACAATGGACCGGCAGACTGTCGCCGTTCAAGGCCACCGCACCGCCCCGTTCTTGGGACGCGAGGTGGTGAATGTCAAACCCCTTCCTAACTGACGCGCAGGGAACGCTGGCAAAAATTGCCGCGAATCTCAATGTGCTACGACATCACGTGATTTCCAGAAAACCTGACCTGCCAATGACAAGAATCCTCAGGGTTTTCATAAGTTAAAACAAGGCCTATTCTTTCTGCCCCGACATGTTTCTTCGCTGAGAGGAAGGAGGCCATCTTTCGCAAGAGCGAGAGGGACTTCTGGCTTTTCAATGGTCCAATACGGTTCGACTCTGGGTGCATTGGAGAGTAACCATCCTATGGTCACAGGCTGGAGATCCCCGTCTGGTCGCTGCATCGAGATCACCCTGAGACAAGCTGTGCGACCTCCACCAGAGACGCTGTCTTCGAGCTGGTAATGTTCACTTGCCAGGTCTGGAATCATTGTGTTCTTTGAGACTGCGAATGACCCGTAAGCGATTTTAGACAGACTTATGCTCACCAAGCAGACCTAATTCTGAGCTCGCTGGCATTTTCACCGAACATTATGTGTTGTGGAGGCCTTGCAAATCACAAGTTCCATGTTTTCTTTAATTAACGGCGCCCGAGATTAATATTCATATACATGTACATATTTCTTAATTGCGGACATTTACTATCATTTATATTGTGCATATTTGTCATCTTTTGATAATCTAACTTCATTAGATAATTTCCGATTAAAGTAAATTCATTCAATTGTCTGCTTGGATAAATCGGCCAATTGTAACGTCTAGGCTTGTTTGATATTCCAGTGATTTTATGTTAATATTAAATTTAAATATGCCTAGCGGTGTAATAGCCAAATGAATAAAATAAATATCAATGTCAGTTTCCTTGCGATCTGGCAATGTTAAGATTCTTGCCAACCCAAAAATAAATTCTTTTAAATAATTTAAAATGTATAAAATCCCCCCCCCCTCTCCTAAAGCATCTCATTACAAAGGACATCCATGCAGTATCAAACGAGGTGGAAGTAAAAACAGGCGTCATAGGGTAGTGTCTTGGGACCATTGCTGTTCATTATTCTAGTGAATTATTGTGTTGATGGTTTTCTGTTAGAGGTTATGTTGTTTGCGGATGACATAACATTGTACAATACCATTAAAACTACACAGTCCTGTGAACAGCTACAGCGGGATCAGGACAGGATAGTTCAACATGGAATGAAAATAAATGCCAAGAAGATTCAAATAAGGTATAATATCTCTCGTTTATTAACGATTGAAATTGCTGATATGAGGAAACGGGATGTTGCTTTGCACATTAACAACAACGTTGTACCTACTTTTAACATTAATTTACGTTTATTATAAAATTATTCTTCATCAAATGTTATTAACAACAGTCTCACACAATTAAGCAAACTTTTTGAAATCCAATAATGTGTTCATTTTACATCAGTTCTCAGGGTGTTCGATATTTCCATTGATTAAGCTCAGCGGGGCAGTGAGATTTTCTCTTGGGCGACACTGGGTTGGTCAAAACGATGATGATTTGCGGTTATCACTATATCGGTGGGGTTACCATTTAGTAGAAAGCACCGTCTGCTGCCCGCAGTCGTCCAACGTATGGCTCCATTTTCTGCTTGCCGTTGAAGACCCAAGTCCACTCGGGTCACGACATGTAAAACAAGAGCAACCACACACCGCACCGGCGTTAGTCGCCATACACTTCTTTCTCAGGCTGGCCACGCACCCACTCTACAGCTCGCAATCCACAGTACCATTCCACAGAGTCACCATAGCGGCATGCTGCATTCCTTCAGTGAGGGCTACCCGGACCAAGGTCACATTCCGGAACGCAGCCGGGCCGTTACCGTTATCTTTGTTGTTCGCACCGACCATCTGTACAAGCTATGGGTCCAGCTTCTCGCAAAAATATTTCGATGTAGTGTGGCAATGCACTATACTATGTACACAGATAAAAAAGCGAAGGTTCTCTATGATTTCAGTGTGGAGGAGGAACTGCTTATTTATGACGTTAAGTGTAAATATCTTGGCTTTAAATCTGATAGTAAATTCTATTTGGCAGGACACATTGAGCAAGGTAGTTTCAAAATTTGGTTACAAAACCTTGGTCGGACCGTTAGCTGCATATGATGGTGTAGCATTTAGATTTATTTGTAGAAATTAGCGCAAAATGCAATCAGTAACTGATATCATAAAGCTGCTGGATTGGATGTCACTGGAAGGCAGAATGCTGGTAAAGAGAGTGGTTGGAGTGACTAGGCTTATATTGATGTTACTGATTGGATGAATGTTGGTAGAAGAATTGAGGGCTGTTAGCAGTTGCCGACTTTTGGGTTAGGTTTAAAGTATTGTAGAAGGGATGAGATCACTAACTATATACTGGCAGTTGATTTCATCTGAAAGGGAAAGTGAAAATTTTCTTTTGTAGTTATGGGAGTAAGATGCTGGAATAATTTACCAAGGGAAGTATTGTAAATTTATCAAAAACACTGAAGCGTTTAAAATTAAAATTTGTGAGACGCAAAAGTATCACATGGTGAAATACATGAAGAATTTAAGATTAAAAAATTAATAAAAATTATTATTAAATTCAGAAGTAGGTGTATAGGAAAGCTGCTACCTTGTCATGTGCTCCATCGCAATGGAATTAAACTAAAGCTATCATATTCCCTCCGACATTGTTATTTGCAGGAATGCTTAACCTTTTTTATTCTACTACCAATATTACCCTGGAGAAATAAAAAAAATGTAAATCTCGTAGAAAATTTTCTTACGGTTTTGTTTCTACCTTAGGTTCGTTTTTCATACTGAAATGCTCAATTAAAAAAAAAAAAAAAAAAAAAAAAGAAAGAAAAAACCTATTAAGTTGGGAGAAGAAATTATTAATTTTGATATAATTGAATTTTTATGAATTTATAATGAGTCACCTCGCTGCGATTTCATTGCATTTACAAAAAGTAAGTATGAGATTTCACAATTTATCATTTATTTAAACAAATTGGCACTTTTACGAAATAATAATAAAAGATCATTATATTCATGATTGAAATTGAAACTTTTAAGACCTGTAAATTTTAATTAATTAGGGTACGTGCTCAGCTAACAATTACAGAGAGCACTGAGGAATCTCTTTATCAGTGCAGCTTCGCTGCCATTGCGTGTTCGTTTCACTCGAGATCGAATTGAAATTCAGCATTTTATATTATATAGGATATTTACCCTGAATTTTCTCTGGTCACCCAGCAGCACAGGTTACTCCATTCACCACCCAACTTACCAGGATGCTAACTTCACCACCACACTGACACACACACTTTCCCAATGACCGCACTGGATGCTGCGTTCCGGAATGTGACCTTGGTCCGGGTAGCCCTCAGTGAAGGAATGCAGCATGCCACTATGGTGACGCTGTGGAATGGTACAGTGGATTGCGAGCTGTAGGGTGGGTGCGTGGCCAGCCTGAGAAAGAGATGTGCTGCGACTAACGCCGGTGCGGTGTGTGGTTGCTCTAGTCTCCCCCACCTCTCGACGTGCTAGTCCAGACCTCCGCTGAGCTCCGCACAGTACCAGTATACAAGTACCTCACTGGTACTCGCGTTGTACGTACAAGCTGTACGCCTCGCTCACACCGCGTCAGTCCACAGTCGCAGCCGCGACTCCCCTCTGCCTCCAGATACCTTGCAGTTCACCATCCATTGGCAGATAAAAAAGACAACCACCTTAAACACTGTTTGGCACAGCCACACAAAACTTTCCGTCCCTCGATTTAGTTCCCACTTGGATAAAATATGCCGACCCACGTACGGATACAATAGCTGCGTCCAGGCGATACTCAGAAGTATCCCATGCTGAGTCAAACACTTAAGGCGGCCACACACGCAACGTTACACCGGAGAGGTTTACCTGTGCAGGTAGACCGGAGCGTGTGTGGCACAAACCTGCACAGGTATGCGGCCCTGTACGGGTAGCCGGAGAAGGATGAAAAATTAATTCTTTCTACCTGCGCCAGACTACAGACCGGAGCATGTATGGGGGTATTGTGGTGGACTTGTACAGGTTTCAGTCTCATTTATAGCTTTGGTGAAGAGAGATCGCGTTGTGTGCAGTGCTGAAACAATTTTTCTTCTTTGTTTAGCTTCAAAGTTCAAACATAGGTTATGTGAAATCGTAACCCTGATACATTTATAGAAAAATTTATTGAAATTAATAATCAGAACCTTCTCCGTGGTGTGTTAAGAGCAACAAATGCCATGATCGCCTCAAGAAAGAAGCCACCTATGCGCTATTATTGCAAAAGCTACAGGAGTGTGAATCTGATGCTAACAAGCAAACAGTGATTAAAAAAATAAATAATCTAAGAAGTAACGTCCGCAACAATAAAATGAAACCTGATAGAAGTCTGGAACGCCGGCAGATGCAGTTATAAGATACATGCTTCAGGCGAAATTATTGTAGAAAACTGGCACTCTTGCGATCACGCTGATGCAAGAAACCTTAAAGTTGCTTCAAGTCTTTCATTTGAAGAAACATCACTTCTCATTATAGTATCATTTTTAGGAATTAATGGAGTAACCATTGAAAGAAATTTTAGGTAAACCTATTCATCCATATGCAAGTAATTACAGTAATATTTAATTTCTATACTTAATTCGTTCAATAAATTAATATGAGTGTATTGTTTTCTTTTTGACAACCACTTTTTACACCAATTTTCACATTTTTTTCTTTGCTGTTTACATTTCAAAGCTATTAAAATGTTTCCGTGGTTATACTGGATACACTGTGCTCCAATATACCTGTACAGTTTACCATTACGTGTATGGGCTCCGGTCTACCTGCACAGGTAAACCTCTCCGGTGTACCGTAGCGTGTGTGGCCGCATTTAGCTGGCGTGGAGACAATGACCCACCCCCGACTCTGTTCTCGGCGTCAACCTGCTGCTGAAATCCTGTCGCTGCCTCGTAGCTACAAACATAATGCTGTTCTTTCTTGTAAATACGACGCTAATGAAATGATTCAATTTTAATAATTGCAATACCGATGTCCGAAAATATTGAAACTTACGTGATAAACTGCCCATATTAACACGGAGAGATTATTATTGTATATTAGAATTGTTATAATCCCCGGAGAGGTGTAGGATTATATCACCACGCATAACCTTTGCTTAATATATCATCTTTGGTCATAAAGAAAAATATAATTTCCGTAACAGTTTACTTTACTAAAAAAATAACATTTTAAGATGCTGATATGGGGGAAAAAAACCAAGAATAAAACAGCAACACACTATCAGGTTTTAATATCGATATCAAGTACAAACATGTTTACCGTAAATGAAATATCACAATTTCGCTACGCTTTTTGAGGTGTTAATCTATAATATAGCGGTTTGGTTAAAGAATTCTTTTGATTTTAGTTACTGCATTTCATAAAGCTGAAGAAATAAGTAAAAAAAAAACAGTATCGACATAATCCAAAGAGTTTCAGTATGTCCTAAAACACAAAGAAGTTTACAGCAACTTAAATATTGCTTATGCCAATTACACTTGATTAACCTAAAAGCTGAATAGCACTAGCAAAAAGGGCCTTCATGAAAAACAGATATCTCTTAGTGTCAAATATTAATCTAGGAATTACAAAGAACTTTTTAAAACTCTATGTGTGGAGCATAGCAGTTTATGGTAGCGAAACATGTACTTTGGGAATACCAGAACGTAAGAAAGTTGAAGCATTTGAAATGTGGTGCTACCGAAGAATGCTGCAAAATTAAATGGATAGACAAAGTACGAAATGAATGAGTTTTAGAAGTAATGGGTGAGGATAGAAGTTTGTGGAAGAAGCTTGCAGAAAGAAGAGACAGTTTGGTAGGTCATATTTTGAGACATGCTGGATTGGTTAATTTGTTAGTGGAGGGAACAGTCGAAGGTAAGAACTGTAGAGGAAGAACACCGAGCGTGGTGGTGTAGCGGATAGCGTTCTGGCCTCGCATTCGGGAGGACGGCGGTTCGAATCCCCGTCCTGGCATCCAGATTTGGGTTTTCCATGGTTTCTCAAAATATATATAGAGGAAGACAGAGGTTAGAAAATATGAAGCAGATAATTGAGGACGTGGGTTGTGATGGATATGTAGAGATGAAGAGGTTAGCACAAGATAGGAAGGGATGGAGGATTGCAGCAAACCAGTCGAAAGATTGATAACAGCAACAAAAAAATTAAAAATTTTTTTTCATTTAATTTACTACGTTTCTGAAAAGTGAAGAAATAAAAAGGGAATTAAAAAAAAAAAAAAAAAAAAAAAAAAAAAAAAAAAAAAAACATGGTCTAATGAGTAGTAGTATTATCTTTCCTTGTGACTATCTCTTAAAGGAGTCCCAATCTCAGATAGAGAAGGATCTGGGGCACCTGCTGTTCTCCGGTCTCGTATTCATTAGATCTACCGCAAATTTTAAGCTTTCCATGCAAAACCCCATAGAAATTAATGGTACTTGTTCGATTCCTCAGACACATGCAAGTTGCTTACAAATTTAGGATAGTATTAATTCGTCATCTGACTTGAATTGAGCTCCAGCCGGAAAAATGTTAAAAGTTTGGAACAGAGGCCGCCCCGGACGGATACCCAACAACACGCCGTGGGAACGGGGCTGCCTCAGCTACCCACTCTCTGTCGGTAAACATCACAGGCATGTGTAGTGGTGCGCTGTTGCCATCGGTTTGCAGCAGAGGTACGCACCCCTTCTGTTGCTGTAAAGTGCTCTGTGCCGAACAACACTAGGCAATGTGGTGGGAGGTGGCGGCGGCGGTGAGGTAGCGAGGGCTAACCTGTGGCGCGCGCTGATCCCTACACTTCCGCTAATGAGGTGCGGCCTCCGTTACAAGTCGTCGTGGGAACGCGGCATTAGAGGGCAAGATTGGTTTATTTTGGAGATGAGGGTGTTTCGGTATATAGCGACCCCGTTATTAGCTTAATTTGTTGTTATATTTGGTGACTGTCGATGTTGCCAAGAGAAAGAAACCGAGCGTGGTGGGTGAATGGTTAACGTTCTGGCTTAGCATTCGGGAGGACGCGGGTTACACCAGGCGAATGCCGGGACGTTTCCTTCAAAAAGGCCATGGCTGAATTACTTCCCGTTCCTTTTCCCCAGTCCCATCCCGCCTCTAAAGACCTCGACGTCGACGAGGCGTAAGGCCAAAAAAAAAAAAATATATATATATATATATAAATGACAAAAGCCTTTCTTATGTAATACCTCATCGAAAAACTATTTCATGTATCTTCAGAACAACACGACGGGGATTTCTTCCATTTTCGCCTTGTCATAACAAGGACTGGACATTGACACTATTGAAATTTCTGCAAAATCATAGGCTCTGCCACCGCCAAGGAAGCCACGCAGACTTTCATGCATCCCCGACAGTGCTTAGCTCACTCATATTGATTTTGCAGGTATCACTAGATGTTGATAAGATTCCAATTTCGGTCGTATATGATTCCTGTATTTATCCGGTGGGTGAGCGATAACTCTCAGGCCTCGCATTAGGGAGGATGTAGGTTCAAACAATCTTCCTACCATCCAGGATTCTGTTATCCTCGGTTTACCGAAATCACTCAAAGCAAATGCCGGAATGGTTCCTTCAAAAGGCCATGGCTGAATTCCTTCTTCCTCTCGCGGCTCTAATAACCTCGTCATCGACGAACCCTAAAGCCACTTCCTATGTATCGAGGCATGATGTTTGGTCGAGTTTTGGTCATAATAGTTCTATGTATTGTTCATTTTCAAATTCGATATCTATTGCAGTAATGTTTTATATCCTGAAATTGATTGATATTGACGAGAGCTGTCGATTGATACCGCAACTAGTCTCACAGGTTCATCGAGTTAGACACTATATTGCGCTTAATTTCCAGACACGGTGATGAGAGACCAAAATACGAGTAGTGCAGCACCCTTCTGCGCCACGCAAGAAAAGTCACGGTTGATACTTGGCATCATATCTTCTTTTATTCTTTCGATGTCTAATGCTGCAAAGGGAATTTGATTATAGATTACATACTCGGAGCTGTATTACCAAATGTATTAACTGACTTAGTGATCTGGGGTGTTCTCGCCCATCAGTAATGAAACGTATTCTAAGATCTATTGTGGCTCACCTTCAGTTGAGTGGTACCAATTTCAGTAATTAAAGCGGTGTCGGTATCACAAGAAACGCCGTGGCGACGGCCTAATGCGTGTGGTTAACAGAAGTCAGACTATCATTTTAAACCAATGTGTTATCCAATATCCTTCAAAAAGCTAGTTAAACAATAAACATAGTTAAAAATAGTTTAAAAAAACAACAAAAAAATGCTTTTGTAGCAATTTGAACTGATTGGGTAGAAACAATATTTGAACATAAAGATTTTGTTTAACAGCGATAGGATGTCCCACAATTCAGTATGATTCAATTTTTTTAATAAGCTTAAATTCAGAATAAATTTGTTAATAAAAAATGCACTTTAATAATAATAAATAAAGCCTGGTGTGCTCTCTACCTATTTTTCATAACGACTCTGCCTTTACGAATAACCAGCTACAAAAATATACGGCAACTCATATCTAGCAACCCACTCTTTTTTGCATGTAGATTAATTTTTGGTGAGTTACTTTATTCTCATTTTAAGTTTATTCAAAGAATTAAGTTACACTGAATTATGGAGCATTCTATCGCTGCTGAGCAAAGTAATTATATTTAAATATTATTTTTATACTTTTATTTCACATTGGTGCAATAATTTGTTTTTAGTTTTTTTTTAAACTATAAATTTTCCCAAACAGAAATTACAATATTTTCTATCCTTCTCCTAAGGCGTGAGTAGTATCCCATCAAATATGTACAGTATAGAGCTGTTCTTCGATTCTGCCACCCCCCTGATGGTTGCCGCTGGGGATAGTGGAGCTACAAAAAAGAACATTTCAACACGAATTTACCATTATCACCCCTTGAAACATGATTTTTCCGCTCCCCTGAAGTTGCCGCCCGGGGTAAACTTCCCGGTTTGACCCCTCCTTAGTTCCGGCACTGGGTGCAGGAAAGTAATACTGCTAAAGTATCCCGTTACTAACTTCTAGTTAAACAGTAGTAACGGAGAAAATAAAGGATGCACAATTAGTACCAGCTCTCGTAGCTTACCATCCTTTTTAACTCACTTCAATTGGAAATCAGTTTATAAGCATACTCTTGAATTTGGTCCTTCAACATTTTACTGAGAATGTGACGGAACTGTCCAGACGGGACGACTGATATTTGAAATGGTGGATGTGGAGGTATTATTGTACTGAACTTCACATTTAATATGATATTCGCAAGGTGATGGGAACAGTAATCAGTTAGAGATGTAACATGTCAGCGCAACTCTCTCAGCCTGGGTTATGGACAACCAAAAAAGATCCAAATGCCTGAAGGCAAATCCCATTCTATTTTATGTTACAAGAGAAAATAAATAATAATTTGCTGGATAAATTTTGCGCACAGATGGACTATCACGTAATCGAACTGCGAGGGTACATTAAGATAGAACTGTAAAATACGATAAACAAATAATCAGCTTATTAATTCTAAAAAAAAAAGATCAATTGATTGTTCTTCGTGAAAGGTTCACAGAATGCTCCATTTCTAAATGTAATTCCACTCCTCCAGAGCCTATATTTGTTTCGAAATGATGAAAAAAAAAGGTTAAAAGTTTACTCAAAGGAGATATGTAATATAATGTTTAAGATTTTAATGAAATCGTGAAAGAAAATCTTGCTCCCTTCTTTGAAGCAAAGATCTGTAACGTAATCTAAAATTCTCACACTGTCATGTCGAATCATTCAGCATGCGTGTTGATAAAAAAAGGTTGTTTGATATTTGATAAAATGGGTCCACTATTGGTTCCCGTTAGACTGCAATTAGAAGATATGAACTGTAGTGAACATATACTCCACCAATGAGGAGTTTAAAATGGTCATCCGAGACAGCTGTTTTGCCAATACATTAATACAATGCAAAATTTATTGTTCATTGGGATCTGCTATTAGCAAAATCTTGGTAAATCCTTAACTCCAGAAGTTAAACATAGTCTAAAAGAAAAAGAATATTGGTTAAATATCAGTTCTTTTTATGAAGATGTGTAACTCAACTCTGTCATTCATCATGCACCGAGAAACATGTCGATAGCAGTCAACGAATACATGGAGACGGTTATTCCTTCGTCGACAGCGGAGGTGTAACTTCATGAATCTTATTCAGTGTTATTCTACAATAAACATTGTATCCTATTACATGTGCTATAATACTGAAGCATGAAGAAAACGTAAATAATGTATTGACAGAAAAAAAGTCTGCTACATCATAATTCCATTACCACCCAACAATTGGGTCATTATTCTTTATTAACTATCACCTACTAAGTAAAAACTCAGTAAGAATGAAAATAGCTCTCTTTACAAACTCCTTCACAACGAAGAAATTCAAGACTTATTAAATGTAAGTTTGATTTACAATGATGCCCACTGGTTGATGTCTGCAAAACGTTCATTAAGGACGGGGATGCAACCGTACTTCGAAACTAAGTAGCTGACTTAAAAAACCAATGACTTAAATATAACATACAATGCTGACTTATTTCTCACTACAATGCGACCAATTAAAAGGTTAAAAAAAATGGAAAACCAGTTTATGAAAATTTTGAATTGTTCATTTTGTGATGGAGGACGCGTCACGTATATAGCCTGTATAGCTCAGTATATATGTACATCGTCTCTGGCTTTATAGCTCGCCCAGTTGAGGAAATAGGATGAGGAGTCAAAGAACAGGAAGTAATTTGGCCATGGACTTTTGAAGGAGCCATCCCATTCACCTGTAGTAATATCGGGAAACTTGAGAAACCAAAATATTTATGGCCAAATGGGGATTTAAATTTCAATTATTTCTTGTTTTGAATAATTAAGCTAAGAGTTGTTTCGATATTGTTATTTCTAAAGATTGGAGACTGTGATCCCCAAAGACGTCAATTTTATTATTATTATTATTATTATTTATTTATTTGTACACCATAAAACTGAATAAACTATTGATATTGTCAGTGGGGAACAAATGTTCATAAGCTTGATATGTTGTATTGTAAATGAAATATGGAAGAATTAATGTATTTTTATTCAGTTACTACTTCCTTCATTTGGTATCAGTCTTTACATCAACTGTGCGATTCAACTCTCAGTGTTGAATGAAATTACAGACATTGAATTTTTTACTGAAGGAACTCTACGCCAATATGCAAAGTTTACTGATCCATCTTAAATTTTTTTTAAAGTTTTTTACCTTAATAACAACATAAATCTCCAATAATGTGTTTCCAATAAGTTTTAATTATAAATAATGATCAGTATCTTTCATATGGATTGGGAGGACGCGGGTTCGAATAATAATCACACATGAGTAAAAGAATGAAAGTGCTTTTGGAAATTAACAAAAATCAGTTGCCTTACAAGTAGGCATATGTATTCCTTATATACAAAAGTGATTACTTACAACCGAGTGACAACATCCAGTTATTACATTGAACTGAATTTATTTCTTCTGATGTGATGATACCGATTAATGGTCACAGTTTTTGGGCTACAGTAGCAGAAATGAGTGGAATAGAGGGCTATACAAGTTTCTTTTATCAATTTTCAGTATATTATTAATACTTCATAACACCTCTGAAATTTTCAGTCTGAAAAATCCTATGACATAGTACTAAATTAGTTTGACGTCTGTGCTTCCGTGTCAGTACAGATGATTTAAATACAGTTCCAAAATTATTTATATGTGCGAAAAGACTTTAAAACTGAAATAACTATTAAAATTGAGAATGACGTACTTTTTTAAATAGGAATCTTCTCCAAAAGCAAAAGGAAGCGATAAAAACCAGAATTAAAGTTGGCTTGAAGTACTGGTGAAAGATATCGTCTTGTACCTTCCTCCAACAATATAAATTTTTAATGCCCACTTGAACGATCTCTGCGTCCAGGAAGCATGAACAATTTATTAGGCAGTTGTTCACTCCACACTTCAACACATAGTGTACGCAGGGAATAAGGTAGAAAGCAGACTTACAAACCCACAGTCGGTGCAAGTCAATGTTTAATAAATAGGGGCGTGTCTTATCTTTATCGCATATTAAACACTAATAATTAATCGATACACTCAAACTAATTATGTGGAAAAGTAAGATATTTGCATTGATAATGCACCTTAATGGTATCAGAATTGAAGGTCTAAGGAGTGTTTATAAAGAAAAGAATTACCTGATTACATAATTTTTAATTTCATATTGATCTCTTTTCTTAAACTTATTTCCTGAACCGAAAAAAGTACAATTTTGTCAAAGAATATTATTGATTAGAAAAGCTGATACTTGGCAGTGGTACAGGGATAGGGCACCCAAAGTAATTAGTGGATGAATGCTACACAGCAGTTTGGCTTAAGTGTTGATCACGCAGTAGCATTACAGACACTTTGAGCCATCCAATTACTACTGTCTTCAATGAATATAACGTTAAAAAGATATAAAGCTCTCGCAAACCTAGAATTTCTGAAAGATTCTTTCTAGAGTCATTAAGAATGATCGCGGACTGAAGGTATCTACATTTTACTCTGCATTTCACAAAAAAAGGAACGGTGGGTGTCAGAGGAAGTTTTGCACCAAACTTCACCTATATTCTCTGCACTCCAGTTCACAATGGCACCAGGGAAGGAAGAGTCCATACATACGTCTTCTTCTTGATCATCTTTTTTTTTGCTTTTGGATTTATGCCTCGTCGACGTCGAGGTCACTAGAGACGGAACAGGACTGGAGGCAAGGAACGGGAAAGAATTCGGCCATGGCCTTTTGAAAGAACCATCCCGGCATTCGCCTGGAGTGATTTGGGGTAACCATGGAAAAACTAAATCTGGATGGTTGGACGAGCTTTCGAACCCACGTTCTCCCGAATGCGAGGACAGAACGTCAACCGTTCATCCACCACGCTCGGTCCTCCCTGTTATTATCTATTCTATAAATTCGACCAAAGAACTTTGGTGGGAGAAGTATTATACTGAATTCGGAAATAAAAGAAGTGGTTCGCATGTTACTCAATAAATATATGCGGAAATTACGTCGACTGTCTATCAAAAATCCAAGACCTATTTCGGTATCAATTCTGAAACACATTCGTAAGGCCTGTGGCAAGCAGTTATAAATCACGTGGCTCTTCTCTACACATTCTGAATGCCATTAATCAATCCCAGTTGACGCGAGGCCCATACAGCTCAAGAATACTACAAATGAGGACGAAAAAGTGTTTTTCTTAAGATAAATAAAATTAAAAAATAGGAATATGTTGTATTTACTTTACAAATACGTTACAGTTCTTGAAAATTCGATCTACAAAACGCAGTCTAGATTTTTTTTAATAACCACCGATATTATACTCTGTCTCATTTAATTTTGCTTTATATTGTTACACTTAGGGCCTTAATGGAATCAACATTTCCACGAATTGAACGACTTACTTTTTAAACATGGCAGTGTACTCTTATTTTTTATGCGGAATACATTGCAGTTACTACAATTTAATTTAAGCTGACATCGATATCATCGTGTTGAAATAACGTCCAGATCACGTCGAATTTCTAAACAATTAGCAGAACTCTGTAATTCCCAACACACAACTGCATCATCAGCATTTTTTAAATAGTAGTTTGTTGTCAGTCCAGATGCAGTATAGTTGCTGAATTTATTCTAATGTGTTTACGTGTCATCTAGTGTTGTGGGTGATCGGTAACGTTCTGGTCTCTCATTCCCGAAGACGCGAGTTCGGATCCTCATCTAGCCATTCAGATTTGGTTTTTCCATGGTTTACCCAGATCACTCTAGGAAAATGCCGGGATGGTTTCTTCAAAATGCCATAGCGGTCAGTCCTTTCCCGTCTCTAACGACCTCGATGTCAACGAAGCGTAAAGCCAAAAGCAAAAAAAAAAAAAATTAAAAAAATAGTATATGTTATTAATTTTGTGCATATTTTCTTTTGTGGATGTGATGGTCGGAGATTGGAATAGGTTATCGAGTAATATTGTGAACAGTTTATCTCAAACATTTAAAGAGTTTTAATTAAAATTAACCGAAAAAGTAATTGTCTAGGAAAATTGCTCACAGACCAGATGATCACCACAATCAACCTATTTATTAATCTGATATGCAATTCTGAGGTGTAAATTGGTGAATATCCCAATGTGATTAAGAAAAACTGGCTAAATCCCGGAATCAGGATTTGGGTTTGACCGGAGAAGAGATATAAACCAGTATCCTGTGTACCTCTGCATGTACATCACGGGGTCTTCTGTTATGCTCGGCCAATCATTGTTTCGCATTTTCTTTGCATCCTTAAATTACAGGTGGTCCAGCTAACGTGAACAACACAAATATTTCTACAACATTTGCAGATATAAAAATATGATTTTCGCTAAATGGTAGCATATAACGGTCCAAGTAATTTGGTGTGTGTAGTGACTATTCTCAACACGAAATCGAACCAATTTTGATTTTTTTAACAGCAAACATACATTTATTTCAATGACATCTGAAAGTACGCGCAAAGATGGATTCCTTATATAGCATTGCAAAAACACCTAGATATAATGTGCAAATATGATTAACATTTGGCCAGTAGCATAGGGCAGTGGTACTCCAAAGTACTACTCCCAGCTATTCTAAAGCTGCTGAAGCTCTTAAATGTAGCAACAAAATTGCGGCACAAAGCTTCTTAAAATTAATGGATTCTGACAGTATCTTTGAAGCTTACATCAAGTAAAGGAGCAAAAGCCCTTCATATTATTGACAGGCTACTGCGGGCCACTATTAAAATTTATCTGACCAGACAAATTATTATATCCAGCTCTCAAACAACTACGCAACTACCAACTTAATACCCGAAACCGTCTGCAAAGCGCAGAACAAATGAATTATAGGACGAACAATGAGAATTACCGAATTTTTCTTTTGTACTGACAACTTCAAACTTTAAAAAAATAAAATATCAGTCAAAACGTGATTTTTCTCATATATAGCAAATAGACGATTCATGGCTACATTACCTACGAATATGAAACCTTGGATTATTTCACAGCCACATACATTGTGTACATATAATCAATAATTCGCTTTGTGGATACAGTGAAAAATTGAATGGTTTCTCTTTTAACATCAAAGTATTCAAGGAGCAATGCAAACTTGAAATCATCATCATCTTCCTCAACAGCTTTCAGCCACCGAACGGGTCTGTCTTGTATACAAGCCTCTCCATTTTCTTCTTTCTTCTCACCGCCTCTCTGCCACCACCTTGAAGTAGTCCTCTCCCGTACACATTTCTCCACTTCTCTCAGCCAACCATCCCTTGGTCTTCATTTACCATAATCTTCATTTCGTATAATTTTCTTGGGATTCTCTGCTTCTCCATTCTCTTTACATGTCCAAACCATCAACGTCTGACCTTCTCTATCGTTTGTTGTAAATAAACATTTAAAAGTAAACTTTTAAAATGAAAGCAGCGTGATTCCCTTTGTAATCAGAAATGACACAAGCGTCTGTAACATACGTACAAATAAACCTGAGTCCTTTATGGTGATTTCTCGTTAAGTGAAAACTTCTATAGGTTCAATAGGTGATGTTTAGATGGTGGTAAATCTTTGAGTTCGCGACTTCCCGTCACTGACATGCCATGACGTGTTATGCGTGTGATACGCGGATTGGACGCTTTTTGGAAGAGTAAAATCTCATGAGTTCGCCTCACCAACATAGTAATGTTAACAGTATGTCTGTAGCTGTAAGTATGACATGTTGCGCTTGGACAGCAACAAAAGTATAGATTATAGTTGTATCTAATATATTAAAATGAATTTTTTTCAATGTTCTTCGTACAAACACACAGTTTTTATCCGCTTTTGATGGAACTTTACATACGTATGCTTTGAAACAAACAGAAAAACACTGTTTACATTTGATTTACAAAAAAAAAAAAATTCAATTTCCCCTGTAATGCATAAAATATTAATTTTTTTTTTTTTTTTTTTTTTTTTTTTTTTTTTTTTTTTTTTTTTTTTTTTTTTTGCTGTCGTCTTTCGACTGGTTTGATGCAATCCGCCATCCTTTCCTATCCTGTGCTAACCTCTTCATTTCTACATACCCCTTACAGCCCACGTCCTCAATTATCTGTTTCATATATTCTAATCTCTGTCTTCCTCTACAGTTCTTACCTTCGACTGTTCCCTCCACTAACAAATTAACCAGCATGTCTCGAAATATAACCTACCAGCCTGTCTCTTTTCTCTGTAAGCTTCTTCCACAAACTTCATTTCTCACCCATCATTTCCAAAACTCGTTCGTTTCTTACTTTGTCTGACCACATAATTTTCAGCATTGTTCTGTAGCACCACATTTCAAATGCTTCAATTTTCTTTCTTTCCGGTATTCCTAAAGTCCATGTTTCGCTACCATAAAGTGCTGTGCTCCACACAAAGACTTTTAACAAGTTCTTTCTAATTCCTAGAACACTATTTGAAACTAAAACGTTTCTCTTTTTCATGAAGGCTCTTTTTGCTTGTGGTATTCTGCTTTTTACATCGTTCCTGCTTCGGCCATCGGTTGTAATTTTACTTCCCAAGTAACAGTATTCACTTACTTCTCCTATTGCATCCGATCCTATTTTTATATTTAATCTACTAGTATTGGTATCATTTCTGCTACATTTCATCACTTTTGTCTTGCTTTGATTTATATTCAGTCAAAATCTTCCTTCAGTATTTTATTCATACCATTCAGTAACTTCTCAATATCCTCAGCCCTCTCTGCTAACAAGACAATGTCATCAGCAAATCGTAGCATAATTAGCATACTGATTTTTAGCACATGGAAATTTTTCTTTGACTTTCTTCATTGCTTCTTCTACATACAAGTTGAATATTAACGGGGATAGACTACAACCTTGTCTCACACCCTTTTTAACTGATGCATGTCTCTCGTGATTCTCTACTTTTATTATAGCCACTAGATTCTTAAATAGTTTATAGAGTATTCTTCCATCTTGATACTTTAGACCTGACTTCTTTAAAATTTTGAACCTCTTGTCCCACCTAACATTATCAAAAGCTTTTTCTAAATCAACAAATGCCATAAAAGTATCTTTGTTTTTCTTGATCCGCCCTTCAAGTATTAATCTTAAAGACAGAATTGCTTCCCTTGTACCGCGACTACCCTTTCCATCCTTCTGTATATTATTCTGGTCAGTAATTTTGAAGCATGTGATGTTATTCTAATGGTGCGATAATTCTCACATTTGTCGGCTTGTGCTTCATTGGAAGTGTGAAGATGATATTTTTATTAAAATCAGTTGGAATTTCTCCTGTTTCATAACTTTTTAATATCAGCTTGAATAATCTTTCGATTCCTTCCTCTCCTTGAGATTTAAGAAGTTCTGCAGGGATCTCATCAATTCCAACTGCCTTATTTGCTTTCAAGTCATTCAGAGCTTTATGAAATTCTGTCCTCAAAACTGGATCTCTCAAGTTATCAATGTTGACATCATCTTCCTTTTCCATTACACAATTGTTCAAGTCGTCCCCATTATAAATTTTCTCAATGTATTCCTTTCATCGGTTAGATCTATCAGCAGCTTTAATGTTCATACCTCTATTCTTCATATCTCCAAAATTCTTTTTGATCTTTCTGTAGGCAACATCTACTTTACCTAAGACCATTTCTTTTCTACTTCTTCACACTTTGCTTGTAGACATTCTTCTTTTGCTATTTTGCATTTCCTATTTATTTGATTTCTAAATTGCCTGTACTGCTCTCTTCCTGCTTCATCCTGAGCATTTTTGTACCTTCTCCTCTGATCCATCAGCTCCAAAATTTCTTTTGTAATCCAAGGTTTTTGGGCAGATTGTTCCCTAAAGCCTAATGTTTCTTTACCACCTTTCATTATTTCGGTCTTTAATGCATTCCATTCGTCCTCGGTTGAGCTCCTTTCAGAGTTACTTCTTAGACCCAAGTCTACTATTTCTGCAAATTTTTCTCTCGTGATAGATTGTTTCAGTTTATTCACTTCCAGTCTGTTCTGCTTATACTGCTTCCTTATTCGCTTAAATTTCAGCCTGCACTCCATTATTATCAAATTATGGTCAGAGCCTATGTCTGCTCCTGGGTACGCTTTACAGTCTAGAACTTGATTCCTGAATCTGTGTTTGACAATGATATAATTTAGCTGATATCTGCCTGTATCACCAGGACGTTTCCAGGTGTTAATTCTTCTTGCATGGTTCTTAAACAGTGTGTTTGCCACTACTAGCTTAAAGGAATAGCAAATTTCTAGCAACCTGCTTCCTCGTTCATTTCTTTCTCCTAGACAAAAACTTCCTACAGTATTTTCATCATTTCCTTCTCCCACTATCACCCATGATTATTAGATTTTCCTCCCCCTTTACATATTGAATTAATTCTTCAATTTCAGCGTATATTTTTTCTATTTCTTCGTCATCTTCCTGTGATGTTGCCATATACACTTAAACTAATGTGGTTGGGACGGGCTTAGTTTCTAACCTCATCAAAATAATCCGGTCACTAAACTGTTCATAATAACTCACCCATTTCCCTACTTTCTTGTTCATTACAAATCCTACACCAGTGACTCCATTGACAGCTACTGTGCTAATAATCCTGTGTTCCCCAGACCAGAAATCCTGTGCGTCCTTCCATTTAATCTCACTAATCCCAAGAACATCTAACTTAAGTTGTTCCATCTCCCTTTTTAAGTTTTCTAACCTACCTGCCCTATTCAGACTTCTAACATTCCACACTCCGACTCGTAGAATGTTTCTATCCATTCTGATGACTCCTCCCAGAGCAGTTCCCACCCGGAGATTCGAGTGGGAGACTATTTTACCTCTGGAATATTTTACCCAGGAATAATCCATCATGATATATGTAATTTTAGAGGATTACATGTCCTCGGGATACCCTTTGGGTCTTTAAAGCTGTGGTTTCCCGTTGCCTTCTGCATCCCCATGCCGTTGATCATTTCTGATTCATCCGCCTTTAGGGGCCGTTTCCAACCCCAAGGGCAAGAGGGTACCCTGAACCACTCCCAGCTCTTCCGCCCTCCTTTCGGAGGCCGTTGGCAAGCAGTGGGTGATTCCTTATACCGGGAATCTTTCAGTCGCCAGAGCGTCGTCCGTGCAAACAGGGTGCACCACGTGAAGGAGAGGTTGACATTTGGTTGGAAAAGGCTAGTATAGCCTCTCCCAAACCCGTACCAAAATGATGTTAAAGTAACCCTACACTTTATATCTTTGACATTAATTGCATTTTAATGCCTTGTAAAAGAAACCTCACAATCGGGGTAACGTTGACACACACACACACACACACAGATACACACACACACACACACACACACACACACACACACATACATATATATATATATATAATCGTGGGGGGCCTGTAGGGCTTGATTTTGGTATGAATTTGATAGCCAAAGGACACGTTGTTCTGTTGGAGTAAAAACATCAATAATCTTGGGTGTTAAAAAAAAAAAAAAAAAAAAAAAAAAAAAAAAAAAACTACCGAAACATGTGCAAAGTAGCCACGTTTTACGGAACTCCTTTGCAAAAGCATTTTCGATAAGCCTCATAAGTTCATTTTACAGCGCCATTTCAGACCTCAATTCGAACTTTAAATTCACTTGAAAGAACGAAATTTGAATTATTTTATCAACGAGCGGTGTTGTCACATCCGAGCGATCCTAATAAACACAGTTTTATTTCAAATCATCGAAACAATACGATCTGTCACTGCCTTGAAAGTTTCTGGTGACATCTTTAAGCGAATTTGAGTATAGGTACGGTATGTCTAGTATTCCCGGAATCGTAAAGCGCCGTCGCCTGTCGCTTAGTTCAATACAGGATATCTAAATTACATACGGAGATAAGTAAATGACGGAAATAAAAATCCACATGCTATTGTGTGCTGTTATGTACCATATTTTAACTGTGATAAACAGTATGAATGAAAAGCTATGTGGCGTGGCTTGCCCACCTTCCTTCCCCCCCCCCCCCCCCCGCACCGTTCTATCCCCCTTAGCCCAAGCGTAGCTTTCTACCCAACCACTCGCCCTTCCCCCCCCCTCTTTAGACTGAGTCACGTAGTTGATGGACGTTTTATAAACATTCAACAGAATGACGAGCAATGGTCGAATATTTTTAAGGCACTAATTAAGTTCAATGACCAAGAGTGTTTTTTTATGGCATTCGGCTTCTGAAGCCACACAGCCAGCTCAATGTGATTCTGATTCTTTCAATGTATTAGTTTCTCCAGAGTACATAGTTCCCACTAAGTGTAATCACAAGTACACTACAACAGGAATACGACATTCGCAGACACAACACTTAAACACCCATGCCTGCAGCAGGACACGAACCGGCGACCGTCGGCTCGTGGAGCTAGCACTCTAGCCCTTATACTACGCCAATTAAGTTAAATGATAAAGTGATGATTTTTTTGTTTTTTTTTTTTTTTTTTTCAAAGCGTTGTAAGGCTACATTTCATTTTACAGTATGTGGTAATCCTGTATAAAGATAATAGTTACTATAAATCTCTTTTAAATCCTAAGTCTTTTGGATCATAGAGTAAACATTTACCTCAACGTTCTTGTGAAGAAGAGACGAAATTTGTGACACCTCAGTTCCGAGAGCACAAACATACCGCAGCTGTTATCAGAGCTTGAACGCGATATGCGAGCTTACGAAATCGCGTCACATATATGCAAATTGAAATTCATTTCATTTCGCAAGTGTGGTTTCGAGAGGGAGAGAGGGGAAATATTATAAAATTCACAGCGTACGTTCGTAAAGCTTTCCACTGCCGCAAAGTTTTAACATGTCTCCCCCGTTACACGTGTGGTGCTTTCCCTTCCATGCAACACATTCTACTTTATTGCAAGCACTGAGACGCAAAGTTCATGTTGGTACCTCCGAGTATCTTGTTCACAAGAACAACAGAAATTAAGAAGATTTCATCAAACATATGTGGCATTGAGCGATATACGCAAGGAGTTTGCAAGAAGCTACGCTGAGGGAATTGGGAAAAAGAAATTCCCTGTTATCCATGGCATT
Organism: Vandiemenella viatica; assembly: GCA_031002005.1. Taxonomy (NCBI): domain Eukaryota; kingdom Metazoa; phylum Arthropoda; class Insecta; order Orthoptera; family Morabidae; genus Vandiemenella; species Vandiemenella viatica. The sequence continues at coordinate 13,292,426 of CM061921.1, forward strand.
GAAACCTGCTGCCGCACACCGTAGGAACCTGGTACGATGTTTAAAAGTGCTTTGAATTAATTCAATTCCAGTGGTTGTTAAAATAAAGACTACATCCATTCATATGAACTAAAGTGAATAGAATTAGAATTTATTCTCCCTGCCAGTTAAAGTTAATATTAAGTGTAGCATTACAATTCCATGTGAGTAGATGACACAGACAAGACCTAAGTCATCAAGGCACGCGAATAACTAATTGTCCGTGCAATCAGTGCAGCAACTAGAGAATGTTACTGAAATGTTCTGGAATCATTAAAAATAAGTTATGATTGTATAAAATACCTTCAAGGTGGATGCCAAGAATTTTAAATGCAAATGAAATTGTTAAAAGGGCTGAAAATTCTCAGAATCATTTTTAGCATTTTGCACCAGAATGGGACTAATTTTTGATAAGCATTATCATGTGAGAGGAGTCATGGGTACCCCAATACAATCGCAAAACTGGAAGCAACTCTGGCGAAGGCGGAAACCTCTTTGCCTACTACAAAGTTCTTATGATCGTGTGTTGAAACGCTTAAGAATTTTTGTACGTCGAGTTTCCGCTTAGTCGACGAACTTCCACTGTTGCATACTACTTCAAACTCTTGAACATGCTTAGAGAAGCTCAGAAAAGATTATCGGTCCAGAGGCTCAGGACTACGATTTGTATTTGATCATACTGCTGCAAGCGAAATCGGAACAACACTGGGCAGCCTTGTATCAGCTCCACTCCCTCTCTCCTTGCCAATACTCCAGCTTTGTCACCACCTGATTATAATTTATTAGGAATCCTAAGAAAAAAAAAATTACGAACAGGTTTAAGACTTCGTGTGTAACTGGGCACGTAAAAGGAATTTAAAAATTCATTGCGCTACCAATCATGAAATGACAATAGTGAAGGCTATAGAAAAAAAAAATCAGTTTTGTATTAGTTTTGCTATACATTATCTAAATTAATATTTTTTTAAAAAAAACCTTGTTCATATTTAATCCACTCACGTAATAATAAACACGGTATTTCAAGAATGTTTCGGTTGAAATTTGTTTCACAAGTGCTTATATATTACCATTTATTAGTACAATTTATTTATTATTCTTGTTCCATGTCACCTTTAAATGAATCTTTACTGTATACAAAATGTTTTACACTTTTTTGAGGTTTATTAATCAAAAGTGTACCGGAATATTTACCTTCTCTTTGAATACAAATAATAAGAACGTTCCAGTTTTGTGCAAGTTATTTCTATTTCTTGTATTAAAATTGTGTATTTGCGGATTCGGTGTAAACAAGTTAAAATGTTCTATGACAAAGCACACAAAAGTATATACATACTGAGAAATAATTAGTTTTTTTAAAAGTTGCTTGCATGAAATTTACCCCACAAAGCATCCTAATAGCTCTTTTCTATTCTAAGAAAACCATTTTAGTATGTGAAGAGTTTCCCCCAAAAATTATGTCATAAGACCTCACTGAATGTAAAAACAGGAGTATACCTGCTTCATTAGTTCCATACCTCTGTTAAAGGAAGTATTGTTATTGCAAAGGACTTCATTAGTAGTAACGTGATGTCTTCTCGCCAGCTGATTTTATCTATTTTAATGACAAGGAATTTTATAATCTTTGATTCCAACATTGCACTCTTTATGTTAAACGTAGCAATCTGAGTCAACAGTTATAAATGACATTAAATAATTCTGTTTATTTTGATGCAAGAATCATGAATTGATTCATTACTGGTAGCATGCTTTGTGCAAGGATGTTGGAAGGTACTTCAATTGTATTATCGTTCTGTAATTGCTATACTCTGTCCACTCCGAATTGGAGTTTCCCAGGCATCGCTTCTCACCTCACTACACAATTTCTTCCTACTTCTCCGAGCTGACTGTTGCGTCCACGTACGCAATTGGTAAATTTCCCCTTCGCGTATAGGGGTAAAAGCAGTGGAGTGGGGATAGACAGACTGACCTTGAGCCGCCTCTGTTAACTGAACGCGCAGTGGTCGTGACTGGAACGTGATAAATCAAGTGTAAACGTATTCATCACATCTCAAGAGTGAACACCAGATACTTTCAACTTTACTAGGTCCAAAAAACTGAAGCCATCAAAGCGTACTATTGTGTTGTTGCTTGAGGCAGGAAAGAAACTCGAACATGGAATTATACGTTACTAGCTGTTAGGCGCGACTTTGAACGCATGGAATTGCTGAAATTGGATATAGAAAGCTGTAAGTTACGTAAGATTTGTCCCAAGCAACATCGAGTCAGCATAATATGTCGGGGAAGCCATTACCATACCATTGTGCCATGGAACCTGCCTGAAGAAGAGAATCAATTTGCAACATGTTTAAAAATAGAAAAAAAAATTTAAGGTGCGTGGAGGTTGTAAGGTTTAACAGCTTCGTCTTCTCTTCTTTCTTCAGCATGAGCATCAGATTCTTGGTTTCTAATACATTTAGAAGCTGTTGCTCTGCTACAGCTACACCTTAGGTAGGGTTTACACCTGCGAGGCACGTCAAAAAAGATCAAAATTCCATACCAAAATGTGTTACTTATACAGAAAAAGCTACCCTATATCCTTTGCGATTTTAAATAGGAATTTCTTTGTAAAACTTCATGAAGATAGGTTGAGCAGTTTACCAGTGAAAAGGTAACAAACAGACAGAGACAGAAAGATAGATAAAGACACTTTCGCATTTATAATATTAGTATAGATATGCAGATTTATTGTTTGTGGAAACTATTAAAAGATACCCTCCAATTATAGTTTGTTTCTCATTGACTGTCTAAATGCGTCCAATTGTGCGATATAAAAACTGTAGCCGGTTTAGCAACAATAGTTTTTATTCAGGGAGTCGCAAGAGCATCCTCCAGCTGTCTCCTTTTAGTCAATAATTATTCAGCTTTATTGATGGCTACAAAAACTCTTGAAACAGTAAGCATCAGTGGTTCAAAATTTTCCATTCATTTCAAACGTTCTCTTAGCGAAATATATTACCTCATTCTGTTTTTTAACGCTGTAAAACAATTATTCTATCTCTTGCATCAATTGAGCTAAGTGCAGTGACAAGACAAAATATCTCATGCTGCGTATAACATTGTCTACCATACACCAAAGAAACGTAAACTACTGGGAGGAAGTGGCTAATATGGATTGTGTAACCCCTCCATACTAGCTTCTTTGTTGCTTCCCTCGGTGTGAAAGTGTTCTTAATATTCATTCAGGCCTACGCTTCCAAAATACACTTTGAAAATAAATTCCCCACCGGACGAACGAATCACTATCACTCTGTGACGGATGGCTGGTATGAGTGGCTGTTACATTGGTTCTAATGATCACTTTGAATGCCTTACGGCTTGCACAGAGTATCTTCAAGTATCTTCTATTCTTCAAAATCTTCTGGCTGGTCTTCTTCTGTTCTTGAATCCTGCAGCTAACTATTAAACTAATTCGCGCATCGTGGGTTTAAGTATGCATCGTGGAGGCTAGCAGGAGAGGGAACGGGTTACTTGCAATTAAACAAGCAGTTAAAGAAAGCTCTTTTAATCTATACTAAAAACCACAAAAAAACAGTTGACGATGTACACAAACGTTGAGGTATCATGTAACCCGTTCTAATAAAGAGTGTAGTGTATTGCCATACTACAACGAAATATATTTACTTGAAGCTAGACGCGTTGCCTGCATACAGAGACACGGGGGACATAGGGAACAGTAGACTAACGGTAGTTAACATGTTCCGAAATGTGACCTTGGATCGAGTAGCCCTCAGTGAAGGACGCAGCTAACCGCTAGTGTGACGCGGTGGGGAGAGTACAGTGGATTGCGAGCTGTGTGGTGGGTGCGTGTCCAATCTGCAGAAAGAGATGTGCGGCGACTAACACCGGTGCGGTGTGTGGTTGCTCTTGTGTGCCATGTCGTTATCCAAGTGGACGTGGGTCTCCGAGCGCATGCAGAAAAAAGAATCATCGCGTCGGAGGACTGCGGGGAGCAGACTCGCAGACTCGGCGCCTTCTGCTACATGGTAACCCTGCCGATATGTTGATCACCGCAAATCATTCTCGTACTGATCAGCCCACTGCTTAACTGAGCTCAATCAATGGGCATATAGAAAACCCTGAGAATTGATTTAAAACCAACCCATCGTTGGATTTCAAGGTGTGTCGTACTATTTTTAAAATCATTTGATGAAGAATAATTCTGAAACAAACATATATTAATGTCAAACGTAGTCACAATGGTGTTGTTTATGTGCACAGCAACGTGCCGATTCCTCATAGCAGCAATTTCATTCATTAATAATATATTTATTGGTAATTTATGCAAACAAAAATAAATTTAATTCTCAACAAGAAGGAGTACACCTCAAGAGGGAATTGTCGTCACCCTGCTTAATACAACTAACGGATAATGGCAAGGTTGTTGTAGCGAATAACTATTCCGAGGCCTAGATGATTACTTGTCGCCTGTGAGTGAAGAAGTGAGACGGTTCACTGGTAAATTATTGAGTTGCATGCTCAGCAATGCACTTGTTACATGGACTCTGAATTGTCGATCGGCAGATTCTATGTCGAACCAACAAAGTCACGCTGGTTTAACGTCTGCACCGCTGTGAAACCAAACAATTGATTCTGATACTAAAGTATTAAACTAAATGTTGTCTTGTTACAGCTCTACGTCCACTGTGAAAAGGTTTGGATTTTAACTCAAGAACTGCGCAAACAATCTGGCGATTAGGAATCAAGCAGTGAGTTGGGCAATTATTACCTATTGCTAACTCGCAGAAAGGGCAGCAGGTAAATGTTTTTAATCGTAGCTTTTAGACCAACAAAATTTTCAAACATCCGCGTTAAGAATGCTACCGGCAAAAGAAGTGGAAGGCTGTAGTTATTTATTTTCACTGAAATGTTAAGTAGCTCTGAAAATTTCTGTTTAGATTTCGGTGAGGCATGAGTATCCAGTCGAAAAATAGAACCGTTCACAATTTCAAAACAGACGCTAAACACAGATTGCGAAAAAATATAACTATTCACGTTTTATAGCCCCCAGAAACCCTTTGATAACAATATATGGATATAAGATCGAAGTTTAACTCTTTTCGGGCTTCCAGCCGCGTAAAAAAGTCACACTTGTGGGACGTTTCGAAGGCGTCTACCTCATCCTTCTCTTTCAACCATAGATGTCACTGAATAAATGTTTGTCATTCGGAACGTCCCACAAGTATGACTTTTTTACGCGTCTGGAATCCCGAGAATTTATTTATTGATATATGAATATAAATACTGTTTAGAACTTCAGGACAATCTATTTGATAAGTGTTCTATAAGTTTTTCTGCAGGTCAAACCTTTAAGTAGAACAATCGGATGTAGTGGGTCATTTCCTCAATTGCGAGTTAATCATTTTTTTAATATAAAGGTTAATAACATGCCAATGCAAATGAATTTTGTTTTATTCTTTGTGTCGTACGCGTTTCGCTCTATTTCCAGAGCATAATCAGCGACATCTGTTTGGTATTTGAATATCTAATTAGTTACATTAAATTAGAAAAACAATATAAAATTCAGTTGAAATTAAATTTACTAACATGTGACTTTCATTGTGGAATCTTTCCAAGATATACAACACTACACTGCACCGACCAGACTACACTGTACCACTGTTATTTACTATCCTTATCGCTTTCAAAACACGACAGTGTACACACCACGTCATGTTTTTCACAAGTCCATATATTGTGTTTTTGTTTATGTTTTGGGTTTCATTGTATTTAGAGTTCCCTGGTTTTTATGTTCTACTTTTTGTTATCTTTGATGTTAGTTGGGGATTTGAAATGGTAGGTTTTGTTTGTGAATATTTATTTCGCTATTAATATCGCATATAGTGTTTGATTAGTCAAGTTTGTGTAATCGTTTATTATCTGTTTTCCTTCAACTAATGCTTTTTGGATGTGATAATTTTCTTGAAATGTTAATGCCTGTGGTTTGTTATTGTTTATGGAGAGTATTTTTATGTCTGTGCGAATGTTTGTTGGTTGGTGATTGTGTTCTATGTGTATTTCAGTGACTTAAGTGTTCTTTGTATCTTGTTTAGAATTGACTGCATGTCTGAACGATGTACTGAGCTTCACAGTTTTGACAAGTGAGTCTGTATATGCCTAAATTATGGTATTTGTTATTGTTTGTAAGTAGAAGATTATTAGAATTACATGATTTAAGTCGTTAATGCTGGCTAGTTACTAACCCTGGAAGCAGGATTAAATATCGACGGTGGTTCGAACTCACAATGAATTCCTACTTTTGATTGGTTCAAAAAAAAAAAAAAAAAAAAAAAAAAAAAAAAAAAAAAAAAAAAAAAAAAGCTACGGAATGCACGGCAGTACCTCAGCGCCAACAACAAACTCCCCTCCTGTCTGGCTCGCTATGTTGCAGGGTCAATTACAAAGGCAAAATATCTTCCGACTGTCTTTATTGTACAAACCAGGTAGGCCTCAGATTAAATCCCCCGTACGGGAGGGAAAAATAATGACGGCGCCGCTACGCTGGCGTAACTAATGTGGCAGAGGGGTGCAGGAACCGAGTCTCGTTTGAAATATGCATGCGGCAAAGGGTGTGCCACACATCTCAGTCACCCACACTGCTACACATACAAATTCAACGATGATTTAGTTCTTATTCACTTAGAATACTTTCGTTGGTCAATTTCTAATAAACAGATGAGAAATTGGAAAACATCTTTTTTATATTATGTTTGTAAATATGCCACCAGGTATTTGGGTCCATTCAGCTGGCTGCCATTCACCTGTACTAATAATTCTTCTATGTAAGAAATATTTCTTAATGTAGATGCCAGTGGATGGATACGACACTTAATTAAATCTAACCAAGCCCAAGGCGAGACTCGTTCCAAGGACCTTTCATGGCAAGTCATTACGCATCATGGCTGGTCGAACACATTTCAAAGAAACACGCAAAGCCATTAAATGACAGTATGATTCCTAACTTCTTTTATTTGCAATCATATCATGTGTTGCAAAAGAATGAAATATTGCGAGAACGACAAATACAAATTTCTTACTCTCTTCATTAAAGAAGGCGAATAATGTTGATTTAGATGACATTTATTAACATTGTTGAAAGAAGCACATGAACTGTACGTGATTACAAATTTCACTGTAGTCTTTGGTTCCAATATCTCTACTCAAAGTAACTCAAAAAGCAGGAAACTGTCTAGCTAATAGAAACTGAAAAATAAGTTACTTTTAGTGATATTACTTTGAAGAATTGGTCATAAAAATAGTATTAACCAGGGATGAAAACACACTTTTTCATCTACAAGGTCTCCTAGGAAATTAAGTTTCAACAGAATGAAGCTTATCACATAATTTATAATACTCAAGAGATGTTGGTTACTGGAGGAAATTAACTGTAGCATTGCTTCAGGACTTATAAATAGGCTTCTTATTTGTAACCGTGTAATTTTTACAATGGCATTTCTTTATTAATGAGTATGAATTAGTTTTTAAATTCAAAACTCGTTTAATAAGTTAAAGAACTCTATCATTATAATAAATAAATCTAATTTAATGTTTATTTTGCAATAATTTTTCTGGAAGAAGAACGCTTGCTACCTTCAAAAACGTGTTAGACAAAACTGAATCTTTAAAAACGTTAATCTGAGTAATATATTATATATTTAAAGAATTACTCAAAAATCATCCATGCACTTCATCCATTTCCACAAAAAATCCCTTTCTCAGTATTTTGAAGTAATTTTTATATTCATAAACTACACTCTCTTACAAGAAAAGAGTTTTATAACATTTAGTGTGAATAAAAATGGCAGTTAGGTAAATGTTAGTACCGTTTTAAAATTTTGTATCTAGGTATGAAGAAAAAGGAACAAGTTTTTATCGAGTCTAGAGGGTGAGCGGTAACACTCTGATCTGGCATTCTGGAGGACGTGGGTTTGAATCTCGGTTCAGCCATCCAGGTTTCATTTTTCCATTGTTTCCCTAAATCACTCCAGATTAATGCCGAGATGGTACCTTCAAAAGGATGTTGCCTAATTCCTCACCCAGCACTATTACAGATAAAGCTCCAAGGAAGGTTTAACCCACTGAAGTTTTCATTCAATGGAATTAGTAACAATCTTTGTACTAACAGTTCGTTCGTACATTCCGCAAAATCCTTGGTATTTGCTGCCATGGACTTTATTTCACCGCACCTGATACTACAAGGGCGGTTCAGTTATTCAGAATTTACATGAAGATCGGAGTATCAAACGTTATGTATCGATCGGACTGTGTAAGCCTTTTCCGCTGTCATATCCCGTTAAATGTAATTCTATCTTCTGGAAACAGAATCCTTTCAAGTTTTCAAGGAGTGACTATATGGTGCTCTATATTATGCATAAAAGCAATATGGTTTTCGACGTATAGTTTTTTTTTTTTTTTTTTTTTTGCCTTCAGTTAATTAATAGGGAAAATGTGAGCTGCAGCGTAGAAACAGCGTTGATTTTATAAGGATACATTGTGGAACAATTTTAACGCAGAAGTCCGACTATTCAAATTGCGTAGCCATCTAGAGCTTCACCGTTAACGTTGCGGCTTTGCATGCAGAACTCGGCAGTCAGACAGCCTGAACGGCTGAGAAAACTTTTCACATTTTGCGTAACCGACTGTATAATGCGACAATGAAATAACTCACACTAAAGTTTCTAGATTAAACGTGTACACCAGTACGCAGCAGACGGTTTTATATGCTGTCTTTGACAATTGGTGTTTCGTGAAAAGTGAAATGGTATTCTGGACGCTTAGCAGGATTATTAAATTACACCATATATGTTTGCAAGCAAATTTAAGTTTACTAACCGTCGCAAACATGGTTCCTTCAAAAGACCATGGCCTAATTCCTTCCCGTTCCTTGCCCACAGTACTTTTTCGACTCTAATGACCGCAACGTCAACGAGGCAAGAAGCCATAAATAAAAAATATAATACGGTAACTGGAAACACCACGAAGACGCTGGTTTATCTTCATTTCTTTTTATTTTTTGTTAAATATAAGCTGAAAGAATTCATACATCTGTGCTATACATTCAATGATATTAGAAAACAATCTTATCGATTTTATTTTACATACAATTATTCACTGTTTATTAGAAACATGTTTCTTTTTAACAGATTTTTAGACAAAATCAGTTATATTAAAGCTGCCTTTTATTCTTCTCTGGCAGTCATAGGTCTTTCGTTACATATTCGTCTTTGTTCTTTGGATGACCTCTCTCTGGGCCAGTGATGTTTATACTCTCTCCATTCTCCGGGTTGCCAAGCAGAGAACGTTTAACGGTACTCTCAATGTACCGACATAAATATTTGTGAATGATTATACAGACAAAAATTCGGGAACTTACTGTTCAAATTAACGTATGATGATTTACCAATTTAAAAAATAGCTCCACAAATTCTAAAACTACCATCAACGCATGTTTGTGAATTCAGTATTTCTTAATACCATTTTTAAGTTGAGAATGATGATTTTCATTCGGGAGGACGCGGGTTCGAATCGCCGTCCAGGCATCCAGATTTGGGTTTTCTATGGTTTCCCAAAATCACTCCAGCCGAATGCCGAGATGCTTCCTTCAAAAGGCCATGGCCGAATTCCTCCCCGTTCCTTGTCCCCCATCCCGTCCCACCTCTAATGACCACGCCGTCGACAAGGCGTAAAGCCCAAGCAAAAAAAAAGAAGGTAATGATGATTTAAGTAGAAACATAATGTATCTGTATATAAGATATCTCAGGACATCTTCCTACTCCACATACAAAGAATTTCAAGTCAATAAAGGTATGTAATGAAAATACTTGTGGAAGTGCGTATATTGAAATCTTTTATTATACTTTTTGTCTGAGGAAGAAGAAAGTACATATTTTAAGTTACTATCCCAACATTCCCCTCTATCTCTCCAGGAAAACAATCGAAATCTGAAACCTGATGGTTGGATCAATACGGGTCGAACGGAATGATTAATGCTAAACTCGTCACTAAACTGATGTATTCTAATCTGAATATGTTGGTGGAATTCGGTTGTTAACGGAAATTAATTCATTGCATGATTTTGATCGCGGTATGTAAATATCCACGTACCGAACTCGGTTTCTTATCCTGTAAGCATCGTATTAGACTCTCAACAGGTATTATCGTTTGTAAAATAATTAGCTTATCTAAAAAATCTCTTCACTCAATACCTTAGGTAGTCCACTATCTTTCTTAAAGAAATACACATAAAAAAGTATATGAAATTTCCCAGTCAGCAAGTTTGGAAAAAAACGAGGTTCATTCCAGAGCCAGATAGAAATTAGGGTACACAGACCTAAAGCGTTTATGCTTAAAAAAATTAATGAAAATAAAAAGAAAATGTTCTCGAAGATAAGTGATAGCAGCATTACCATTCAACGCCCTCGCCAGCTTCAGAGAACAATTTAATGGAACATTATACGATTTCGTAGCACTTCTTTTACGTGTATTTATATGTAATGAATATTTATCATTTATCCCCCATACTTTTCAGCTAAATGTCTCAGAAAATAACTGCAATATGGAAATCAGAGAAAGCATTTATAATTATTCTCTGAAGCTATTCCTTTTGTGAACTCTTGTTAAATGATTCTAAAAATAAAACTGGATGAGGTGTTTGTGCTATGTATGAATTGCGGATATAAAGTCATTTTAAACGTCGAAAACGTTTTGTTATTTTGTGATATTGTGATAAAAATATTTAATTAGCTGCGTATGTTAATTCGTATATCTTACTAGAGAAGTTGAAGTGTCTGTTTATTCAGGTCAAGAGTAGATCTTTGGTCACGGTGCTACATACTTCTGCATGTTTGCGTTGTACATTGTTTGGTATAATCTTTTGTATTCAAAATTATTAGTGCGCTGTATCTTGTAAAGAGGAAGGATCAATTAATGTAAAAGCTGTTAGAAATAACGCCTCTCCTGATTGCGATTCACTTATAAAGAAGTATTTGGGAACTTTTAGAATTAATTTGAATAGGCAGATTACTACGACGGTCTGGAAATACGTTACCTTATGAAATGTAATTAACAACGTTATACAGTGCTAACTAAGAAGCTCGCGAGATTTAGCTTCAAAGCTGGTATAATGTATGTAGGGGTGCGCGACCGCTTTGAGCTGATCTCTCGGGTGAGCGCCTGTCCGCTAAACACGCTTACCTATCTCCCAGAGACAGCCCGGCTCAGCTGCCAGAGCTAAACATTCACTGCACACTGGTTGTATCTTTTTCACAGAGAAACCAGAAACTGCAGGATACGTCACATACTTTTAGATACATATTACAATCAAGGAAAGGTCATAATTTCATATAGCTATAAAATAAATATTAATTAATTAAACTTTAGTGCTCACTAATCTTGTGAGCTAATCACTTAATTGGTGTGGACTAATTAGATGCCAAAAGTTACCAAACAGCCTCTCACGAAATACTTAACGTATTAGCATTTCAACACCAATCACCAGCGTGTTATGAATGAAGTAGGCCTAGTTTCGTTTTCAACACATGCTAGCTGCATTCTCAATTTATTTTTAATCACTTATAAAACCAAGAAATGATAGGTATTATTGTTGGTTGTAGAAATGATAAAGCTGTCTTGAACGAAATGCCACTGAATTTATTCAACACAGTTCCTTGAAATTATGATTTTCATGACCGTGATACATTTTAACAGGCTCCTAAAACTTCACCTCATTTTTATAATTGAAACTTAAACTTGCACCATGCAATGTTTTCAAGTCAGGTGCCTAACATACAATGAATGTTGCCCGCTCATTTGTGCCAGCGAGGCCAAAGATTCTTACCGTGCTAGCTAACAATAGGTAATATTCTTAATATACCTAGAGATTATACAGAACTATAGCTCGTGTAAACCCTACAAACACAAATTAATTTACAAATGTTAATGCAATTCGTCATAACACTTACAGTTAATCAAAGCAAAATAATGTAACGATAACAATAATAGCAATAATCATAATAATATGATTGGAGGGTTGTTGGAATGTCACAGTTTCTTTAAAGCACGTTTACGCATTTTTATGGCATGTTAAAAGATTTAAAAAGATATTCTAGACCGTAGTACTACTTGGATTATTAAAATCATATGTATTAACCCTTCAGCCCAGTACATTCATTAAAAATTACCATGTTTGCTAACCTCAACATTTTATTTAATTACAATATTTCTACAACGAATAATTACTTATTTTTAGATGTGAAAAGACGCAAATTAGGTGACCGTTGTTCAAAAAGAAAACTTAATACTGGGTCTAAATTCAACTAGATTCACTAATTAGTTTCCATGTTTCTATGTAATTTTTAATATACTTATCAGTGAAGAACAAACATTAAGGTGTTATTATGAAATTAAAGATGATGAAAGGAGCATTCCGGAAGACGCGGCTATCCACAAATCGGTTTTACATGGTTTTGCGAAATTACTCCAGTTGATAGCCGGGATGGTTCCTTCAAAAAGACCATGAACGAAATCCTTCCCTTTTTTTGTTCCCAATCCTCACTCGCTTTTAATAACATTGATATCGACGATTCACAAAGCCATATCAAAAATAAAAAATAAAATAAAACAAAAATAAGTTTTGAAACTTAATTTCTCTCTTAAAGCGTAAAAATTAAGCTTTATATTAATTTCTAATATTTCAAGCAATTTGTTACACATTAAATTAAATGAGTTGAGTGTTTTTTCAGTGTTATTTTAGTCATATGATTGGAACGAGTTATTCACTCTTTGATAAATCATATTAACATGTAAAGCATATATGTGCAATGTGTAAGAATGCAACATAACTTCTCAATGTAGGAATGCCTACAACAACTAGTATTTTTTCACGAGAGTCAAAACTAGCTATAAGGTATATCTTTCGAAAAACACAACTGCATGCAGTGAGAATTGATGGCATATCTCGCAATGTGGTCACAAAAGAATTTCGCGTGTAAGTGTTGGTGGTGTAATTATTTTTTTGTAGGCACCAAAAATCTCAGAAATGGTGCCAAGAAATCGAAGATAAACTTTCCCAAATCAATTATATTAACAGTGAACTGCGGGTTCAGTTAATGAGGTATGTAACAAATATAATTTTATTAGCAAACGCAAATAGGTACGTACATAGTTACAGTATACATATAAAATGTCAAATTATACTTGCTGAAGTTTTAGTACAATGAAAAGAGCACAAAATTGGTTCTTTAATTTTAGATGGTTAGGTATAGGTTTTAATTCACATAAACCATTTATCTTGCCAATGAATCTTTCCTTCACTGTTGAAATATTCCAAAAACGGTTTCGTACGTCATTTTCCTCCCGTCCAGAATGTCTATTATGTCCGTGAAGCAGTTCACAAACGATATCTGAATCCAACCGTAATCCATTCTTAATTTCGGAAGTTGCCCAGTCTTCATTGTCAAAAAAGTCTGTTGAAAAATATATATTACAGCACTTTCTACGGAGAAAATTATGTAAAACAGCACACGTCATAACTACAAGATCTATGCGGTCTAACTGTGAATTAATATCTGTTTGGAGAATAAGAAATCGGGCAGCCATTGTACCGAATGCATTTTCAATGATTCTATGAGCTGTGGATAGGCGGTAATTGAAAATTCTCTTTTCTTTGCTTAAATTTCCTTGTGGAAACGGTTTTAAAAAAATCTTGGCGTAAGCAAAATGCTCCATCTTCAATGAAAACATATGAACAATAGCCGAAGCAACAACTGATTTCTGTGTGTCAGCCATATTGTCATTTAGCAACTGACAGCTAAATGAAGTAGTAGACGGAGTGTCTGTGGGCTCAACTGCGTTCCATCAAATCTTCCGTCTTGCATTACAACTTGAGACTGTACAAGCAAAACGATCGACAAGCATGAGTGTGTGTGCCTGACTATATATGTTGTTACGTCTACGTCATACACACAGATGGTCACGTTCACTTTATTCTAAACCGCTTACCACTTCAAATACGAAAAAATTATCCGATTTGTGAATAATGCCAATATTTCACGTTCAGTTTCAGAATATGAAGGATGAAACGGTATTCTAGATTTCGAATCCATGGGAGCTATTCGCTATTCCAATCAAATTGATGGAGTTTTTATTGCGGTTTTGCTGTAAAATATTCTAAAAGCGGATGGTTCTAACACTTCGTTGATCGGTATTTCAATCGCATTCCGAACGAATTCCATGGTATCTGTTGATATAAACTAGTAGCGAGCAATTCAGTTATAGCTTTTGCAATGGCTTATGTTTCATTTCATAGAACGATGATTGACGGTGGAAATGTTTAGGAGCATGCGAGGACGGCTCTTCGCCAGCAAAGAAAGAATTGCAATTTAATTTTCTGGTTGCCTCTGGTGACAGAATACAATTAAATATTCAGGCTAACTTTTGCCGAAATGGCAATATATTTCTTAAAAAAACGTTAAAAAGCATCATGGATACCAGAAATAAATAAGGGAAATGTTAACAATTGCATCGAGTATCTACATTTTTTCTTAGTTAGCTTTCATAAATCCATATGTACTACTGTGTCAGTTTAGTTTCTAAAGACCGAATCAGTCTCAAATAATCGGAAATTTAAAATGTTTATTTAACACTTCCTATTTTTAGTTTTTTAATTTTTTTTCCAATTATTTAAGATAGTATGACAAAATTTCATATAAGTGTACCTTTCACCGTAGAATTTAAATGTAAAATAAATGTAAATTTACAGACAAAATTAAATTATTAGTACTTTGATCTAAGTAAATATTAATGCTTCTGGCAAAGGTAATTCTGCTGTAAATTTATTTAGAAGTAAAATTAAAAGTTGTTTAGATTCTTCTAATGCAGATAACGCTGTTTTATCAGAAATAATGGAATCAGTTTTTTATTTTAGATTGCGATTAGTATCGGAATTAATTCATGTTTAAAAAAATTGTAGAACAAATCTGTAGGGAAAAGATTTCTTCAAATGCTGGAGACAACTTAGTTAAACACATATTATTTCATTATATTTTACAAGAAATCTACGCTGCAAAAAAAATAATAATAATAATAATAATAATAACTTGTGCGTTTTTCGTCTGTCCTTATATGTATCCGCATATATCTTTTCATTTAAAACGTTTTATAAGTTACAAATAACAACCTTTGTTCTGTAGAAACATTAGCATATTTTTAACCTGCATTATGACTGTAGAAGTACATGATTAACCACTTACGGTTTCCCGTTTTATTTAGCAAAGTTATAGATTTTGCTAATTATACACTTCACTGTGCGTAAATTACGAGCGTTGTTCTCGTTATTGCATTATCGTGTTAACAAGTACCCATATTTTAAGCCGATATTACACGCAGTTTTACAGGATGACATTTAATAATCAGTCACCTCAGCCAGTTACAAGAGTGTTTTGACGCCGAACATCTCTCGTTAGGAAAATTTACAGTGCTGCAACTTACATATGTGAGTCTTTATCAGGTATTCCTAACGCCAGTTTGAAACAATTAAGAGGCTAAGAAGTGCTGCGGGAAAAAGCGAGTGCATTAAAGTTAAAGTAAAATGACAATATGCAATTGGTATAAAGCCCATTTCATTGAAGTAACAACGGAAGAAACATGAGCTTCCGGTGACATCAGAATATCGGCAGATACTGTCATATTAAGCCATGCAAACGTCAAAATAAATATTCTAGGTGTTATCGTTATGTTAGTGGCAGAGTCCTTTTTAGTGCAGGGAAGAGAGATGGTTTTCTCATTCTTTATTTGTACGAAGATAGGGTTATATTTACTGTCGTGTCGTTCATTTTGGAAGACTTATTTTCCTCAAAAGACAATCACCATATTTGTGTGTTTTTTTTTCTTTTGTTTTTCTTATTGGTTTACGCCTCGACGACGGCTAAGGCCATTATAGGCGGGATGAGACTGGGGACAAGGAACTGGAAGGAAATCGTCCATGGCCTTTTAGAAGGAAGTATCCCGACATTCGCCTGGAATGATTTGGGGAAACCATGGAAAACCCAAATCTGGATTCCCGGACGGAGATTCGAAGCCGCGTCCTCCGAAATGCGAGGGCAGAACGTTAACCGTTCACCCACCACGCTCGGTCTCAATTTTTCGTAAATTCTCATAAACAGTAACGAAGTTCATTCGGGTGGTCACCTCAGAATTTGAATCCCTTCTCGCTAAATGTCTTAAGGTCTAGTATACTTACGCTTTAATTCACTAAGCCAGACTATTCGATGTTATGCGATTTTTAAATTTCAGTTTTTACGTGGTATATCATGATCAATTACGTACTTAGTGACTAGGCTTCTTCCATTATGTGGAAACACCATTATTATTATTTCAAATCACCATCTCCAATTAAGCTCGCTAATTTAAAAGAAATATGATTTCTTACTATGGCATTAAGGCTGAGATAGGTTAGGCTGAAGACACGTACTACCTTATCCTAAAAGCTTCATGGGATTCCACGTTTCGTAGTTTGCATCTAACATCGCCATCTGTGGTCAAGAACGTTTCGGACAGGGTAGTAATTATTATTATTAATTTAATTGTAATGGAGTACACGCTCCAGTGGCAATTCTCTTAGTCATCTAATTACCCCTCTTTATTTTATTTTAAATTATCTTTATTATTTGAGTTTTAAATTCGCCCCACATGTACTTTAGCGATTTACGAATGGCACTTTCTCTAAATATTATGCATCAATCGAATGGAAACGATATGTCTATAAAGAACTTCAATGACAAAGTGTTTTAAAAATCTTTTGCGGTTCTTACTGACTAGTACGCCTCGTTCATCGCTGATTTGTATCGGATTGTGACAGGCCAATATAGAGCAACATATTTTTTACATAACATTTTGCCAAACACTGAAGTTTAGATGCTTCTCATTTAACAATATCGCGTTCGAAACCCATGAAGCTTCTGATAGACTGGCTGGAGTGCTACTACACAGTATATGCGGATATTTAATGATTTCGCAGATTACAGGATGCAAAGAACGTGCTGAAATTTCCTTTCACCTGCTAAGGACAAACTAAATAGTAGACTCATCCAATTTCTTTGAAACCATTTATTGCCACCGGCATGACGGCCTTATCCATACACTGTCTACAAGAAACAAGAATAAATGATTATTTCCAGATCTGTCAAGAAATTTTCAGGTTTCAGAATATTGTGATCTCACCTATATGGAATTTAATTTTTTGTTTATTAAACTACAGTCCGTCCTAATCAAATTCTGTTTTGTTAATCAGCGTACGGAGGAAATCTCTTTCATGGTAAAGTGACTAGTAATCCAAACAAACACTCAATCTTCCGGTACCGGTACCTGTTTCAGTTCGTTCGTGGCATGAATGTCTGTTCTAATACAGAGGTGAATCAGCTAAGAAGAATCCAAAGAAGCTTCATTTGATACAGCACAGTCCTTCTGCATTAAATAAAAATATTTACCATAGTTAATGTCGTTACTACGCTGATACGAATAACATCTGTTACATTTAGTATAGAAGATACCAACAAGTTACCACACGCTCAGGCCTCGAACTCGGGAAGTCGCGGATACGAATCCCCGTTCGGCCATCCAGATTTGGGTTTTCCGTGGTTCCTCCAAACCACCCCAGGTGAATGCCGGAATGGTTCCTTCAAAAGACCATAGCCGTATTCCTACCCGTTTCTTGCTCCCGGTCCTTTCCCTCCTATAATGACTTCGTCGTCTACGAGGCATAAAATCATGAGGGGGAAAAAAAAACGAAACAACAATAGATTTCTTTTACTTATGGCTTTACGCCTCGTTGACGTCGAGGTCATTAGAGGTGGGATGGGACTGCGTACAAGGAATGGGAAGGAATTCGGCCGTGGCCTTTTTGAAGGAAGAATCGCGACATTCGTCTGGAGTGATTTGGGGAATTTTTAAAGAACTTTTTATTCGGAACAATATAATTTGTTGGTTATGATTCCGTGGAATTAAAAAGAAAATTGTCTGCCATATTGTTTAGACCAACCAAATCCATACAGTCCTTGTATTCAATCCAAATTTAAAGTTTTTTCCCGGGAGAGTATAATTTACTGTTCCCGAGAGCGTCGTCGCACGTAATTTTGCTAAAAGCAACTTCGATCACTACCATCTCACGAACTGAATATTTTTGGAGGTACGGGACGATAAATTGCTATCCGCCGACGCAATTCAGGATTATTACGACGTGCGCACAGTTTACTGATAGTGATTTTCTATGAGTGTTAGTAATATTGTATAAGGTACAGTTTCACATAGTGTCCACGCTACGTTGTATGACAACTAAGAGTTCTGTGCTATCAGATGCAAAAATGAAATTGCATTCTGACGTCGAATACAGTGTTTAATCTGATCCTACAAGCCACAGGCAGCAAAATTTCCAGTATAGACATACGAATGTAGATGCTAGGTGCCAAAATCTTAATTAATCTGTCAGTGCACTGTGCGGAAATAGGAATTATATTATTTCTAAGCAAATATCATTTGAACATTATAAACAGGCAACCGATAAATCAAGCATGTAACTTTTATTAGATGCTACGTGTCCACTGAATATGATGTTCACATCCCTCACGTAACGAAGGATGATTCGAAAAGTTTTTGTAAGTCCTGAAATAGTTACGACAGAGGATTAGTCCTCATGTACTAAAAATATAAGGCTACTGTAGTACGGTGCTATCAATTTGAAATCAATTTCCGCACTAACTTCCCACAACAGAAACGGGTGATGTACAGTCGGGGACACAATTCGCGAGACCCCTCGCCTTTCGATTATGCTTCGTTCTACACAGGAATACCGCATGTGACAGCATAACTGGTAGGTGGTACACTAAATTCATGATAAAATAGACCTCTCATACTCAGCACTTTAACCAAGACTAAAAAAAGAGCCCGCGCAGCAAGAAACTCGAAGGCGCTCAGAGGCAAAGTTTGGAGTTCTACAATAAAATAACCACGAATATCATCATTTAGGTCATAATAATTATTGAAATAACCAAATCGATTGATTATAGATGAATGATAACATTTTTTTCGTAATTTTGATAACCATTGCGTATTCCCCCCTCCACCCCCCCTCGAATTATCAGTTGACAATTCGCTAGAAAACTCAATTGTATGAAGAATACCGAAAAGAATCACTAAATTACGCACGGAAAACCAATAAGAGAGAGTTAATGGACTTAGTTACACTTCCTAGCGCTGCAGCTTTATAGAACAAATACACACAAAAGTTGAGGGTAAGCAGATAGAACATTTACGAAAGAACTCTAATGGTAAACTAAGTCAAGAAATATGAATAAACTATTTCGAGAAATTTAAATGGTTCCGTATATTAACACCTTAATTTTGTTTCAACCGTATCATATTTAGAAGGTAAGCTTAACTTGATCGCAGTAGCGACAGTTTTAGTGGTAATAATAATAATTAAGAACAGTAAATAAATCCGTCTGCAATGTGAATTAGCGGTTCCCATTTTAAATCTGGAATATGGAAGTAGGAAAACTTTCATATCTCTCTTTGTTTCTAACTAACACTGATACTTCTATAAAATTTTCTGTCAAGCATTACTTCCTGCCTTCCAAGTCCGATCGGTTATAGGTAACACTGTTGCCTGACATTCGGGAGGAAGCGAATTCAAACCTCGTCGGGCATCCAATTTCAGTATTCCATGGTTTTCGTAAATCTCTCCAGCTGAACTCCAGAAAAGTTCGTTCAAAAATTCATCGCTGAAATTTTTAACCGATCCTAGTTTCCAATACCATCAGGATTCATATCACATTGGCGTCGAAGAAATTAAGATTTTTTTTTTTTTTTTTTTTTTTTTTTTTTTTTTTTTTTTTTTTTTTTTTTTTTAAAACATCGAGGTCTTTAGAGACGGTAAAGGATGGGAGGCAAGGATTGGGGCAAGGAATGGGAAGGAATTCGGCCATGGCCTTTTGAAGGAAGCATCCCGGCATTTGCCTGGAGTGATTTGGGGAAACCATGGAAAACCCAAATCTGGATGCCCGGACGGGGGAAATGAAGAAGACAGGACCGATGAAAATGTTGAAACATAACATTGAACTAATGTGTATTAGTCATTAAAAAATCTTATAACGTTCTACTTGCACTGTTTGATTAAAAAATTAATTAATCAATATTAGGCAATAATTACGATTTTTTAAAATAAAAACTGGAGGTTCGCGTTATTGAAAATTGACCTGCCTCCATCTGCTGATCTAAATATTTTATGCCCTTTCGTGCCTTTGACCATTTAGTCTGCTCCAGTTTATATTTTTCAGACTATTATGTCGGCCTTTACAGAGGTAATGTGACTCACTATTGTGAAGTCAACACAAGACGAACTCTACACTCATTCTAAAGCAACCATATGCGAGGACGGACTCGAATCGGTGACCTTTACAATGCGATGACAGTGTTCTAGCCCTTACACTGCTAGCGCCAGCTTAAGTATCTTGGTCGGGACTCTAGCGAAGGAATTTGTGAATGTGTCTGCGGTCGTGGTTTGCTAACACGGAAGACAATTCCGTATGCCCACAGAACAAGGAAATCATCAGACATTTCAGGCATGCGATTTTCCTTATCCTCGTTCTTTCTTCTACTAGGAAAGTAGTGTTCTTATTGTAAATAAATTATATCAATCTATTCCAAAAAAGCATCCAGTGGAATGAGAATTGTATTGCCTAAGCACTGTACACACTTACTGACAGTATCTCCAGAATGGAAAGAAGGTTCCTGCAGGCCATTCCAGATTTAGCAACAATTTATACAAAGGTCAAGGCCCCAATAAACTGAGAGCGCGCTAAAGATTCTCTTCTTCAGACGTTGAAGGTCTTCTAGATTGTCCATGATCTATTCGTAAATGTTTTTTACGAGGGTTTTCATGGACGTTTTCATCACTATTATTATCTCCTCGACATTTAAACAAATAATGTATATAATAATGGACGATAGATTCACTACTTGTATCAAAGTGAGAAACATTTCGTGCTGCTGCAATCCTGAAAAAAGAGACCGTATAAGCTTTATCGCCATCAGTAAATATTATTGTGATTCAGCAGACACATATGGAAGACGTCAAGAAGTACAAAGTAGGCACACATTTGTGCACCAGCAATTCCATATAAAATGTGTGTGTATAGGTCGGGCCACACTAGCCCGCACCAACACTCGGCCGAGTGTCGGTTCGTCTCCTTCGCGTCCACACTGGTCCGTAGCACGGCCGTGTGATGGAGGGGTTCCTAGTCTGTCTTCAGTCTCCTTTAACGAATACACTTGGTTGTTTCACGGAATTAATGTTAAACAATTACCTTAAAAGTGATTTGGGGTCCGCAGCTAGGGTTACCACCCGTACTTTATTATAGAATATTGTACTTTATTTTGCGTAGGCGTACTTTATAATCTACAAAAGTAATAAAGTACCAAAAAATACATTTTTTTTTGCCTGACTCCTTTTATCTCCTCACTGTTTGATCTCTCATGCACAAAAATAGTATCCCAAGGCAGTTTTAACAAATGACCGTCACACTGTAGTGAATTGAAAGTTCTCATGTTACAATGAAATGTTAAGCGTGACTCACTTCACATTTAACGTGTTTATTTTGGTTGTACCTGTAGTTCCTTTAAATTCACTCAATAATTTATTAACAGTAAAGAATAAGATTATTATTCATTTTAATTTAAATACAGACCGCAAAGATTCCACAAAAGTAATAATAATTTCATGTGATCTAAAAATTCCAGTTACAGAGTTTCTTATCAGCCGCGCAGTACACTTCTATCGTTGTCACCTAATTTGAAAAGAAGACCTACAGATTAACGTGAAATTTGAACCACGGAGCGTCCTAGCATCTTAGCATTTACAAATCAAAGCTTTGCCAGAGGTGAATGTCAATTTTGAGACCCCAATCGTATTGATTACATATCTGGATGTAATGAAAAATTAATTTTCAAACATAATAAAATAAACACGCCTTTTTCTATTTAATTTATTTTTGTTATACCAAAGCACAAATGTAATTTTATATGATTGAATACATATTTTTCATTATTTCTGTATTCAGATGCTTGCAGCGTGTGATTTGGGTACGGAAGGTCCCGGGTTCAAAATCCGGACCTCAAATGAAGTTTTTACATGCCTTAAAATCGACCTTCACCTGTGGCATAGCTTTGATTTGTTAATGCGAACATGCAGGGACTCTACCTGCATTTTACGAACATCTGATGAACCTAAAGTGAGGCTGAAAAAAGGACACTTTTCTAAAGTAATCAATAACGGTAAAATAACATTTAGTCTTAAAGGACCGAAAATTTCCGAACTCTTTCTATACGCTTCTCCATATCGACAAGCCCGACACCAGCCCGCAACGCTAAAAAGTTAACCAAACTAATGACAGCCGACACTCCGCCGAGTATCGGCCGAAATACGTTGTCGTTTGAACTCACTTCAATCGAGTGAGCGACAACAATAAGAAAAGTGTCGATGCGGTGACGGTGGGGGCTCGGTGCGGTCTAGTGTGGCCCTTTAATTGTCTGAAGACGAGCTGCATCACATGGCAATAAGGGAGTGTGCATAAACCACGTAGCTCCATTTTGCCCTCCTTTGAACCCCCCCTCCCCCCACGTAGCCCTATGTAGCTTTTGCCTCTACCCCCCCCCCCCCCCCAAGTAGCACGTAGCTTTTTTCCATTTTGATTCCAGAAGACATTTTGTGATGTTTTCTCTTGTCAGACTATTGTAAATAGATAATTAACTGTGGGAAATCAGTATTCACATGCTATTGTGGGTTCTGTTCCTCATTTTAAGTGTGAAAAATGTTATGAAAGGAAAGCTACGTGGCCTGGCTCGGAACCCCCCCTCCCCCCACGTAGCCCAGCGTAGCTTTCCAGGACCCCCCCCCCCCCGGACTGAGCCACGTAGTTTGTGCACAGTCCCTAACAATCGTTACAGATTAAAACGTGGCGAGTATGCGCGACGGTAACTATACACACAGATATCTCGCCTAACAATTTACTCGCAGCGGATAAAACTTTCCGAGTGTCTGACAAGTAGGATGAGCAGAGAATTCGTAACTGATTTCATTGCGACATAACAGCAACATACTGCATTGTGGAAGGTGAAACAAAAAGAGTACGCGAACAGAAATTTAAAAAATTATGATCTAGTGCAGTGATAGAGGTTTGTGGGAAATATAATAGTGCATTAATAAAAAAGAAAATCCACTATTTGCTGAGTTCTTTTCGCAAGAAATATATTTAAAAAATTGACAACTCAACAAGAAATGGAATAGGCGAAGACAAAATCTATGTAACTAATTACGACTTACTACTGTTTACGAGAGATCAAAGCAAACCAATGGACAGTATTAGCAATATAAGAAGCCCAAATTATGGAGGGGAATATCAAGAGTACGAAGGAAGATGTATCTGTGCATTTATGTAATTCTGAAGAATTCGAAGAAAATGCTTCTCAAATAGAACAAATAACACTATATGATCTATTTTATAATCTTCCTGCAACCACTTTTTTTGTCATACTGTCCGTTTCTTTTTCTTTTTTACTGCACTAATATAAGCTGCTGCACAAATAAATCCTTTTTTTGTGTGCGACTTAAAAACATGTTCCTGTTCAGTATTGTAACCTCGCGAATAACACTAACCGCACTACACTTGGCCGCGACGTTTTGGAATTCCTAGTGAGCCGCAAGCCATGAAATCATGATGGATAAATCCGTAGACCACTACCATAAACACAACAATTTGAGCGCAGCTAGCCAGCTGAACGAAAAATGTGTAAAACTGTTGATCCTATGTATGGGCATCCACAAGTACAGGTTCGTCGAGAGAATATCCGCGCGTAAATCTTCAGCGACCTTACTCGTGCACAAATATGTGTATGGGCGGCTTATCAAAGTTGAGTTTAGAGGAAGTATTCTTAACGACGAACACGGCGTCCCCTTCTTCTACGGACCATTGCTACTTTCGAGCCAGGGCATGGTTGGCAGGCGACCAACAGCTTACCAGAAAAGTTCTCTACATTCACAGAACTTCTTTTCTTAACATTTTATAAGAAACAGCTCTTTTATATAAGCTGCCAAAATATCTCCAGCCGTATATTGTAACGCATAAAACATAAACCAGGCATTTAACTCAATGAAGCGATGTAATGATGTTTTGACAAACGTGAATGTCTTCCTTAACTAGGATCTCGTAAGTGTGGATTGAAAAGTGAAACTGAGGTTTATGTGTTGGACCAGTAATTCCGATGTGTTAACAAAAACTTTGATTAGAGATGAAGTTACACAGTAACTGAAATCAGCTTAATTGAAACCGTAATATGAACGGGAAAACATAATTAAAAAAGTTCTTTAATGACCCTGCTACAGGTTCAAATTAACAGCAAACAACAAATTGACTTAAATTATAGTTTTTTTTTCGCACTGTATCTGAAAATTACAATAACTGAAAATAGACATAAAATTAAACAATATTAGATCTAAACAAAATTTTGCACGGATGAGGCTCTGGCGACTGAAAGATTCCCGGTATATGGAGTGACCCACTGCTTGCCTAAGGGCCTCCGAAAGGAGGGCGGAAGAGCGGGGAGCGGCTCAGGGCACCCTCTTGCCCTTGCGGTTGAAAACGGCCCCTAAAGGCGGATGAATCAGAAATGATCAACGGCATGGGGATGCAGAAGGCAACGGGAAACCACTGCATTAAAGACCCTAAGGGCATCCCGAGGACATGTAATCCTCTCAAATTACATATATCATGATGGCTTCTTCCTGGGCAAAATATTCCTGAGGTAAAATAGTCCCCCAATCGGATCTCCGGGTGGGGACTGCTCAGGGAGGAGTCATCAGAATGGTTAGAAAACTTAAAAATGGAGATGGAACAACTTAAGTTAGATGTTGTTGGGATTAGTGAGATTAAATGGAAGGACGCACAGGATATCTGGTCTGGGGAACACAGGATAATTAGCACACAAGCTGTCGGTGGAGTCAGTATTGTAGGATTTGTAATGAACAAGAAAGTAGGGAAACGGGTGAGTTATTGTGAACAGTTTAGTGACAGGATTATTTTGATGAGGTTAGAAACTAAGCCCGTCCCAACCACGTTAGTACAAGTATATATGCCAACGTCACAGGAAGATGACGAAGAAATAGAAAAAATATACACTGAAATTGAAGAATTAATCCAATATGTGAAAGGGGAGGAAAATCTAATAATCATGGGTGATTGGAATGCGATAGTGGGAGAAGGAAAAGTGGGGAATACTGTAGGACGTTTTGGTCTAAGAGAAAGAAATGAGCGAGGAAGCAGGTTGCTAGAATTTTGTGAAAGATATAAACTAGTAGTGGCGAACACACTGTTTAAGAACCATGCAAGAAGAATATACACCGGGAAACGTCCTGGGGATACAGGCAGATATCAGCTAGATTATATCATGGTCAAACAGAGATTCAGAAATGAAGTTCTAAACTGTAAAGCGTACCCAGGACAGACATAGACTCGGACCATAATTTGATAGTAATGAAGTGCAGGCTGAAATTCAAGCGAATATGGAAGCAGCATAAGCAGAACAGACTGGAAGTGAATAAACTGAAACAATCTAGCACAAGAGAAAAATTTGCAGAAATGGTAGACTTAGGTCTAAGAAGTAACTCTGAAAGGAGCTTAACCGAGGACGAATGGAATGCATTAAAGACCGAAATAATGAAAGCTGGCAAAGAAACATTAGGCTTTAGGGAACAAGCTGCCCGAAAACCTTGAATCACAGAAGAAATTTTGGAGCTGATGGATCAAAGGAGAAGGTACAAAAATGCTCAGGATGAAGCTGGAAGAGAGCAGTACAGGCAATTTAGTAATCAAATAATAGGAATTGCAAAATAGCAAAAGAAAAATGGCTTCAAGCAAAGTGTGAAGAAGTGGAAAACGAAATGGTTGTAGGAAAAGTAGATGTTACATATAGAAAGATCCAACAGAATTTTGAAGAAATGAAGAAAAGGGGTATGAACATTAAACCTTCCGATGGGAAACCTCTTTTAAGCTCAGAAGATAGAGCTAACCGAACGAAGGAATACATTGAGAAACTTTATGATGGGGACGACTTGAACAATAGTGTATTGGAAAAGTAAGGCGATGTTGACATTGATGACTTAGGAGATCCTGTTTTGAGGACAGAATTTAATAAAGCTCTGAATGACTTGAAAGCAAATAAGGCAGTTGGAATTGATGAGATCCCTGCAGAACTTCTTAAATCTCAAGGAGAGGAAGGAATCGAAAGGTTATTCAAGCTGATATCAAAAAGTTATGAAACAGGAGAAATTCCAACTGATTTTAATAAAAATATCATCTTCACACTTCCAAAAAAAGCACAAGCCGACAAATGTGAGAATTATCGCAAGATTAGAATAACATCACATGCTTCAAAATTACTGACCAGAATAATACACAGAAGGATGGAAAGGGTAGGTGAAGATCAGTTTGGGTTTAGGAAAAATCGCGGTACAAGGGAAGCAATTCTGTCTTTAAGATTAATACTTGAAGGGCGGATCAAGAAAAACAAAGATTCTTTTATGGGATTTGTTGATTTAGAAAAAGCTTATGATAATGTTAGATGGGACAAGATGTTCAAAATATTAAAGAAGTCAGGCCTAAAGTATCGAGATAGAAGAATACTCTATAAACTATATAAGAATCAAGTGGCGGTAATAAAAGTAGAGAATCATGAAAGACATGCATCAGTTAAGAAGGGTGTGTGACAAGGTTGTAGTCTATCCCCGTTAATATTTAACTTGTATGTAGAAGAAGCAATGAAGAAGGTCAAAGAAAAATTTCCATGTCGCATAAGTTTTCAGGGAGAAAGAATCAGTATTCTACGATTTGCTGATGACATTGTCTTGTTAGCAGAGAGGGCTGAGGATATTGAGAAGTTTTTGAATGGCATGAACAAAATACTGAAGGAAGATTTTGGACTGAATATAAATCAAAGTAAGACAAAAGAAATGAAATGTAGCAGAAATGATACCAATACTAGCAGATTAAATATAAAAATTGGATCGGATGCAATAGGAGAAGTAAGTGAGTTCTGTTACTTGGGAAGCAAAATTACAACCGATGGCCGTAGCAGGAATGATGTTAAAAGCAGAATAGCACTAGCAAAAAGAGCCTTCATGAAAAAGATAAACATTTTAGTTTCAAATATTGATCTAGGAATTAGAAAGAACTTTTTAAAACTCTATGTGTGGAGCACAGTACTTTACGGTAGTGAAACATGGACTTTAGGAATACCGGAAAGAAAGAAACTTGAAGCATTTGAAATGTGGTGCTACAGAAGAATGCTGAAAATTAGGTGGACAGACAAAGTAAGAAATGAACGAGTTTTAAAGTGATGGGTGAGAAAAGAAGTTTATGGAAGAAGCTTACATGAAGAAGAGACAGGCTGGTAGGTCATATTTTGAGACATGCTGGATTGGTTAATTTGTTAGTGGAGGGAACAGTCGAAGGTAAGAACTGTAGAGGTAGACAGAGATTTGAATATATGAAGCAGATAATTGAGGACGTGGGTTGTAAGGGGTATGTAGAAATGAAGAGGTTAGCACAGGATAGGAAAGGATGGAGGGATGGAGGATTGCATCAAACCAGTCTAAAGACTGACGACAGCAAAAAAAAAAAAAAAAAAAAAAAAAAAAAAAAAAAAAAAAAAAACCATTGAATCATGATCTAGAGTGAAGTTAGACGAAATTAAAAATTTCATCCTATTGCTACAAAATTCGATGCAACTTACAACCTTATTGCTGTAGCTGATAAAATATTTTTGCAGTAACATTAAGTTTCGATTGAGAGAAGGTAATGGTATTTTTATCAAGCCTACGTCGTCAACCATCTAGCAAAAATATTATTATAATATATCATAGTATCACACTTAGATACGAGTACTTTGATTTCTGGCATACACACTTCCTTTTTACCATCCGAGCGTGGTGGGTGAATGCTTAATGCTCTGGCCTCGCATTCGGGAGGAGGTGGTTTGAATTCCCGTCTGGCATTTGGGTCTTCCATAGTTTCCCCAAATCATTCCAGCCGAATGCCGGAATGCTTACTTCAAGAGGTCATGACCGAATTCCTTCCTGTTCCTCATCCACAGTTCCATCGCGCCTATAATGATTTCAACCTCAACGAGGCGTAAAGGCATACGGAAATTAAAAAAAAAAAAAAAAAAAAAAAAGGACTTGCATTTGCACAGACATTTATATTATTTGGTTGTGGGATTTTTAAAAGGCAAAGGACTTTTCGCTGCCAAATAGATTTCAATATAAAATTTATACTGATGAAGTGAAATTTCTGAGTTTATTCGTTGAATTACAAGGACCATTTGAAACGAGTTTTCTTACTGAAATCGTTTAATGCCCGGGACTGCTAGCGAGCATGTGACCTAGGAATTCCCTGGGTAGTTTAATATATACTGGATCAGAAAAGAATGTGATATGTGGCCACGATTACCGTTTTCAGCGTTAATCAGTTGCGAATAGGAACAATAATTATCTGGTCAGTAAGAAATTAATGTTGCTTATATTTAGTGTTGTTGCCAGGATTAGTAGAGTATATAATTGGCGTCAACAGTGTCAGATTTTCAGTGATCACTGCAAAGAACACAGAGATAGTACGTAATCATGTGAGACAGCGTTATCAGCACCTGACAGAGTTTGAAAGGGACTATTTTGGGCCTCCATTTGGCCGACTTGTCGAATCATGCAGTATCCGAATTTGTGGGGCATTCAGATGTGTGACAGTGTCCCGATGTTAGACTATATGGATATGTGAAAATAGGTATACGCGTCGTCAAGGTCCCGATCGACCACAGTAGGAGAGGAAAGCAGGTCCGCAGACACAAAGAACTGTCAATCATCCTGCCACGCCCCCTCCTTTGTTAATCAAATGAGACGAAGTAATCAGAGTTTGACCGGCCTTAGGTGATGACAGCTTTGATTGATGACAGCCCCGTCCCCCCTATATTGTCATGCAAATGAGTCTAGGTAACCTCAGTTTGACCTGCCTTAGGTAGTGACAGCTTTGAAGGATTACAGCCCCGACCCCTCCCCACCACTTATCCCCTCTTTACCCTCCCCCCTACCTCCCCCTCCCACCCTCCACCCTCAACCATCACCCAAATTGCCTACCAAGTTAGGTAGGATGAGACTTGTCTGGGATTTCAGCCCCCACCATAAGAGGCTAGGTAACCTAACTCTGCCCGTCCTTTAGTGATCTAATTCAAAGGAGACCGCTCCTTCTGTTGGAAGCTATAATTAATTACTATTATGGCATGGGACTGGTGGCCTACAAACCCCATACTGATCAGTGCTTTGTGACCAAGTACAAATGAGACCGCCCCTTTTATTATGCTAACTAACGTTGTGGTGCAGGTTACAACAGCCGTAACCCCACAGCACGTGCCGTTGACAGCTTTGATGGATTGTGGAGCAGATGTTCCCAGATACAACAGGCTTACCACAACACCACATCGCCCACAGCACGTGTCCTTCCATGGACAGGACTCAACATGTTTACCCCCCACCATCACGGACTCGACCCGTTTAACACCACAACCGGCCTGCTAGTGCCAGTGTTCGGAGATGGCCAGCCCAGTACTGTTTTTTCTCGTCGGTGTATCATTTTAACGAAGGTGATTCTAAGCGTTTGCCGATACGTTTATAGTCCAAGCATGAATTTATGCGAGTAGTGGTGCCAGAAAAGTGGGACACAGTACCAAAGTTATACTAACGTAAGGAGAATGGAGAGTGCTGAATGAAGTATTGGATGTATTGTCAGATTTGTTCAACACAGACATCTCCCAGACCGACATTCCACTCGGCGAGTCCACCGTCTCCTGCCATACGATTGCCAGGGTGAAATTTGTATGTTTTTACCTAAATGCTGATCCTCCCAGCGGCGTATTCTTCGACGAATCCACTTGGAAAACCATCATCGACGCACAGCCTGCAGTGTCTAGAACCTTGGCTGTCAAGAAGAGGTGGGGATACCAGGTTGTAAGATACTACACGTAATTTGTGGACATTGTAGCTAATAAAGTGATGCGTGACTATCATTATACCAATCACAGTAGAATAAATATCAAAATAGGATCGGATGCAATAGAGAAGTAAGTGAGTTCTGTTACTTGGGAAGCAAAATTACAACCGATGGCCGATGCAGGAGTGATGATTAAAGCAGAATAGCACTAGCAAAATGGGCCTTCATGAACAAGAGAAACCTATTAGTTTCAAATATTGATCTAGGAATTAGAAAGAACTTTTTAAAACACTTTGTGTGGAGCACAACACGTTATGGTAGCGAAACATGGACTTTGGGAGTACCGGAAAGAAAGAAAATTGAAGCATTTGAAATGTGGTGCGACAGAAGAATGCTGAAAATTAAGTGGACAGACAAAGTAAGAAATGAACGAGTTTTGGAAATGATGGGTGAGAAATGAAGTTTTTGGAAGAAGCTTACAGGAAGAAAAGACAGACTGGTAGGTCATATTTTGAGATATGCTGGATCGGTTAATTTGTTAGTGGAGGGAACAGTCGAAGGTAAGAACTGTAGAGGAAGAACACCGAGCGTGGTGGTGTAGCGGATAGGGTTCTGGCCTCGCATTCGGGAGGACGGCGGTTCGAATCCCCGTCCTGGCATCAAGATTTGGGTTTTCCATGGTTTCTCAAATCACTCCAGGCAAATGCCGGGATGCTTCCTTAAAAAGGACATGGCCGAATTTCTTCCCATTCCTTGCCCCCATCCTTTCCCGTTTCTAAAGACCTAGCTGTTGAGAGACGTAAAGCAGTTAAAAATATATATATATAGAGGAAGACAGAGATTAGAATATATGAAGCATATAATTGAGGACATGGGTTGTAAGGGGTATGTAGAAATGAAGAGGTTAGCACAGGATAGTAAGGGATTGGAGGATTGCATCAAACCATTCTAAAGACTGACGACAGCAAAAAAGAAAAAAAAATACTATTATATTGCCACAGTGCAAAAACTGGTTGATATATATATTAATGATGTTTGTGTAGCTCAATGGACACCAAGTGCATCATTGGATTATAATCTACTAAAATATGAACTTATTGCATACTACATGCATGTGAAAAGTGTGAATAAAAAAACACATTGTAAATTATTCACATTATTTTATTTTACCCTCCTTCCATGAAAAAGTCCTTTATGGAGTTATTTTTCATGAATTCTTCATCATTTACATACTAGTTTTAAGGCCGAATCGTATTAGACACCAACACGCGATAAGACATAAATTGTATTGGATATAAGTCAGTATGTGCCACTTTTCACGAATTTCCTTAAAAAATGTGAAAATGTACAAAATAGATAAAACTTCATGTAAACCATGTTTTGGCTGCCCGTAACACCACGACACAAGAGCGTTTAGAGTGTTGCCGTGATCACGAAGCATGGATTGCTGATGAAAGGGGTTCCGTTATATTCAGCGATGAATCGCTTTTCTACACTATCTGGACGAGTATGCGGCCATCTTTGGAGTGATCCCATTCTTCCAATGTTTTCGAGAGGCACAGATGTGTTACTCTTGACATCATGGTGTGGACAGCCAACGATCATGGCTTCAGGTCACGGCTGGTATTGACTGAGGTCTTACGGTGCATACACAAAACACGTGTCTCTTTGAATTGTCTGCGTGATGTTGAGGTATTCCCGTGGCCAGCAAGATCCCTAGATCAGTCTCCCATAGATCAGCTCAGACTCCGTCCCAGTGCCAGTATCCTGGATATAAAGGACCTGTTATAGTTCAGCTTGCCACAGTATAGGATACAACGGCTTTTTGACACCTTTACCAACCGAATTAGTGCCTCCAGGCCAGAGCAGTTGCAACGTTATACTGATAAGTGGGCTCATACTGTAAAATTGACTAGACTCTGAAATCACTTAATAACATCACATTCCCTGGGTGAGCAGACTTCCGCAGTCGTTGTCAATGTTATCTTGGTTGTCCGGGTTAAACCGCGTCAATTTGTCGAAACCTAACCATGCTTGACCAGGAAAACGCGGGACGCAGGCCCCCATTGGACCGGCCACGCTGGCGGCGGTAGTTTGAGTGACGTCACTCCAAACGGCTAGCGCGTTCTTCGGGAGCTATATATAGGCGGCAGCAGTTCCAGCCGTGACAAGTTCCGCATCGACCTTCGAAGCGAGAGCAACTACCTACAGGAAGATAAGTGTTGACGACTGGAAATTTAAACTACCGGACTGATTTAGGCTCGAATAGGAAACTGAGAACGCACAGTGGAAACAGGAAACGACCCGGCATACTGTACACGGAAACAACAGGCTACCCGGCAACGGACTACGGCTGACGGCAACGGACACGAAATGGACAACATTAGGGACATGGACTGGTCAAGATTAAGCGAAGGAAATCAGAATATGGAAACATCTGAAACCGAAGCGGAATATAGAAGTGAAGACGATGGTGACACATCAGAAACAGAGCACAGCAATTATACAAGTATGTATGAACAGGATATCGGTGGAAATTCCGACTTTGTGGAAGTGAAGGGCAAACGAAAATGTAGTGATAATTCCAAAAGGAAAGTAAAGCAAGCCAGAGGTAATCCAGATATTGCAACTAAAAACCGCTTCAGCCCACTACAGGGAGCAGAAGAACAGGAAAAAGAAAATGAAGAAGAAACAAGTAAGACCACTCCCAAATTACAGCAGAAAGAAATACTACCACCAATAGTTATTGGAACAGTTAAAGAATTTATAGAAATGAATAAAGTAATTAAAGAGAATTTAAAAGGAAACCTGAAAGTAGTTTATAAAGGAGATTCATTGAAACATCATGTAGAAAACAGCAGAGATTACGAGTTTATAAACAGATTTTTCAAGGAGAACGGAATACCTTCATACACGTACCAACTGCCCAAAGACAAACCCCTGAAGGTGGTAATAAAGGGCCTACCGCCAACAATAACAACAGACGAAATTGAAGCAGACTTGAAAGAAAAAGGTTATAGAATACAACAGGTACATCAGTTTAAAAAAAGAGATACAAACTCAAAGGAACTAATACCACTTGCAGTATACCAAGTAACACTGGATGCAAGCACCGACTCTGAACGTATCTACGATGAACATGCAATACTGTACACAAGAGTGCTAATAGAAAGATATAGGAATCCACTTGGCCCACCGCAGTGTACAAGATGTCAGCGTATAGGTCACACAGCGAACTACTGCGCACTGCCATATAGATGTGTCAAGTGCGCCCAACTCCACAATACAAAGGACTGCAATATACCAGACTCAGCAAAAGCAAAATGTGCTAACTGCAAAGGAGAACACGTCGCATCATGGAGGGGATGCCCGGCCTTCCAAACAGCTATTAGGCCACCCAGAAATACCCAAAAATCCAACGAGAGAACAAAAAATGAAGATCTGAAAAGTAAAACAGACAAAACAACATCCAAACCAAATGAACTGCCAAATGAAGACGGGAACAATCTGCTGGGATACCGTAGTGGACGAACCTACGCTTAAGCGACACAAGGATCAAGGCGAGAGGAAAGAAAACGCAGCAAAGAGAGAAAACAAGAAAGTGACTCTGAAGAAAACTCAAAGACATCAGACTGTGCAGAAACTATAAGGAACATATTAAGCAAATTGAAGAGAGTCTTGAAAAGAGTAAAAGAAGCTAAAGGTACGATAGGAAAAATAATGGCAATAGCAGAAGGAGTGCTATCACTACTAGAATAATGGACCTCAGAAGAACCCAAAGATTACAAGACACCAATATAATCATCTGGAACGCGAATGGTTTAAAAGGGAAAACATAAGAAAATATAAAGTCGACGTATTACTAATAACGGAAACACACCTCAAAGCAAAAGACAACATTAAAATTGAGGGAATGGAGATATACCGAACTGACCGCCCAATAACAAAAGGAGGAGGAACCGCCATCGCGATCCGTAAAACCATAACGCACCAAGTCATACAACTGCCGCCACTGATGACAATAGAAGCCACAGCAATCAGAATCCACACACGGGAAGGTAAAGTGGCACTGGTCGCCACATACTTGACACCGAAGCGGAACTTGATAGGCCAAGACATCGACGCAATCCTCTCATCAAACAGCAAGGTGCTCATGGGGGGAGACCTCAATGCAAAACACGAGACATGGAACTCAAGATTTCAAAATGCTAAAGGACAACAACTACTAGAATTATCAATAGAAAGAAACATCGAAATAATTGGACCAACAGAACCCACATACATACCAGACAACAATAGAGGTTACCCGGACTTACTAGACATTGCAATTAACAAAAATATTATACAAGACATTAGGCTGGAAACTATAGAGGAATTATCATCGGACCATCTACCAGTGAAAATAAAATTTACAAATTGGATTCCAATAGAAACGTTGAAACATAAAACAACTGAGATAGATTGGAACTACTATACCAGACTAATCCATAACAAAATAAGTGCAACACATCCAGTCTCCACTAAGGATCAAATCGATCCGGCGGTAAAGCATATGGAAAAAATAATTGGTATGGCGAGCAACAAAGCAACAGTAACATACTACGAAGAAATTAAAAACAACGACTTACCGCCGATATTGGAAGATCTACGCTACCTAAAAAACAAACATAGAAAACTATGGCAAAAATACAGAGACCCGAAAGACCGCAAGGAATATCGCCACTACGCAAAAGAATTAGAGAACCGATTACGAGAAAGAAGAATCGAAAATTGGGAGGAAAAGATGTCTAACCTCATCCTAAATAATAGAGAAGCCTGGAAATTTATAAGAGCGATAAGAACCAGAAGACCACCAAAAATAGCAATAGACGGACCTGCAGGACCGGTATTTACACCAATAGAAAAGGCGGAGGTGCTGGCTGAAACCTTCGCACAGCAGAATACAATAACGAAACAACTCAACGAATCACTGAAAAGAGAAGAAGAACACATTAAACAACAGGCTTCAACAATAAGAAACGAACAAATAAACCAGCTACCGGAGCTGACAACTCCGAAAGAGGTACACCAGATCATCAGGAAACTGGCCAACAACAAGGCCTCAGGCCCCAACAATATAAAAAATGAACACCTTAAAAATTTGCCAAGAAAAGGTATCGTCCTGTTAACAAGAATAACAAATGCAATTATGAAAACTGGCTATTACCCGGACAAATGGAAGATATCCAGGATAGTACCCATCCCGAAAGTGGGAAAAGATCATAAAAAACCGTGGAATTACAGACCAATCAGCTTAATAAGTGCTACTGCGAAAGTCACCGAGAGAGTAATACTCAAAAGAATCACCGCGAATCTACAAGAGAACAAAACAATAAGAATAAAACAGCATGGATTCCAAACGAGAACTTCGGCGACAACTCAATTACTACGATTAGTAGAGGAAGTAACAGAAGCCTTCAATAAAGGAAAATCAGTAGCAGCTGCATTTATAGATATTGAAAAATCTTATGATAAAATTTGGAAAGACAACTTAATATTCAAAATGGACACCAACACTAAAATACCTCGGGTCTATACAAAACTAATAGGAAATGCAATAGAAAATAGACAATCCTTTGTGACAATAGACGGAAATCAATCCACGAAACAAAAATAGAAGAAGGAGTTCCACAGGGAGCAGTCCTATCACCGACGCTATTCAACATTTATATCAATGATCTTCCAACACCACCAAAGATCCAAATAGCCTTATTCGCAGACGACGTAGTAATATTTACTTCAGGCTACAACCACGAAGCGAATATAAAAAGGCTTCAAAAAGCACTAAAGATATTGGAAACATGGTGTGAAAAAAACAAAATCACAATCAAC
Source organism: Vandiemenella viatica (assembly GCA_031002005.1). Taxonomy (NCBI): domain Eukaryota; kingdom Metazoa; phylum Arthropoda; class Insecta; order Orthoptera; family Morabidae; genus Vandiemenella; species Vandiemenella viatica. The sequence continues at coordinate 13,328,428 of CM061921.1, forward strand.
TCAACCAAAAGTGCTGCAATATACTTTACAAGAAAAAGACCGGATTTCGACCGACTGCCTAAAATAAGTATAAGAAACCAAAAAATTCAGTGGACAACATCGCACCGATATCTAGGAATTACACTCGATCATAAGCTACTATTCAACCACCACCTAAAAGACAGATGTAAAAAAGGACTAGCAGTGATCTTAAATCTGTATCCAGTGCTGAATGCAAAAGACCTAACAATAGCAACAAAATTAAGAATATACAAATCAATCATAAGACCATTCATTTTATATGGCTGCCAAGTATGGGGAACGACTTCAAAATCAAACATACAACGGATACAAAGACTACAAAACAGAGCCCTAAGGACGATATTAAGTACTCGAATAAGCACACCCATCAGGCAACTTCACGAAATGACAGGAGTACCAACCATCCAGGATGAAATTTACCATCAAACACGACAATTATACAATAAATTAGACCAAAGTAGGAAAACCAATGAAGAAAGACTCAAAAATCTAGGAAATAAAAAAGCCAAACCCTGGAACAAATATAAATACCCTCTAAATATAATAGAATAAATGAAATACCTCAACTACAACATATGGGGTTTCCATTAAGGCCCACCTTCCAGGTGAGGCCATAGCCGGTTTCTCCCCCAAAAGAATAAAATAAACGGTGCCCCCAAAACAATCTAACCTAACCCCAACCAGTAGAACTACAAAAGGTAGTGGAACTGTAGGGAAAAAAAAAAAAAAAAAAAAAAAAAAAAAAACCAGCCGTGACAGTACTCTGAAGAAGGCCACAAAATGATGGTAGTAACGTTAGGTTTCGTCAAATTGATGCGGTTCAACCCGGACAACCAAGATTACATCACATACCCTCTCAGACAGTGAAGTTTCATTTCATTTCCACCTCCCCTTCTAGGTGCTGCAATTTTTTGTCGGGTAATATAAATTATATATTCATAAGCTTTAAATAAATTTTGAAATAACGTAAAAAGCTTTCAGATCAATTCATCGAACATTACCTTGTTCCTCACAATTAACTGACTGAAGATATTTAATCTGTTTAACACAAAGATGAAAATTCTCTAAAGGTACATACGTTGTTAAAAGGGTGCAGCATATTTTAATAATTCGGTACATAGATGCAGTACTTTAGTGTGGTACAAGCCAGCGGCCGTCCTGGGTGGGAACGCGTGGAACATGAAACCGAGAACTCAGCTCCTTGAATCCATCACTCAAGGATAAAGAGACAGCAGTTTAACGTGGGAGACGTGGTCTAATTTCTGAAACATCCTAGAAAGACCATCTCCAGCTGGCCAATTACAGTTCTGCATGCCCACCGCGTGATGCTAGCTAGGCAATAGAAAACTGTCACCCCAATATGGAACGACAGAGAAGAGAGCGGTACTGTACCAACTCTCATCGCAGTATTTTTCTGAAGACCACACACTAAACTTGTCACTCCTTAGACCAATAATTAAGGTAGTATTAAGAAATACTTCACCACCAATCCCTTCGTACACTCAAGGGCGAGGCTCGTACCGAACCTCCCGTTATCTTATTCACCCATTTGGCTTTTGTAAGAAGGCAAAATTCGTTTCTGCACATTTTTACGCTATACCCGCTATTTGTATCATCCCACTTGTTCTTTTGTCGAGATCATGAATAAATGCCTGTCAATCTCATCTCTGGAGTTTATTTCAATTCCCTCAACATCATTAGTTAGAGTGTTACTAAGTGTTTTCCCAACCAGTGAAAGAACCAGAAGTTGACGGAGAGAAAGCGGGGACCGAGCGTGGTGGTGTAACGGATAGCGTTCTGGCCTCGCATTCGGGAGGACGGCGGTTCGAATCCCCGTCCGGGCATCCAGATTTGGGTTTTCCATGGTTTCCCCAAATCACTCCAGGTGAATGCCGGGATGCTTCCTTCAAAAGGCCATGGCCGAATTCCTTCCCATTCCTTGCCCCCATCCTTTCCCGTCTCTAAAGACCACGTTGTTAAAGAGGGACGTTAAACTGTTACAAAAAAAAAAAAAAAAAAAAGAAAGCGGGACAAATCCATGTGCACAAACGGGGCAAGTCGAATGTAATCTACGTTCGGCTTTACCACACGACAAGGGTACGTTTCCGTGTATGTTTCTGCATTAATGATTTCGTCTTTTACCTGATTCCAATGGCTCTATCAGTTTCTGTGACTTTCATTATTTCCAGCATTCTTTTTCCGGGGGCAAGGGGGGGGGGGACAGAGGGCCAACAGCTCGTCGATTTCAATAAAGGCAGATGAAGATTGGGGGTAACGAATGAGGAGGAATTCTGCCTTTGACTTTGGAAGGAATCATCCTGGCATTAATCTAAACTGATTTTGAAAACCGGGTATGATCTAAATCTGGATGATCGTACGGGTATTTGAATCCGAATCTTCCTGTAAATCTGGTCCGAGCGTTAACCGTTTACGCCCCATCTTTGGTCCAGTTTTTTTTTCTTCTGATGACATCAATTTCTTTATTTGCTCTTTGAAAATAATGCATCGATAAATACTTTGTTTACGGATCGAAAATAGCTCGATACATTAGCATGCCTACGTTCAAAGTTTAGTTTTTAGCATCTTCGGTTAGTTCAATAACCACCGTTCGAAGAGACAATGGTCTCCCGGCTCTGTTTGCCTTATAGACGTAAGTAAAACATCAATCTACCCATATCTTTGACGTGCGACCTGTTAAAATAAATCAGCTGTGAGTACAATAGTTAAGAGAATTTCCCCTAATAATCCGGGCGAATACAGGAACGGTTCTCAAAAATTCACACCTTTGACAAAAAGTAACACGCTCAGTGATTTTATTTGAAACAAAAGGTTTGAAGGAGAAAGAAGTTTTATGGATACAATGACGCAGTTATCAAACAAAGATTCTTATTCCAGGGATTACGGATTATTTAGCAAAATAAAATGTTCAAATCGCATAATGCTGGAGTATGGTTTATGCTAGACATACAGTTCTTGCGTGAATGACTTTAAAAGGTATAGCAAAATGACTTTACGAAACGAGAGGGAAAAACAGAACCATACCCCAAAACCAATACAAACGTGCTCTCGAAGCTTTATCTGCGCAATAAAACTGCCCTTCATGCACGTGACCTTTTTAAATGCTAAACAGGCACTTAATACTTTTTATAGCAAAAGCTCTGGATATACCATAAAGTGTTGGTCCTGAAATCCCAGAACATTGATTAGCTTGTAAAACTCATGACATTCTATTGAAAAGCATTTTATGGACCGGCATTCATCTTATGAATAAACTACGCTGAGGCTCATGAGTCCTACAATAGTCATTCATGGTGAGTGAGGTGAATGGAGTGCAGTTGCGTTACTATTCAGCAGTCAAGTTTCAAATATACTGCATGTTATACGATTCAATACGTTATGTGTGTACATACAACAGATTTTTAAACATGATTTCTCGACTCTAATATTTAACTTGATGGTATAGCATTGTTTTAAGGGCCTTTAATTAATACTTACTGTTTGACTAGTGACGTGAAGAAGATTTATATAAAAAGTATGTACAGGAAATGACGCACAGGTAATATAAATTAATAATTTCAGTAACATTCATTACAGCTGATTAACTGAGTTTGGATAGATGGCTGCAGCCAGTAACGTACAGTATTTACTTACCGCGACAACTCAAATATTGGCAGAAAAGTTTTCTGTTTAGCAACTACACTATAGTGTGTTCAGTTGTTGTTGTTGTTGTTATTAGTGTTTAAGGGCGCGTCGACGACTGGGTCATTAGCGCCCTAACAATTACCAGCCTAAACTGTGGCTTAAGAAAGTACTAAAATACTGTCTGCATGGTCGACTGTAAAGGGGTCGACCATACAGACAGCAAATAAAATAATTCACAAATATAAAAAGTGGCTTAGAAAAGGGGCCACCAGAAAACAAGACCCGTACACCCCCTGAATGGCTGTAAAGGGGCCATACAGGGTATCAAAATAATTAAAAGCACTACATCTCTCGCCGGCTGTATAGTGGCCAGCGAAAAGGAATTTAAAAATATAAAAATTAAAAACAATGCACATGGAAGGGTGGCTGTATAGGGACCACCCGTCCATCTAAAAACTAGGCCGATCTGCCTAAAATTTTAGGCACTAGACCGGCCAATACACAAAATTTTAAAACACTCGCCACACTGCTGGTCTCATTGTTCAAAATAAGGGCCAGATCGTTGGCAAGGCCAACGTCTGCCCTCAAGTCTAAAAACGCAACACAATCAACTAAAATGTGGCGCACCGTCATAGGTACGCCACAGGTAGCAAATTCCGGTGGGTCCTCCCGGCGGAGAAGAAAGCTGTGTGTCAGAGGACAGTGCCCTATACGGAGGCGAGTAAGGAGAACCTCATCCCTCCTCGCCCGCTGGAAGGACCTGCTCCACGGCTGAACGGTCGGTTTGACCAGCCGGAGCTTATTATGCTCAACCTCCAGCCACTGCCTCTGCGAGATGTCAAAAACAAATCTTTTCCCCGCCGAGGCAAGGTCAGACTTTGGGACCGGATCAAAGTCAACTCTGACCTTGTTGCAGGCTAACTTGGCAGCTTCATCAGCTGCCTCGTTCCCCCTGATTCCCACATGACCAGGTACCCAGCAGAATACGACCTCCTTTCCAGAAGTTTGGAGCGATCGGAGGGTGTCCTGTATGCCTTGGACAAGCCTATCTGCTGGGTACATGCTTCCTATAGCCTGGATGCAACTGAGGGAATCACAGCATATGATGTACTTCGTGCCGCGACTTACTTTCATATGCTGGAGCGACTTTAACAAAGCGTAACACTCAGCAGTGTATACGCTGCAACAGCTATTCAGTTTGTAATTATAAGTCGCTCGAGGGAACACAACTGAGCAACCAACTCCGTTAGCCTGCTTAGACCCATCCGTGTATACCGGGGTAAAATCGCGAAACTGATTTAAAACATCGCTAAAATTTCGGATAAAAACACTGTCGGCGGTACACAGCTTGTTGTACCGCGTCAGATCTAAAACTGTTCTGGGCCTCTTTAAAAGCCAGGGAGGAGTTTTACTCCAACCCTGGTGATAAAAAGAGGGCATCTGAAAGCCATATTCCTCTAATATAGCCTTTGTACGGTAGCTGAATGGTTTAGTTGCTCTTTGACGGTTGCTATAAAGCCGTTCTAAGTTAGGATGAATAACTACGTCGTACACGGGACTGCTAGGAGTTGTGGCAATATGTAAATAGTGTCGCACCATGAGGAGACGCCGGCGGATGGAAAGCGGCGGCTCGCCAGATTCAGCACAAATGCTGGGTATCGGACTGGTGCGGTATGCACCTGTGGCGAGACGAATTCCTGCATGGTGGACACTATCAAGTATACGTAGATAACTGTCCCGTGCCGAACCGTATACAATGCAACCATACTCCAACCGCGACCGTACAAAGGCTCTGTAAAACTGTAGCAGGCAGGAGCGGTCAGCGCCCCACGACCTGCCACACAGACACTTTAAAACATTAAGGGCTTTCATGGCTCTGACTTTGACATCTTTAAGATGTGGCAGCCATGTAAGCCTACTGTCGAAAATGAGGCCCAGAAATCGAACACTTTCACTAAAACCTAAAACGGTGTTCCTCAAGGTGAGATGAGGTTCTGCTAAAAGACTTCTACTGCGGCTAAAAAGTACACACCGAGTTTTCTCAGCAGAGAAACGAAAGCCGGTGTGTACTGACCATTCATCCAGCCTGTTCAGCGTGAGCTGCAGCTGCCGCTCAGCGCTTATCAGGCTAGCTGATGCAATAAAAATTAAAAAGTCGTCAACGTATAAGGAGTACCGGATGGGCCTCCTTATAACAGTTGAGATGCTATTTATGGCAATAGCAAAAAGGGTCACACTTAAAACTGAACCTTGAGGAACACCGTTTTCCTGAATAAAAAGGTCGGACACTTCTCTACCGACTCGGTACCGGAAGCAACGTCGAGATAAAAATGATTTTAAAAAACGGGGTAGATTTCCCCTAAATCCCCATTCATATAACTGTTTTAAAATAACGTGCCGCCAGGTAATGTCGTAAGCCTTTTCTATGTCGAAAAATATACCCACAAGATGTTGGCTGCGGATGAAGGCGTCTTGAATGGCCGCTTCCAGTAGGATCAGGTTATCCGTGGTGGAACGGAACTTCCTGAATCCACACTGAAAACGGCTCAACAGTTTACGGGACTCAAGACACCAGACGAGGCGGCGGTTCACCATCCGCTCTAGTGTCTTCCCGACGCAGCTCGTTAGGGCAATGCTACGGTAGCTACCTGGCAACAACTTGTCTTTACCTGGTTTTAAAATTGGGATCATCGTTGCTTCCTTCCACGAGTCGGGGAAGTGTCCTCCGGTCCAAATTTCATTAAAAATACCCAGCAGGTATTCTTAAGCATCTTTGTTAAGATGCCTCAGCATCTGGTACTGGATCAGGTCAGGCCCTGGCGCAGTGTCTTTGGCGTTGTTACTATTACAATTACTCCGCGGTTCACCAAAAGTGTTTGGCGGAGGGTGCATTGCACCTGTCAGGAAAGGTAATGGTTTGGAAGGGATATACGGGATATGGCAGGAGGCGCCCATGGGCTATTGTGAGGAACCATCCCAGCATTCGCCTGGAGCGATCTAGGGAAACCATGGAAAACCCAGATCAGGATGGCCGGAGTGCTTTATCGGAAGCTACTCCTGTCCGATTTTGTGTTTACTCGCCCGGTAAATCTATTCTATTCCATTCCCTAATCGCTCGTGGAAAAAATGAGTAGAGAAATGAATCGGTTCTGGCCCTGATTTCTCTTATCTTATTTTCGCGGTCATTCCGAGATATGAATGTTGCTGGTAGCAATATTTGTTTGCTGTCATTCCGAAATACATCAGTCGAGAATTTTTCAATTAGCTTCCGTCGAGAGCAAAGCCTTCGGTGCTCCAGGTCTTCCCAACCTAACTCCTTCAACATGGCACTTACGCTTTCCCTCCAACTATATATACCTGTCACGAATCGGGCGGCTCTTCTTTGGACCATCTCTAATGCCTCCATTAATCCCTTTTGATGAGGACCCCATACAGAGCAACAATATTCCAGGTGAGGCCTCACTAGTGACTTGTACGCAATCGATTTAACTTCCGGAGTGCATTGTTTTAAATTACGACCTAGAAATCGAAGCATACGATTTGCTTTCCCAATTACATTCTCGATATGCTCATTCCACGACAAATTATTACGAATTGTTACCCCTAGGTATTTAGCGGAATCTACCGTTCTAAGGACAGTGCCATTAATTGTATATTCAAAGCTAAATGGTGTCACCTTTTTACTTACACGCATGACTTGGCACTTTTTAGCGTTTAACTCCAACTGCCAATCTTTACACCACGCAATTATTTTCATAATATCGTCTTGTAACAAAGCGCAGTCGTCCTGGGTTGTGATTTCACGATAAATAATAGCATCATCGGCAAATAATCTTTTCATTCCCCTTATTATGTCGCACAAATCATTAATGTATATGAGAAACAACAGAGGCCCTATCACGCTTCCTTGGGGAACCCCGGACTTCACTTCGGCAAGTGATGAACGCTCACCGTCGAGAACTACACACTGTGTTCTGTCCTTCAAAAAGTCTGCAACCCAATCACATATTTGTCTAGATATACCGTAACCGCGAAGTTTCCTAAGTAACCTAGTGTGAGGCACAGTGTCGAAAGCTTTTTTGAAGTCTAATAAAACTAAATCAACCTGGGATTGCTTATCTATAATACGGCTCAAGTCGTGAATTAAGAGGGCAAGTTGTGTTTCGCAGCATCGGCCTTTTCGGAATCCATGTTGATTTGGGTTTAAAAGCTCATCTTCATCCAAAAACCGCATGACATTTGAATAGATAATGTGTTCTAAAATCCTGCAAAATATTGAGGTTAACGAGATCAGCCTATAATTTTGAGGATCATTAACATTCCCACTTTTGAACACTGGACTTACGATGGCGGTCTTCCATTCGGCTGGTATTTTTCCTTGATCCAAGGAGGCGGTATATAATTTCATCAAATACGGCGCAATTTCCTTTGCGTACCTAGAGTAGAATCTTGTAGGAATACCGTCTGGTCCTGGGGCCTTGTTGGGATTTACATTCATAAGCAGTTTAGTTATTCCCTCGACATCGAGAACGAGATCATTCATAATTTTGTTGGTTCGATTGTTAAATATCGGAATCTCCTCCGAGTTTTCTGACGTGAAAGCTTTTTTAAATACATTATTCAAAATTTCTGTTTTCTCGACGCTAGTTTCTGATAATTCCCCATTTTCATTAATCAACGACGGCATGACCTTTCGAGAGCCTCTTATTAATTTGACATATGACCAGAACTTTTTTGGATTAGTAATCAGATCTTCGGATAAATTTCTGGCTTGGAATTCTTTAAACGCATCACGCATTGCCTTACGCACATCCGCTTGCAAGTGGACTAATTTAGCGCGATCAGATGAGTCCCCCTATTTCTTTACCGTCGCATGTAAACGCCTTTGCTTCCTGAGCAAACGTTTCACTTCCCTATTGAACCACGGGAAGTTTTTACTAACCTTAATAAACTTCTTGGGAACAAATTGATTTAAGCCGGTCGATATTATTTCTTTCAAATTAAACCAAAGTTCCTCAACATTTGTATTAAGCGTGAACGTTTCAAAATTTTTCGCCAAATGATCGACCATAAACGCATCATTTGCCTTATCGAAACAATATACGAGTTTGTCTTTATCATGCTTCAAATTCAGCCTAGATTTTAAAGTTACCACAATCGCCTTGTGATCACTTATACCGTCATCTATACAAACTTTATCTACAATATCCGGATTGTTAGTAAGAAAAAGATCCAAAATGAACGAGGAATCTTTGACGCTCCGCGTTGGCTCTTCGATCATCTGTTCAAGAGAATTTTCCGCAAATGATTCCAGCAACGTTTCGGTTATTAACCTATCTCTTCCGCCTGATCTGAACGTAAATGTGTCCCAGTTAACAGAGGGTATATTAAAATCACCTCCAATGATCAATGTATGTCCCTGAAATTTCTGAGAAATACTATTAAGTTACTGTCTAAAATATTCCGCGTTATCTAATCCAGAGTCCGGAGGTCGGTAAAATGATCCTATTATTAACTTTAAGCTTTTGCCAATTTTTACCTTCACCCATATTAACTCCCAACAATTTTCCGTTTCATTTACTACGGAGCAATTGATGGTTTTATTAACGGCCACGAACACACCTCCGCCCATTGAGGTAGTTCTGTCTTTCCGAAAAACATTGAATTGAGGAGCAAATACTTCGCTAGATTCTACCTCTGGCGTCAACCAGCTCTCGGTTCCTAGTATTATATCAACATCGTTAGTCGCAACGGCAGCGTGGAAATCTGCTACTTTCCCTCTAATACTCCGACAATTAAGTACCATTATCCTTAGCGGTTTAATATCTGTATCTGTAGAGTCTAAATTCGCATTTTTACTATTTTCTCTCCGAAAGGAAACGGATGAAGTATTTGGAGCTGTAAATTTCGATTTATTCACGCCGTCACTTCCAGAACCAAGATCTAGATTAACGACGCGTCTTCTTCGTTGAACTGAGGGATCCTCGGGCCTCACGGTGTTCCTAAAAAATAATTCACATCAAGACGGTTCCATATTTTAGCAGCCACCTTGATCGCCATTCTCGGTGTGTAGTGGACGCCCGACCTGTCAAATGCGTCCCAGCTGGCAGCTATCATCGGTCGAAGATCGACGAAGCCCCAGTTGTTTCTGCGACACAGCTCCTGTAGACTACAATTCAAGTTAAGAGCCGACTCCAGCTCCCAAACTGAAAATGGGGTATTGTAGTCCCGTAATTCCGACGAGTCGAAGTTAAAGACTTGCCTTTCGGCAGATGTTCTTCGTTGCTGGACCTGTTGGTCCAATCCGGCAGACGAAGTGATGGCAGCGAAATACTCTGCCATCAGCTGCGCGATGCTTCGCTCGTCGGTGACTACACGCCCCTGATCCAGTAATCCAGATACTGGCGATCGAGAGTACCTACCGGATATACGGCGGATTGACTCCCATACTTTTGTTGGTGGTGTGGAACGGTTAATGTTGCTCACGAATTTCTGCCATGATCTCTTTTTGCTCTCCTTAATCACACGGCGCGCCTTAGCTCTAGCAATCCGGAACGCTGCGAGGTTGTCAGGTGTTGGGTGCAACCTAAACCGGCGCATGGCCCGTCTCCGGCCCTGAATAGCGGAACGACATTCATCGCTCCACCAAGGGACAGGCGTTCTGCGCTGCGCCCCGGAACTGCTAGGCATGGATATATCGGCTGCCCGATGAACTACTTCTGTGAAGTGTTTCACCTTGTCATCGGTGGTCTGGCGATGTTGGAGTATGACTGACCGGCTATAAAGTTGCCAGTCAGCTCTGCCGATATTCCATTTCCGTGTGTTCATTGTTTCGCTCCGTTCGGACTCTATATGTAACCAAATTGGGAAGTGGTCACTTCCATGGAGGTCACGATCCACCTCCCAATGCACGGAGTCGGCAATCGATGGAGAGCAAAGAGAGAGATCAATGGCAGAGGACAAACCGGAAGCAGTAGTGAAGTGTGTCATCTGACCGGTATTTAGGATGCACAGATCCTCCTGCTCCAATAATCTACAAATCTCTCGGCCTCTGGGGCAATTGGTGGTCGAACCCCACAACGCGTTGTGCGCGTTAAAATCTCCCAATAGGAGAAAAGGCCGAGAGAGTTGCCGCATGATGTCAACCAGCTGACCGCAATCAACTGGTGATCCCGGCGGAAGATATATGGAGCATACAGTGAGTTGCACCGGTCCATACAGTTTCACTGCTACTGCTTGTAACGGAGAGGTGAGAGCTACAGGTTCGGAGTGGACAGTGTTCCGTACAAACACCGCCACTCCCCCCTTCGCTCGATCACCCTCGGTGTCGTCCTTTCGGTATGCGTCAAAACCTCTTAGCACAGGTTGATGTGTTGGTCTGAAGTGTGTCTCTTGAAGGCAGAGACACAATGGATCAGACCGTGCTAAGAGTTGTAACTCCTCTTTGTGAGCCACAAAACCATTAATGTTCCATTGGAGTATGGGAGCCATCCTACCGATTTAATTTCACCCGCCCCGGTTCGGATGGGTTTTCAGTCTCCATCTGCTGAGGAACGGGACCAGTCTCGTCCACCAGCATTACAGATTCCTCTGGCTCCGAAGAGTCAGACGTCTCCGACTCAGGTTCCCCATTCACTACTTCCTTCACCTTCTTTTTCCTCGACCTCTTTTCCTTCTTCTCCCTGCCAGTAGGTAGTCTGGGAGGGGACGAAGAGGGAGATTTGATAAACTGAGTCGGGTCCGTCCGCCTAAACTTCGGGCCCCGGATCTTCTGATTACCTCCATTAATAGATGTAGCAGATGGTAATGCTACAACTGTCAAAGTGCGCGGTGGAATTGGAGGTGGCACTACTTTGACAGCTACTGCTGCTGGTGGTGGTGGACTATTAGTGACTGCTGCTGGTGTAGTCGAGGTCGCAGGCGTACTACTACCGACGTCAGCGGTCTTCGATGTTGCGACCTTTGCGGGTTTGGCACCGCATTTGCATTCACATGTGCACTTTGTGCTGGTGCTCATGTCCGCAACGGACGTCTGGGTAGCAGTACTTTGTTTCCTGACGGGAGTTGAAGTCATCTTAGCGAAGCTAGTTCCAAAAATTGGAGCGGCGAGCGACTTGGCCTTCTTCCTTGCTTCTGCATAAGGGATCCGCTCTTTTGTCTTCAACTCCTGTATCTTGCGCTCTTCAAGATACACTTGACACTCCCTACTCCAGGCCGGGTGCGATCCGGAGCAGTTGACGCACACCTGTGGTAGCGTGCAACTTACTCCAGGCTCATGTGCCCCCTTGCCGCACTTACCGCACGTGGGATTGCCCTTACATGACGCCGTCGTATGTCCGAACCACTGACACTGAAAACAGCGCATCGGGTCCGGAACATACGGACGGACGTTCAGGTTGATGTAGCCTGCTTTTATGTTCTTGGGTAGTACTGGAGTGTCAAACGTCAGGACGAAGGTGGCAGTCTTTTCAATACTGCCACTAACCCTTCGTGTGATCTGACGTACCTCGACCACTTGCTGTTCCTTCCACTCCTTAACGAGTTCCTCGGTCCCTATGTCTATCAGGTCACGGCAGGTGACAACGCCTTTTGAACTATTCAGGGATTTGTGGAGTTCGCAATTGACTGCGAACTCCCCGAGCTTCTCACAGTTAAGGAGTTGGGTAGCTTGCCTACTGGTTGTAGTTTCCAGCAGCAGCGTCCCGTTCCTCAGCTTTTTCACCGAATTTAGGGTCCCTACTAGACCCTCTAGCCCCTTTGAGATATAAAACGGTGAGACTTTTTCAAAGGTTCCTTCCACCCTCTGCATCACTATAAAAGCGTTCGCAAGCGAACAAACTTTTCTGTCACTATTACCATCAGAAGTGGGGGGGCTATCGACCCTTACCCGCTTCTTAGAACTGGGTGTATTGGGTTTAGCCTGCGGCACACCCTGTACCGCAGGGTTTGGTGATTTTTGTGGAAGACTTAATTTTGGTCCCACGAGTAAAACCAGTTTAAAAAGAAGCGCTAATACAACAGGGGTGCGCAGGTGCCCCTGAGGTTGTACGTTAGCGAGTGATCTGCCTCTCACCCATGCACCTCCTCGGCACGTATCCGACCTTGAGGTTAAGGGGTTTTTTATAGAGGTTTCTACCGTCCTCGCGATCCGGGCGATTAAGCCAAGATCCCCGTTCTCCTAGGCACACAACGTTCCACCGCCACGCCCTACGGTGGTCGTTGAAGCATGGTAGGAGTTTACAGTGTGGGAAACTTGCGGCGCTCACAAGTTTCCAGCTCGGGCACCGCGGGTAGTGTGTTCAGTTACCAAAGGCGGCTCAAGGTCACTCTGTTATATCCCCACTCCACTGTGCTCATCACCACATTCGAAGGGAAAGGGTGCACGCTGACAAATTTGTATCCCGTGTGCTTGGACACAGAGGGCAGCAACGGGAGGGGCGGTGAGGTGAGGTGAACATGACCTTCAACCCGCCAGTTGACGCTGAAAAGATTATAACTCTTCTGGTTATACATAATTTTGACCTTTATAGTTAAACTAGCTGTTACCTGCGACTTTGTACGCATGGAGTTACAATTTCTTTGCTAGAATTGAATATAGAAAGCTGTAAGTTATGTAAGATTTGTCAAAAACATCACCGATTCGGCATAATGTAACAGGGAAGCGATACCATTATACCATCGAACTATATCATAAAGAGACTCGATTCGCAACATGTTTAAAAATAGAAAAAACCATGGTGCGGAAAAGGGGGGAGGGTTTAACTGAGAGCAGCTTAGATTTCAGTTTGGTCTTCTTTCTTCAGCATGAGCATCAGATTCTTGGATTCTAATCAATTTAGTCGCTCGTGCTCTGCTAGAGCTACAACTTAGGTCTGCCTTACGCCTTGGAGGCATGTCAAAAAAAAAAAAAAAAATGTATATATACAGGGTGTTACAAAAAGGTACGGCCAAACTTTCAGGAAATATTCCTCACACACAAACAAAGAAAAAATGTTATGTGGACATGTGTCCGGAAACGCTTACTTTCCATGTTAGAGCTCATTTTATTACTTCTCTTCAAATCACATTAAACATGGACTGGAAACACACAGCAACAGAACGTACCAGCGTGACTTCAAACACTTTCTTACAGGAAATGTTCAAAATGTCCTCCGGTAGCGAGGATACATGCATCCACCCTCCGTCGCATGGAATCCCTGATGCGCTGATGCAGCCCTGCAGAATGGCGTATTGTATCACAGCCGTCCACAATACGAGCGGTGAATCTAGGAAGTACAGTACATACTAACGAAACTAAAATGAGCTCAAACATGGAAAGTAAGCTTTTCCGGACACATGTCCACATAACATATTTTCTTTGTTTGTGTGTGAGGAATGTTTCCTGAAAGTTTGGCCGTACCTTTTTGTAACACCCTGTATATATATATATATATATATATATATACTGATGCCAGAAACTTTTAGGTAAACACAAAATAATTGCACGGTGCAGCACACATCAACATCTACACTCATAAATAAGTTTTGTCTGTAAACGATATTTGGTAACAGATCTTTCACTAACTGACTGCGAGAGAAGAACAGCCAAAGTGAACGAAGCAACATTACAAACTTAAGCAAGCATCCAGTTGTCTGCCACCAAACGATAAGTTAACAAAATTTCGTAACTAAAACTGTTATTCATACAAAGATACAAACAATTTTCTTCTTAAATTTCATCAATAATGGTATACCCAATTATTCTTCAAAAACGTAGCACACATACGGAGACTTAGTTTTACATTTATAATATTATTAGTGCAGATGATACAACGTACGGCATTGTTCCGCCGCTATAAGTCGACAAGTATTCCACCCCAGAACGCGAGACCAGACTCAGAACTTCTGAAGGCAAGAGCTGTAACCACTGAGCCACCGGCCCACTATCTCAGGTGGCATTACAGAGGCTTACTACACATGCTATGCGTCTGTCTGTCACCGTTCAGCTAGTTTTCATAATTACATGACAAATTATATTATTTAAACAGAAAAAAACTTCCCTATGTCCTTTCCGATGTCAAATAGATCTCCATTGTCAAATTTTATGAAGATCGGCTATGTGGCTTACTGAAGAAAACGTAACAAACGTACAAAGAGACAGAGTTAGTTTCGCATTTATAATATTAGTATTGATAGATACTAAATCACTTTTTAACATTGTAACTTGTAATAATTTTTTCCACTAATTGTGTAATATACCTTGCTAACTAAGGAACTGAAATTGTGCCTGGTTATCTTGTTCAAAACCCGGTGATGCAACAATGTTTCATCATTCGGTACTAGCCCAAAAGGTTGACGATGAGGAGATGCAAGATTGTTAATTAACAGATTTTGTACCAAAGACATGGATTAACTATCATACCTCCTTGCAAGGATGCCGTATTTGCATGCAACACTGGGGATGGTGATTCATTAGGTGGATGGAGAAGTTAAATTTGACAGACCCCTTTTTGGTCACATTCGAAAGAACAGGCATTTTTCTCTTCCATGTAAAACACGGAAAACACCGCTCGATACACAACCATCATATTCATCTACACAAACAATAACGCCTACTAACGCGAACCATGCTGGGTAAGCAATGGGAAACTATCCCAGTTAATTTTCAGCAGGAAGTTTCTACTGAAGGAGACCAACCATACCATTCAGATTCACGCCTGAGTAGTCGTGCAATGAACAAGTATTTAACAAAATTTGTAAAAAAAAAAAAAAAAAAATCTCTGCAAAACTAATTTGAGACAATAGATGGGATGAAAAGATCGGATCACAAAGAATATAACAGCTCCTGCTGATATAAAATAATAAACACAATCACTGATGCTTAACAGTACAAGATCACCAATAAGGCTCAACGTTTTAAATTATGCATAACGTGAACAATTATCAACCAACCTGATTATTTTTGTAGGATCTTTATTATTAGTCGATATGATGACTGCATTCTGGTAAGTTTGAGAGATTTTTAATATTAGATTCCCAGAAATCGGTTTGAAGGTGCGCTCCAGTTTTGTAGCTATCAAGAAATTCCGATTTTTTTCTCTTCTACATTTTTTTAAAATATGGTTACGTTAAAGAAGGAATCTACGCTATTTCTGGGAAAGAATCAATTCTGCAATAGCGACTTTGATTCCTGCTGTGATCCATTGTACTGTACATGGTTGAAAACAGACTGTCGCCTAGATGTGTGCTGAGCGATAACAGATGCTCATATCCAAACCTATGAAGTAATGGTAAAAGTAGTTTATATTTTTTGTATATTTTAATAAAAAATAAAATCATAATTTATGTTATATTAATAATTTATATTATTATTTGACGTTTAAATCTCATTTTTATACGACGTTATAATGTTGTAAGTTATTAAATACTACAATCACTAGTTAATATTCATGTAAATCAGGAAATAAAAAAAGAAAACATTATTATTCAGAACATATTTAATCTTGAAGAAAACGACATAACAATTGAATCGTTAATATTTGAAAGGTCATATGACCATTTTCTAAATTTTTACAGGAACCATTTTAAACAGAATAAATCATTAAAATCATATTAACCAAATTTTTTACAATGTTTGATAAAGCATAGGAAAATACACGTTTGATTTAAATTTGGATTTTATAAATTTGGTCTATTTATACGATTTTCTGTCTACTGGACATTCTCCATTTGATTATTAAAATAAGGAAATTCACTGCAAAATAACTTTTTTTATAGATTTATTTGACAGTTTATTTACGACAGGTAGATATTTCATTTCATAAAACATAAGCGAACAAACAAAGCACCACAAATGCTAAACAATTGCATTATATGTACTCAAATTTCCATATTTTTCTTAATTTTTTAATAACACAACATAAGTAGACTTTTTTAAATAATAATAACAATAGCTGTGCAATAATAAATACCTGCTAGCACAACACAGTCCTGGACATTACCAAATTCGAAAATAAGCGAAGCAGCACTGTACAGTGTTTAGTCAGGAATGTGCCATTTCAATACTGGATAGGCCCGCATTTCTTTAAAGCAAATATAACACAACTCAATGTTTGCTGAAAAGTGAACATTCGTTCTCGAGTATGTTCCCGATAATTGCTGGAGATCAACTGTTCTAGATTTCTATTTTGCTGGGCGTAAATCTTTATATATATAAAAATCTCGCGTCACGATGTTTGTCCGAGATGAACACCGAAACTATTTAAATGATTTTGATGATTTTTGGCTTACTGTGTGTAATTTGGACCAACTTAAGAGATAGGATAGTTTTTATCTCGATTATTGTCCTTAATATCTATTATTGCGAATTAAATGTTCGTTCAATGTTTTATATAGGACAATGGCATTTAACTCGGCCTTCACCTCCAGCGCAGGGGCGAATGCGCAACCAATAGAAACCCTGTCACCAGGTCATTACGACCACACGAAATTATTATTATAGTTCCATAGGTTTCTAACAGATGGCGATGTATTAATTTATCGACACAACACTTGGTTATCTAGGTTGGGTAACCATCCAGTAGATGGCGTTGCGATTCGATTTATTTATGTTACAGTATACTCCACGTCATATGTGTTTGTGTATGACATAACTCAGTTTCGTAAATTTTTCGTGTAGTATCATTTTTCTAATTGTGCTGTGTATAGTGTTGTGTATCGTTTGTATGTTATTATATTTAACGACAAAGTAATTACACACATGAATATAACATTGAAGAAAACGTTACGATAAATTCAAAAACATGTAAGTATTTGTTGCTTGCTTCTAATTTTTCTTCTTCTTTTCGTTATGGCCAGCTAGGGAACACGTGTCAATTTCAATTCTTCCCCTGTTGTTTTTTTTCTTTCTTCCTCTCCAGCACTCCTTCATTATTGCACTGTGCCTTCTTTTTCTCTCTTCAGACCATTTTGCACCCGTTTTCTTCTCCTCTCTACCTTGGAATCATACCATATTCGGAATCTGCTTTCGAAAATATTTTCTTTCCATACTCTTCACTGATATTATTTCGTTTCAAATCATTCTCAACCTCTTGAATTGCAAAAAATATTTTAATATCTTTTTTGTTAGCCTGGTGTCATCCATGCGATAGATGTGTCGAAAAAATATCATTCTCCTTTTTTATGACTGATTCTGTTATTTTTTCAATGTTATGATACATTTCCTCATTAGTTCTTATCTTCCATTGTACGGTATTTTTCAATGGACCTAAAATTTTCCTAATAATTCTCCATTCCAATGCTCCATGCTTACCCAATTTCATAGAGAGTGGTCTTGTGGCTCAGTGGTTAAGGCGTCTGACTGGTGGTTGAAAGGTCCCCGGTTCGAATCCCTGTCTCGGTGGGGATTATAATAGGCATTTAACCCGATTTTCACCTTTGGCACAGCTTGCTGTGTAATGTGAAGTACGCCAGAACGCTTCCGTGATCGGGATTCCCTGTAAAACTGGAGGTCTTCTGTACCCGGCAAAGTTGCCGGGTTAGGTTGAGGTGGGGACTGTAGGGGTGGAATGCGCAGCTGACAGAAGCCCTGTCAGCAGGTCATTATGACCACACGGAATTATTATTATTATTATATGTCAGGCATTTACTGGCATAGAGGCATTCCGGTTTCAGCACTGTATTATAGAGTCTTATTTTAAGGCTTTTAGAAAGGCACTTTTTGTTGTAATTCAACTATTTTTATTTTAATTATTGCAATTATAAATTTCAGTGAAATGCCACCAAAAAATCTAACCTCAACAATGCTTGTAGCAGAGAGGCACGACGGAAACGTGTTGAGGGAGCTCATCAATCAGCAGAACAAGTCGCGGCAGGTAACGAAGCTCAAAGAATCAGGACAGCAGAGCGTCGTATGCAAGAATCTCAAGAACAGCGTGATGAACGTCTGCGACAGAATATATCGAGAACAAGAGCGGCACGAGAACAGCACATCGCTACATTTAGAGAAAGAGAACGAGAGAGACAGTAAATCAGTCATGCATTAACACGTGTATCATTTGTTCGTCTTGCGTTCGAATATGCACCAGACATTGATTACTCTGCACATTCTAAAATTGCTCAGTAATCGTGCTATTTTGGCAGCAAAAATTGTTGATGTCAACGAAATTAATTTTCAGGTACAACAGTTGTTGCCAGGTGATTTGATGTCTTTTAAATCAATAGACAATATTGTAGATGAAAATGAAGCCGTACATTTTCCAACTGAGTTTTTAAATTCTTTGGATATACCAGGAATGCCACCACACAATCCTCGGTCAAAGATGGGTTCACCGATTATTCTACTTCGGAATTTGAATCCATCTAGATTATTCAACGGTATATTGAAGGTCATCAAAAGGATCACTGGAAATGTTCTTGAAGCAACTATTTTGACTGGAAAGTCTAAAGGAGAATTCGTCCTGTTGCCACGTATTCCATTGATACCGTCAGAATCACTAACACCATTTAAAAGGCTTCAATTTCCAATTCGTTTGGCTTTAGCTATGACCATAAATAAGTCTCAACTACAAACAATGTCCGTTTGCGGCTTGGACTTGGAAAATACGTGTTTCTCCCATTGGCAGCTATATGTCGTCTGCTCACGTATGGGGAACCCATCAAATCTATTAGTATTAGCAAAGAACAGGCTAACCAAAAATATTGTACACCAATTAGCCCTTAGATAAATTAAAATTATAAATTGTAATAATTTAAATTAATAAAAATAATTGTTAAAAATGTTTAAAAATCAACTTCATCTACCTCATTTATAAAACTGAAATTTCAATTTATAAATAAATAAAAATAATTTATTTATTTTTATAAATATCAATTTTTATATATTTTCAATTAAGTAATTTGTAATAAAATGTAATTAATTTTTTTATTATTGTTTGTCGTTAATTTTAACTATCCGACTAAAATGTTTATGTCTTTATTAGTGAATATTAATTTGACTACATTAGGCAGTTTAGAATAACATTGATCCAACGTACTATAACTTCTGAGTCACAGCAACGCTTCGTACGCGTGAACTTACAACTTCATTGCTAGAATTGAATACAGAAAGCTGTTAGTAACTTATAATTAGTCCCAAACAACATCAAGTCTGCATAATATGACAGGAAAGCCATCACTATATCATTCTATCGACGAACCTGTCTCACAAAGAGAATCAGTTTCCAACATATTTACAAACAGAAAAACAAACGATGGTGCGGAGATGTGGAAAGGGGGGGGGGGGTTAACTAAGGACAGCATTATTTCAGATTGGTATTTTCATCTTCAACATGAACATCCGGTTCTTGGATTTTCTAATAACTTAAGCTGCTCGTGCTCTGCTAGAGCAACCACTTAGGCCAGGTTTACGCCCGCAAGGCATGTCAAAAAAAAAGACAAAATAAACTGATACCAGAAACATTTAGGCAGACACAAAGTTACAGTACAGTGCAGAGCAAATCGACATCTGTACTAAGATAGGTTTTGTCTCTAAACGAAATTTATTAACTAATCATACACTAACAGACTACGCGAGAAGCACAGGTTGAGCAACCGACGTAACATTCTAGACTATCGCACTCATCCGTCCGTCTGTCACCATTCGACAAGTTCTCCAAACATCGTGACTAAAACTTTATTCATGTCGTGTGTCCTTTCTACAGATAAGAAGTATTTCCTTGTCAAATTCCATCAATGTCGGTATAAATATTTAGACGAAAAATCTTACAAAAGACAAAGACTTACTTTAGAATATATAATATTATTAGTGCAGCTCACCCACATACACTGCCTGCGAGAGAAACAATGGCTGAGTGATCAATACAGCGTAAAAAGGTGTACACCCACAGCATTGTTAGACCGCGTCCGATTTTCCAAGCATTTCACCCCTAAATTTGTGATATCTACATTTTAATATGGAATCTGGGAAACTGACCGTACAGGCATGATTCATACGATCAAAAACAATTTTTAAATCTATTTTCCCCCATCGGGATTTGAACTGGGAACTACGGTCCAAGCACTGGTAGGCTACCGCGTTAACCACTATTTTTTATATTAAGGATGGCTTTCTTTTTTTTTGCCATCTCAGCCATCTGTAAGTTTATCTTTGGTTATTTGAATTTATTTGTACTATATTATCGTTTTTCATTGGAGACAACACCGGGCGGACATAACACCCATGCCCGCGGCCGGACTCGAACCGGCGACCCAGGCAACGCGAGGTAAGTTCGCCAGCCACTACGCTACCAGGGCTGGTGCCACTGAGCTACCAGCTTGCTATACTTTAAGGTACTACAGTGTCTTACGCATCCTAAGCGTCGCTATATGTCGCTATATTTTTCTAAATTGCATGACAATAAGAAATGATCAACGGCATGGGGATGCAGAAGGCAACGGGAAACCACTGCATTAAAGACCCAAAGGGTATCCCGAGGACATGTAATCCTCTCAAATTACATATATCATGATGGCTTCTTCCTGGGTAAAATATTCCGGAGGTAAAATAGTCCCCCAATCGTATCTCCGGGTGGGGACAGCTAACGGAGGAGTCATCAGAATGGATAGAAACATTCTACGAGTCGGAGCGTGGAATGTTAGAAGTCTGAAAAGGGCAGGTAGGTTAGACAACTTAAAAAAGGAGATGGAACAACTTAAGTTAAATGTTCTTGGGATTAGTGAGATTAAATGGAAGGACGCACAGGATTTTTGGTCTGGGGAATACAAGATTGTTAGCACACAAGCTGTCAATGCAGTCACTGGTGTAGGATTTGTGATGAACAAGAAAGTAGGGAAACGGGTGAGTTATTATGAACAATTTAGTGACAGGATTATTTTGATGAGGTTAGAAACGAAGCCCATACCAACCACATTAGTACAAGTTTATATGCCAACGTCACAGGAAGATGACGAAAAATAGGAAAAATATACACTGAAATTGAAGAATTATTCCAATATGTGAAAGGGGAGGAAAATCTAATAACAATGGGTGATTGGAATACAATTGTGGAACAAGGAAAAGAGAGGAATACTGTAGAAGGTTTTGGTCTAGGAGAAAGAAATGAGAGAGGAAGCAGGTTGCTAGAATTTTGTGAAAGATATAAGCTAGTTTAAGAACCATACAAGAAGAATATACACCTGGAAACGTCCTGGGGATACAGGCAGATATCAGCTAGATTAATCATGGTCAAACAAAGATTCAGAAATCAAGTTCTAGACTGTAAAGCGTACCCAGGAGCAGACATAGACTCTGACCTTAATTTGATAATAATGGAGTGCAGGCTGAAATTTAAGCGAATAAGGAAGCTGTATAAGCGAAACAGACTGGAAGTGAATAAACTGAAACAATCTAGCACAAGAGAAAAAATTGCAGAAATGGTATACTTGGGTCTAAAAAGTAACTCTGAAAGGAGCTCAACCGAGGACGAATGTAATGCAATTAAAGACCGAAATAATGAAAGCTGGTAAAGAAACATTAGGCTTAAGGGAACAAGCTGCCCGAAAACCTTGGATCACAGAAGAAAGTTTGGAGTTGATGGATCAGAGGAGAAGGTACAAAAATGCTCAGGATGAAGCAAGAAGAGAGCAGTACAGGCAATTTAGAAATCAAATAAATAGGAAATACTAAATAACAAAAGAAAAATGGCTACAAGCAAAGTGTGAAGAAGTAGAAAAGAAATGGTCGTAGGTAAAGTAGATGTTGCATACACAGAGATCAAACAGAATTTTGGAGAAATGAAGAAAAGAGGTGTGAACATTTAAGCTGCTGATGGGAAACCTCTTTTAAGCTCAGAAGATAGAGCTAACCAATGGAAAGAATTTATTGAGGAACTGTATGTTGGGGACGACTTGAACAATAGTGTAATGGAAAAGGAAGGTGATGTCGATGACTTAGGAGATCCTGTTTTGAGGACAGAATTTAATAAAGCTCTGAATGACTTGAAAGCAAATAAGGCAGTTGGAATTGATGAGATCCCTGCAGAACTTCTTAAATCCCTAGGAGAGGAAGGAAGAGAAAGATTATGCAAGCTGATATCAAAAAGTTATGAAACAGGAGAAATTCCAACTGATTTTAATAAAAATATCATCTTAAAACTTCCAAAGAAAGCACAAGCCGACAAATGTGAGAATTATCGCACAGTTAGTCTAACATCACATGCTTCAAAATTACTGACCAGAATAATATACAGAAAGATGGAAAGGGTAGTAGAAGAGAAAATAGGTGATGATCAGTTTGGGTTTAGGAAAATTAGCAATACAAGGAGGCAATTCTGTCTTTAAGATTAATACTTGAAGGGCGGATCAAGAAAAACAAAGGTACTTTTATGGCATTTGTTGATCTAGAAAAAGCTTTTGATAATGTTAGGTGGGACAAGATGTTCAAAATTTTAAAGAAGTCAGGTCTAAAGTATCGAGATAGAAGAATACTCTATAAACTATATAAGAATCAAGTGGCTATAATAAAAGTAGAGAATCACGAGAGACATGCATCAGTTAAAAAGGGTGTGAGACAAGGTTGTAGTACATCCCCGTTAATATTCAACTTGTATGTAGAAGTAGCAATGAAGAAAGTCAAAGAAAAATTTCCATGTGGTATAAGTTTTCAGGGAGAAAAAATCAGTATGCTAATTATGCTACGATTTGCTGATGACATTGTCTTGTTAGCAGAGAGGGCTGTGGATATTGAGAAGTTACTGAATGGCATGAACAAATTACTGAAGGAAGATTTTGGATTGAATATAAATCAAAGCAAGACAAAAGTGATGAAATGTAGCAGAAATGATACCAATACTAGTAGATTAAATATAAAAATAGGATCAGATGCAAAGTGAATTCTGTTACTTGGGAAGTAAAATTACAACCGATGGCCGAAGCAGGAATGACGTTAAAAGCAGAATAGCACTAGCAAAAAGAGCCTTCATGAAAAGAGAAATCTTTTAGTTTCAAATATTGATCTAGGAATTAGAAATAACTTTTTAAAACTCTTTGTGTGAAGCACAGCACTTTATGGTAGCGAAACATGGACTTTAGGAATACCGGAAAGAAAGAAAATTGAAGCATTTGAAATGTGGTGCTACAGAAGAATGCTGAAAATTAAGTGGACAGACAAAGTAAGAAATGAACGAGTTTTGGTAATGATGATTGAGAAAAGAAGTTTGTGGAAGAAGCTTACAGAAGGAAGAGACAGGCTGGTAGGTCATATTTTTTGACACGCTGGATTGGTTAATTTGTTAGTGGAGGGAACAATCGAAGGAAACTGTACAGGAAGACAGAGATTAGAATATATGAAACAGATAATTGAGGACGTGGACTGTAAGTGGTATGTAGAAATGAAGTTGTTAGCACAGGATAGGAAAGTAGAGGATTACATCAAACCAGTCGAAAGACTGACGACAGCAAAAAAAAAAAAAAAAAAAAAAGTAGTATTTATACAGAAAAAGTATACTATGTCCATCCTAATGCCAAGTCGCATCTACTAGTCAAATTAGTCAAATTTCATCACGATCAGTTTAGCCGTTTAGCCGAAGAAACGTAACAAACAGACAGACAGGTAGAGCTCTTTCGCATTTATAATATTAGTATAGATTCCGCAAATTTCAGTTCAGATTTGATTTTTAATTCCAAGGGAAGTGATAGATTGTAAGTATCCACTTAGCTCATTACCGAACACCAGTATTTTGTTTAGCTTCGATATGCGACGTCTGACATTATGACTGTTAATTCTTGTTTGTTTTGGTGGGACCTGAGAAGCGCATAAACTAGGTTGATTCAGAGGAATGGCATGATTGTTTATTGAGATAAAAAAGAGATTGTAAGATCAAATTTAAGAGCTAAAAAAAACCACACTGCTTAGATGACAGCCCCTTTTCTTCAACGCAAGTCCATAGTTACTCTTAACTCTCTTTAAGGCAAATGGTGACCTTTAACTTTTATAATATTTTTGTTTTTGGTTTTTCTTGGTATACATACGACCTCAGCATCCTCACAGAAAAAATCGCATGCGGACAGACCGGGAGAACGAGAGGGCAACAGCACATCACCGGTACGTGAAATGAATATCAAATGGAAAGCACCTCGAATAATACCTATTTGAGACCGTTGTTGAATAAAACGTGTCTTACTGAAATAAATCCTTAGTACATGCCTCGGATCAGAACTACTGCTCTCCAGTATCGCCTCAATTATTCTGTAAATTTTTTATAGGTGTTCATAAACGAGGAATGCCGCTTTGTTCTTTTCTTCTTTTGTTGCTTACCGCTGACCAGAAGAATACCGATGTTAAGATGGTGACGAAGGAGGTGCTACTTTTGCAACGTATTAACGAAACAGTTATAATCGAACAAGCTATGCTGCAAATTCCATTGCTCCATGGCAAATGGAATGTCAACGTTAGAGGGTAGCAATGTAGAAGGGTGATCTCCTCACCAATCCTTGATTCTCACTACCCATTTCAAAAACATGTGTTTGCTCTCAATCACCATATATTGTCTGCCTCAAATGAAACATGTGTATCTCCTCTGCAAGTTGTTACCCATTTTTATAAATGAGGCTCTGGTGCCTTCATTAAATCATTGCTTTCCAAAGATCATCTAATAAATGACTAACGAACATTACTGTGTTCAAAGGCACCTACCTTCCCTTGGGTAAAAAAAACGTGTCAGGCAGCCAATGAATCTGGAATAATCAACGACATGGGTACGCGAGAGCGGATTTAAAAACGCTGTATTAAGAAAAAATTGAGGACGCATAGTCCTTTAAATTTATGTTATGATAAAAACTAAGTCCACAACATGAAGGATGGTTGGATCCACTCGAAGAAAGCATACTAAGCCATTTTGTCAGAGGTAGGATGGCCAATTCCTTCCCTCCGACCGAGCATGATGGGCGAGCGGTAACGCTCTGACTTCGCATTCGGGAGGACGCGGGTTGACGTAGATGAGGCGTAAAGCCCTAAGCAAAAAAAAAAAAAAAACCTTTGCTTCTGGGACCTACAGTTAACGCGGAATTCTGATTAAAAAGGAATGTGAAGCATATGAAAAGGCAATAGGAATAAGTAAAAAAAGAGAATACAGAGGATTTGTCAAACCAGAGAGGAAAGATAAAAATGCTCAAAGTGAAAAAGGGAATTGCATATTCAAATTTATATTTATGAGAAACGAAATAAGTATAAATGTGAAGAAAGTCTAGTTAAACAGCAAGTAAAAAAATGGTAGATGTAGTACATTCGAAAGAAATTTTTTTTAATTTTTGAAAATGGAAATAAAGTGCTTTATCATCAATTACGTTAGCAGGAATCCTCCTATAAGCTAAGAGCCGGGTAACAATATTTCCAGTAAATTTAAATAATGAAAACAATCAAGAAACTCGTAAAAATGAGAATAGTGTTTTAACATACTGTACAGAAGATGCACGTTTGAGTAAATGATACAACGTAGTTTCGACAAAGTTATGCCAAAGCTGTATAGGAACAGAATATTATTCAAACTAGCTAGAAAAAACTACAGTAGAGGAGAAACTACGTTGAAAGACCCATAGAGACATAAAAAGTAGAATTTTAAAATCCATGATCAAGTGTACGCTACCAGGTATGAGAAATATTTTAACACAGTTTCATCTTTCCAAAGTATTTTTTAGGATGACAAAGATAATCAACAAACAGATGATAAGCAATAGATTTAAACGAACTGTTGTTAATCAGAAAAATTGGTAAAAAGCAAGCAGTTGTACTGTAGTACTGCATTTAACATTAGCGAACCATCAGGACATATAAAATTACAGCTGTATTCTATTATGGATTTGTAATAAATAATTTTGACAAAGGGGCAATCAATAAAAATTGCAAAGATAAGTACAGAAATGTCATTAACAATTCATATAGAAACGGGGGACTAAAGGGAAATTGGAAACGCAATATAGACTGAACAAATAAACGGACAAATTAGGTAAATGCCATAAATTAACGTAAAGTAAATGTCAAAACTGAAAAATTAGGTGTTAAAAAAAAAAAAATTGGTATTAAAACTGATGGGAAAAGCAAGCATAACATCAATAAAACATCGTATACAGCCTTGCGAGAAATCTCTCAGTAATTTTAACTCTGACCCAGAATTTGGTTAGAGCTTTCTGTTAATGGAGTACAGCACTTCATAGACGTCAAGTTCAGACACTACTGAAGGATGTGGCAAAAAAGAAGAATATATACATTTAAAATATGATATAATGGAATGATGCTGAAAACAGATTGGACGAATAAAGTTATGAAAGCAGAGCGAGAAGAAACATGCCTGTTGAAGAATTTTATAAATAACGAAAGATATGGCACCTTTGATGATAAAAGAAATAGAAACCCATTACAAAAATACATTCATTTCCATTTTATACCAAATTTGAGTGAAATTCAGACATTTAAAGCAAATAATACGAGGTAAATTTTAATAAATAAAAAAAATTAAATCCATAAAACCAATTGAAATGCGGACTACATAAAAGTGAAGGATTACTGTTAGATTACCACACGCACGCACATGAAATCATTGTTGTTGTTAAATATTAAATAATATTTTTCACAAAGTGAATTATCGTCCTGATTGCGGTTTTGCTGAATAATCTAGAGAAATGCTGGGACTGTCCCCAATCTCCATCTCCTAAACTGCACATTTCATAAAATCAAAAAATATATTTATCACACAGAACACAAGTTCCATGTTTCGGAGAAAGATGGAAACACAATCACATCTCTCATCAAAACTGAGAAAGGCCTAATATAGCAAACCGGTTGCAGATGATACCGTGCTTGGAGAATAGGCACAGCCTCTGGGATAGGACCCTCGAAAGTGGAAACGCTATAAAGATAATGATGAATGATTTATACGCAATCTTCTAAGAGGAAGTGAGTAGACATTTTATAGCACATCAAGTTGTACATTGCTAAATACTCTTTCCAGTGGGAATAGTTTAGCTTATTTTCACTTATTCATTCGGAGAGGATTCTTTAAAAACAAAATGATCATTTTTTGTGTAAGGTTAACTATGTTTCTTGATCTACTTCCTTCTGCCCTTCGTTTTCATTCCCGCCATCTCCGTCATTCCCATCAACTCACGAGTTTCACATGTTGAAGCCTTAGTATGGAAGGCATATAACGTGAAGTATGCATATCAGCTACGTAGAGTATGGTCTCGTTTAAAATGTTTGGTTTTATGGAGCTCGCGTGACAGTCATGGATAAATCACCTGAGATGGGCCAGTGTGAGTGAAAGAAATTACTTATCTCTATGGTCGAAGTCTTATAACAGTATTTACCGTGTTATTATGCACATATTTTACAGATTGGAACATAGACATCGGATACTTAAGCTCTATACAGCTTCTACTAAACTCAGATATTGCCGACACGATTTAATAAAACACTTCAAAACTTTTACATCGAGTGATGATTATACTACTTATTAGACTGTTTTATTGTGGATTTTTAAAAACATAATTTGACTACAACTGTGATGCCACACAGCCAAATTATTGTTGTTCGTGAATCGTCTTGTTATACGCGTATATCTCGTGTGTGATGAGGTAACTTCAGAGGTGTATGTTCCAAATAGCATTTGAGGAAATGACATTAATTTCGTGCTGCATGAATCCGACTATTGTATTACAAACTGCCATGGCAGAACGCAACTCGACCCAGTGACCAAGCAACTTGTGCCTTGGAGTCGCGTTACTGCATGCGCTTCACATTACATTTTATGAAACAGCCGGTTGCTCTAATACACGCTGCTGGAATACCAAGGCTTATTACGTATCATTGTTACACATTTCTGATTCTGAATAATCAACAATAACATCATTTTGCAAACTGGGCTAGATAACCTGAATTATATGACGTCACTTACCCTCTATCCGATAGCTGAAATCCGATCTGGGTGCATTCAATTATCGGTTTTAAAAATTAAGGCTGTTATTGGTCGAATCTTCAGTTACATGGGAATATGCGATTAAAGTTTCCATTTATAACAACGGTATGTTGATACTTACGACCCTTTAAATTTCAAATTTGTGGTTTGCAAGTAATTTTTGATGTGTTCCAAAACTCAAGAAGTATCTCACTTGCTATTCAACTGTTCCTGATGGATGAACGTTTAACGCTGGGGCCTAACATTTGGGAGGATGTGGATTGGATATCTGGCCAGGCCATCCTGATTTATTTTTTCCAATATTTCCCGAAACCATTACAGGATACATCCGGGTATTTTCGTTCAACAGGCTCATAAAACCATCTCATTCCTTGCATCCAATCCAGATTCGGTTCTGGTGACCTCCAAGTTTACAATCCGTAAAGACATTGGGGGAGAAAGAATTGAAGCCATTGGGGATTGCGGACAGAAGTGAAAAATTAAAACTATGAATATCATATATAATCCCATGTGGTCATAATGACCTGGTGACAGGGTTTCTATTGGCTGTGAATTCCGCACCTGGCTTAGCCGCCTTAACCTAAACCGGTAGTGATACCAGGTACAGGGGACCTACAGTTTAACGTGGAATCCAAACCATGGAAGCGTACTGGCGTACTTCACATTACAAGGCAAGCTGTGCCAGTTGTGAAAGTCGGGTTAAGGGTCTATGAAAATCGCCGCCGAGTCAGGAATTCGAACCGGGGACCTTTCGTTCCCAAGTCAGACACCTTAGCAACTGAACCACCAAACTGCAACAGATAAAGTGTTAACATCAGCATGTCGGTGACGCGAAACCATACGATTTTATCCATCCAAAATTCGCCCAACGCGTTTAAAGAAGTTTTCACTTCAAAAACTAAAAATCTAGCTTAGTTCACAACCCGAAGGTTGGTCGAATCTACCCGAAGGTGATGTACCAAGCTATGGTGTCAGAGACAGGCAGACCAGTTCCATTCCTCAGAGGACTACAGTTTAACGTGAAATCAGAACCACAGAACGTCCTGGCTTAGCTCATGTAATCAAATATAACTCCTAAAAATTTCCTGCTCACCACGGGATTTGAACCCGCAACCGGAGATAGAAGCTTCCAGAGGTACGCGCCTTAACCGTTGAGCTACCAGACCGCCTTGTTTTGAAGTATACGTCTGCTAAATACCATCAAAATCTGATAAAAACTGTGGTTTTGTATGAAAAACGTTGACAGATATTAAGGAGAAGGTTCAGGTTTATGTAAATAAAGCGTAAACAGTATTTTTTTATTTGTTTTAAATCATTCGTATGCAAAGTTCCAACAAAACTGTGCGTTTGTATGAAGATCGTAGGCAAAACAAAAACACCAAACTTTCATTTTTATATATTGGATACAAGCATAATTTACAATTTCATTGTTGTCCAAGCGCAACACGTCATTCTTATAGCTGCAAATATACTTTTAAAATTAGCATGTTGGTGACGCGAAGTCACAGGTTTACCCCCGTCCAAATATCGCCTAAGGCGCTTTTAGAAGTTTTCATTTTTTTAAAACAAATTGTCCGTCCAACCACTTCAAATGGATTGGGAAAACAATGTTCATGTATTTCGAGTAACAAAGCCACCGTTTGACAAGTAGAATTTCTGCAAATCATGAAAAACTTAAAACTGGATGACCTGGGCGAGATGTGACGCTTAGTTCTCCTACATGCAAGGTTCAAAGCGTTATTATTCACCCCCCTGACTCAGGCTGCTATTGTATTTTCTTGCCTTTCTCCCGGCTGCTGCACAATAACAGGGTTGCAGCGGTGCTGTTTAATATCCACCCACGCATTCTGACCGACAGGTCATTAAGATGTGTCCCTTTGATGTTTGGCCCAGCGAAAATCCTGCCGTCATTTACAAACGTATTATCCAGGCTTCCGTGTCCCTCGCTAAAAGACAAATGAAAATGAGTTGGGCTCGTCCTATCAGGACATTACATTCTCCCAGCGGAAATATGTGCAGATTATGAATACCATTTATAACGACACAGTTAAATTTGCTATTTATAAATATCAAATATTACGTGAATTTAAAAAATACTCAATAAGCTTTATTTATAAGTTGATTTTGTTGTATTTGTAACACTATTATCAACGCCAATGAAATATATACAAAATTAAGAATTCACTTATGGAAAAATTAATGGTCTCATGTAAGATACCAAATCTGTCAGTGAAGGCAGAAATTATGAAAACATAATTTGCTGTTTTGTTGTTGCATCTGGCGGAGAAAATTAAAAGCGACATCAGCGACAGAAACGTAATCTCCAGCAACTTAAATGGTGATACATAATCATTTCATGAAAATAAGGTAATCTGTTGGCAGGTATTAAGTAAATTGCGTGGGAAAGGGACGCTGTATCATTAATAAGCGTATAATTCCATACAGTAATCCATTGGTGCTAACAGCATTTCATGGCTGATAACTGCGGAGATAAAAAAAAAGAAACCTGAAAACTTTTAGAACTGTAAATTTCCTTTATCTTCAGCCTCTTTCTTGTGGTGCTAATAAATGCCGATATAGTATAAGCCGAAACAAGTAACAAATCGAACATTACTTATAATTCATAGCTATGTATATATGTACCGTGTTTTTTTTTTTTCAGTACTACCCTTCACTTCCAGATCATTTTGCGACCCACGTGATACTCCGGTAATGTATGAACGACAAGCATAGAGAGGTGGCACGTGTGATTTTTTTGCACGTTCCTTGCTTTATTAATTTAAAATTAAATTTCAGTACACTTAAAACTGCAACTGCCCGATCTTCGTATGACAACTTCTGTAATACCGCAGTAGGCAACCAGCGCTACAGATATCCGAGAGAGGAAAAGAGGGGATGGGGTAAAATTAGGTGAATCAAGCCATTGGATGGATAGCGTTACCCGAGTGGGCAAGATGATCAATTATGCGAAATTTCAAGTTGGTTGAATGCTGTGGATTTATATGCGAAACAAACAAACATTCAGACTTGATTTATGTACAGGGTGATTAAAATTAAAGTTTAAGATTCAAAACGCTCTAAAAAACGAACCACTGATTAGAATGACGTCAAAATTGAACAGCGTATTATTGAAGAAGGGGGAAAGAACATGAAAAAAAAGTAGTACCAAATTTTAACGACAGATGGCGCTGTAAGCATCAGAATTTCGTCTACAAATGACAAATCGTGAAACATATCCCGTCAGATGGAAATGGGCTTCGTCTGTCCACAGAATTTTCAACGGCCAATCATTGTCCACTTCCATGCGAGCAAGAAATTCCAAAGCAAAACCCTCTCTTGCTGGCAGGTCAGAAGTAAACAACTCCTGCACATGGCAAATTTTGTACGGATAGAATTGCAGGATGTTTCGTAGAATGTTATGCACCGTGCTCACAGGCCTGCCCAATGATCGGGCAATTCTCCGTGCACTGCATAGTTGCACACCACCGCTCGACGCCTGGCCAATTCTTCAACTACCGCCGAATCACATCTTTTCCTTCCTTTACCAGACTGCACATCAAACGAATCTGAATTTTCGATTGTTTTCATCATTTTCAACAGATTCATGCCAGTCATCGTTCCAACACCTTTTTTCTTACCCTTGAGGATCCTGAACTTCTGCAGAGCTACTGGTGCAGAATCACCGTTCATGTTCTTTCCCCCTTCTTCAATAATACGCCGTTCAATTTTGATGTCTTTCTAATCAGTGGTTCGTTTTTTAGAGCGTTTTGAAACTTAAACTTCAATTATAATCACCCTGTATATATTGTAATGATTCATGGCAGTCATGCATCCACACTACATTTATTTAATATTTCCGTGAACTATGTAATGTTCGCCCAGACCCATTGGCTCAGTTAGTTGAGGCACCATGCAGATGTCTGGCACTGACACAGGGTTAGCAAGGGGACTTGGCTTTCAGGATTGGAGAGGGGGTGGTGCACAGTTCCTAATCAGTAGATTGTGCACCAAAGTCCTGGGTTAAATCCCAAACCTCTCAGCAGTGCGTATGGAGTGACGGCACACGACACTGTTGACGGTGATTCGTCCGTCGGATGGGGACTTTAAGCCTGGCGGCCCATGGGGTATTTCAGAAGAGTAGACCTGAAGGGCCTACACTGGGTTTCACCTTCTCCCTTCTTCGATCTCTCATCCTCAACACACTATACCGAGCATACACACTATCACAGTCATCCGCTCTTACAACAACAATTATGAACACTATCACACGGGAAAGCAACGGGAAATTAATCCAGTTCACCTTCCCAGACGTTCCCATGCTGGAGTAAATATCCCCCAATCTAACAGCTTACGCCAGGACTTGGGCAAGGCGTTCACTGTAGAAGTAATATTTCTACATGAAGTGCGAGATATTTAAATATTTCGGACGCTCAGAGAAATTGTTTACCTATGTCCAGGAAAGACTCAGACTATCCCACCTGAATGGACCAGGCCAGGGACTACTCACTGAAACGTGTCTACTAACGAGATGAACATAAAGCCATGACTGACCAGTGCATGGGAGGCGCTAAGCCGGCGTTTTCAAACCTTGTATGGACGACACTAAGGACTACTAGGCTCTTAATGGAAAACAAGATAATTTTTGCCGCACGCGCCAAATCATCCGCTGGGGGGCGACTATTTATTGGTCATAGATGAGTGTGGGCCGACTGTGCCGTAGCCAATTGGTTTAGTACCGGGTTTTGATGTAGTGAGAGAACGGTACCAGACTTATTTCACATGTGGCCTATGTTTTGAGAAACTTCTCGCGTGAATTAACCCTAGAAAAATTTTCATGACCAGGCTCCTTGCTGCCTGTGCATATTACTAGTGACTAAATAAAGACTTCTTAATGAGAAAGATACTTCTCAAGCTCGTCAGCATGATGCGAGCCTTGCTATCGAAGTTAGCCAATCGAATCTGAGGCTACTTGCGAACAGTGAGTCCGGGAATTTTCCTCTACATCGTAGTCGAGAGGTGAGCTCACTACCCACCTTTGAAACCACTGAACGTACCTACTCGATGGTGCTATACTCCTCCATCCACTCCAGTAACTATCTGTACCAGCGGTTCCCAACCTATGGGTCGCGACCCACTGGTGGGTCGCGGCATGTGTTTTGGTGGGTCGCGGAACAATCGAGGTTTTTTACACAAAAATATATCTTTTATTTCGTCTATTTAAAAATATTACACGATATTTTACAAGTATAATAATCGTGAAAGCTATTAGCTTAAATTAAGTCTTTGCGAAAAAAAAGTTTTCTTAAATGTCAGCCGGTATTATGCAATAACCTCATTGTGTGATATAGCAGTGTAAACCCCTGAACACCCCCTCTCCCGCCCGGCCCTAGAGCGTAGATGAGCGCGCATACCACATGTAATTTTTATTTCTTTCATAGTTATTTTCTTGTTCATTCTTGAAACAAAACCAAAGTCTTTGATCGAAACAGTCTTTCTCTACCTGTGAGAGTGAGTTATTGTTTGCGTATTGTTTTGATTGAGAGGAGCTTTAATGTGATTATGGAAAGTTGGTTGAGGACTGGATCGTGCCGAAAAAGAGAGTATCCAAATGGTGAAGAAACTTCGACCTCCACGGCTAGTAATGATAAATTTGAAAAAATTGCTGAACCACAACCAAGTATTTGTAATTACAATGCAGGCAGCGCGAAAAATCAAAAGACGTATCTGCGAAAGTATAACCCGAATTTGAAATACGGGTTTGTGTTTTCGGGTACTGAAGAGGAGCCAATACCTCAGTGCGTGATCTGTTGTGAAAATTTGTCCAATGAAAGCATGAAGCCATCAAAACTTGAAAGGCATTTGTCAACAAAGCATCCTGAGTGCGAAGGTAAGCCTCTTGAATTCTTTCAAAATAAAAAACGACATTATCTTTCGACCAAATCTACAATGGAAAAGTCAGTGTCACGCCAACAAAACAAACAAACTACCATAGCGTCTTACCAATTATCCTTGTTAATAGCAAAGCAGGGAGCTGTTCACACAATAGGTGAGGAACTTATTTTACCTGCAACAAAGATAATATCTAATACTTTGTTTGATGGAAAAATGTCACAAAGAATAAGTGAAATCCCTTTATCAAACACTACTGTAAAAAGGAGAATCGATTAAGTGTCTAATTGGGTGGATGAAACAATGATTTCAACTCTGAAGAAAAGTAATTATTTTTCACTCCAAATTGATGAAAGCACAGATGTTGCTGGTCAGGCAAATTTATTAACTTTTGTTCGTTTTGAGTTCAACGATTCTGTGATAGAAGAAATGTTGT
This sequence comes from Vandiemenella viatica, assembly GCA_031002005.1. Lineage (NCBI taxonomy): Eukaryota > Metazoa > Arthropoda > Insecta > Orthoptera > Morabidae > Vandiemenella > Vandiemenella viatica. The sequence continues at coordinate 13,363,339 of CM061921.1, forward strand.
TTTGCAAGTCCTTGCCTACAAGAACTACCGGAGAGGAAATTTTTAAATGTGTTGACACTTTTTTTAATGAAAATGAAATTGTTTGGTCAAAATTTGTAGGTCTGACAACTGATGGTGGCCGTGCTATGTCCGGCATTTATTAAGGTTTAGTTGCCAAAGTTAAGTCAGTGGCCCCTTTGGTGCAATGGAGACATTGCTGCCTTCATCGAGAGGCTCTGGCAGTAAAAGGTTTGGATGAGTGCCTAAAGAAAACTCTGGACGATGCTGTGAAAATTGTTAACTTTATCAAAGCATGGCCTAAAAATTCAAGATTGTTTGGAGTGTTGTGTGACGAAATGGGCAGTGAACACAAACAACTTCTCCTTCACTGTGAAGTTCGATGGCTGTCGAGAGGTAAAGTAGTGTCGAGATTATTTGAACTTCGTGACCAATTAAGAATGTTTTTATTGGAGCACGAAAGTGATTATAAACCCATAAGATACTTTATTGAGTGTGTTTGTGATGAGAACTGGCTAAAACGTCTTTCTTGTTTGGCTGATATTTTCAATGCACTCAATGTGATGAACCTGACAATGCAAGGAAAGGATATCCACAGGTTTTACGTCCAGGACAAAGTCGATGCAAAGATTAAAAAACTTGAACGATGGACCTGCAAAGTTGAAGAAAATAGTTTTGATGCATTTCCTGTCTTGCATGACTTCCTTGAATCAAACGAAGTAAAATTCAACAAGGAAACTGCAAATATTATCAAAGAGCACCTTGAAGCCTTGGCGTCTGCCCTAAGGTAATTTTTAAAAAATTTCAGTTCATTATAAGTAAGTTGTAGGCCTCATTTATTTTCAAATACTATTTCTTTTTTATTTCAAGTACCCGTAAAGATTTTAAATTCTGTTATGTGTTAAAAAGTTAAATGAGTTCTATTCGTTTACTAATAATTGTTTTAGGAGCTACTTTCCAAAAACTGACGATTGTTACTTTTGGATAGGAAATCCTTTCGAAGAGGAACATTTGAAATGGTCAAAACTCTCAACAGCTGAAGAAAACTCGCTAATAGAGCTATCTTGCGATTCTTCTTCAAAGACACTTTTCAAGGAAAATTCATTAATTTCCTTCTGGATGAATATACGTGCAGAGTATCCAGAAATCTCTAAATTAGCTGTGAAGTACTTGATGCCGTTCAACACGACATACTTGTGTGAACGAGCTTTTTCCACTTTATTGTTTTTGAAAAACAAATACAGAAATAAACTATGTGTGGAAAGTGGCTTAAGGTTAAAATTAACGAGTTTTAACCCTGATATCTATGCCCTTATCAGTAAACACCAATGCCAGAAATCTCATTGATTGTAAAGTTGTGTTTTTATAATAATTAAACGTATTTTTCAGTATCTTTGTCATAAAGCGGGAGGCAGCTGTACATAGCATCACCTCATCCAGTTGACGGCTGAAATTCCAGGACTGGTTAAAACTCGATTTGCAAATTAAAATGCCACTTATATGCCAACTCATATCTTTGTAGATAAAACACCTACAAATCCCAAGTTGTGGTTGTCTGGTAAGTTTACTATATTGTCTTCCTGATCCCAGTCTTCCATATTTTCATACATTTGGGTGCAATAAAACACAATGATAAACCTACCAATCGATCACCACTGAAATCGGGTCTGCATATGGTTTCCACTAAAAGGCGGCTTGGCAGACTGGTTGCATTTTAATATGCCGATCGAGTTATTTCTAATCGTGGAGTTTCAGCACTCACCTATCAATCAACCACTAAAATAGGGTCTGCAAGTGGTTTCCACCAAAAAGCGACTTGGCAGACCAGTTGCATTTTAATGTGCTGATCAAGTTACTTCTAATCGTGGAATTTCAGCAGTAAACTTGATGAGGTGATGGTCTGTGCAGCCACCTCCCGGTCTATAATATGTTTATTGTTTTAAGTATTATCAATGCTTGTTTTTGTCGATAGTGTATCCTTTGTATGAAAATTTGCCTTTTCGTAGGATAATATAATGGACAGCGTATCTACGTCATACTGCAGTGCTTATTCTGATATTAGATAGACTCTCATATTAGGTGGGTCGCGAAATTTTTTTTTACCTAAAAGTGGGTCGTGTACCGATAAAGGTTGGGAACCGCTGATCTATACTAATATTATAAATGCAAAAGTAAATCTGTCTCTCCGTCTGTTTGTTAAGTTTCTTGGGCTAAATGGCTAATCCGATCTTTATGAAATTTGGCAAGGAGGTGCGATTTGGCTTTCTGATGGACATAGGATACTTTTTCTGTATAAATATACATACAAGGGGTAGTGTCATAATACGACGATAGACAGACGCTTAGGATATGTAACACTCTGTAGTGCTTCACCAGATTGGAGGCTGGTAGCTCAGTTTGCGAGCTTGCCTCGCGTTGCCAGGGTCGCCGGTTCGAGTCCGGCCGCGGGCATGGGTGTTGTGTCAGTCCTGTGTTGTCCCGACTGAAAAACGATAATATAGAATAGATAAATCCGAATAAACAAAGATAAACTTACAGATGGCTGAGATGACAAAAAAATCCATCTTTCAATTTAAAAAAAAAAAGTTGCTAACGCGCTTGCTTACTACTGTTTTGGCTGTGGTCTACGGTTCAAATCCCGATTAAGGTAAAGATTTTTAAGAATTGTTTTTGCTCGTATGAGCCACGCCTGGACGATCAGTTTTTCGGATTCCATGTTAAACTGTAGATTCCACAAATTTAGGGGTGCAATGCTTGGAAAATCGTACACGGTCTAACAATGCTGTAGGTGTACATTTTGTTATGCTATACTGATAACTCAGCCGTTGTTTCTCTCGCAATCAGTGTATGTGTGATCTACACTAATAATATTATAAATGCGGAATTAAGTCTCTGTCTTTTTGTTACGCTTTGTCGACTAAATGGCTATACCGATATTGACGAGGAAATGCTTTGTGTCTGTAGGAAGGACACATGACATTTTATTAGGTATGAATAACACTTTTAGTCACGAAGTTTTGAGAACTTATCGAATGGTGTCGGACAGACGGATGCGTGTGTTAGTCTGTATTGTTACGTCGGTTGCTCACGCTGTGCTTTTCGCGCAGTCTTTTAGTGTATGATTTGTTAGTAAATTTCGTTTAGAGACAAAACTTATTATTCAGTATAGATGTCGATTTGCTCTGCACTGTACTATTAATTTGTGTCTGCCGAAAAGTTTCTGACACTTGTTTATTTTGTCTTATTTTCTGACATGCCTTGTGAGTGTAAACCTGGCCTAAGCTGTAGCTGTAGAAGACCACGAACAGCTAAAGTTATTAGAACCCAAGAATCTGATGCTCATTCTGAAGAATGAAGAAGAGATCAAGCTAAAATAAAGCTGCCCGTAATTAATCCCCTCCCCTTTATCCCCGATCCTTCGTTTGTTTTTTCTGTTTTTAAATATGTTGGATATTGACTCTCTTCCTGAAACAGGTTTGATGGTAGAATGATATAGTGATGGCTTTCCTGTAACATTATGCCGACTCGGTGTTGTTTGGGACAAATCTTACGTTTATAATAGCTTTCTATATCCAAATTTTGAGTCCACTAGTACGAAGTCACGGGTAACAGCTATTATAGTTATATGGGCGACCTGTCTCCCAACGGAACGGTAAGCGTGTTTTGGCAATAATAAACATCCTTCAACCCAGTTAAGCGACCCTTTCAGATAAAGAGCTAATGTAACCCACAGCCAGAGACCAATCAGTTATTATTCAGCGTTATTGTTTTTTTAATAATTGTTTTAATTTGCTCAGTTCCCTTATATTTGATTTGGTATCAGTTAAAAACACGTCATGGATTCCTTTCTTTCAAACTGTTTTAAACAAATGTAATATTCATATTTTTTATTATAAAATTACCTTTACTTCAAAACATAATACAGGTAATGATTTTTAATTGTCAAAGGGAAATTGCTGTATGCATATGACAGCTTACTATTACTATTTTATTACTCTGTGATTCACTAAAAGGGGGTGATGGAGGGTACATTGAACCTATCGTAATGTGTAACAGTTTGTACATATGAGGAACCATCACGGCATTCGCCTGAGGTGATCTGGGAGATACCATTTAAATCCAGATCAGGATGGCCGGAGTGCTTTATCGAAACCTACTCCTATCGGATTCTAGGCTTCTAGCTATATTGTGTATTATTTAAAGTGATAGACGAGGCATCTGTCATTCTTTTGTTTTGCTTCTTGCACTGTACTTAGATCATACAGGGTTTCTAGAAATGAAAGGAAAAACCTGCAATCGCATTTCCTACTATATGGCAAAATTTTATTTTAGTAATAGTCTCACCCTTTTCGAGATATCGATTTTTTTTATTATTTTTTCGAAACATGCGACTTTGTTCAGTTTATTCCACGCCATTTCTACAAATTAAGACTTCTTGAACCCCGTTTTTTTTTTAAATTTACTCGAAGATATTTGAGTCATCTGAAACAATGTTCTTTTTTTTTCTTAATAATTTAAAAAATCTATAAAAAATTTAAATGGTATAATTATTTTATACTTCTTTTAAAATGATTGTTTTATGGTAGTTCAGCCTGCAAAAGAGACCATTGTGCATTTTAAACATTTTGAAAAAAATGATAATAATTTTATAAAAATGATTTTTTAAGGTTTGTTTAACGTTTTAAGTAAAAACGAACAATATTTTAGACTGCTCATACATCCTTGAGTAAATTTAAAAAAAAACTGTGTTCAAATAGTCTTAATTTGTAGAATGGCATGGAAGAAGCTGAACAAAGTCACATGTTTCCAAAAAAAAAAACAATATTTCGAAAATGGTGAGATTTTTACCAAAATTGAATTTTCTGGTATAGTAGGACATGATATGACCTATCTGTGGTTGCAGGATTTTCCCTTCATTACTGGATACCGTGTATAAATTTTATTTACTATCACCCGGCGATCTGATTTGGTAACTGTTTCTGCGCATTGCCAATTTGGAGTAGGAACCGGAGCCGCTGCTATGACCCTTTCCGGTCGTAGCAGGTCAAGTGTGCTGCCAAAAGTGGAGCAACCCCAACATAATCTCGTTTCCGGTTGAGATCATTCGCAGCTCCTCCCTTTGCGCAGCGCAACACATAAAAGTTTACTGCCGTCCTCCACAGATAACACCAACCGGCCACTCCGCCCTCATTACCGTCTCCTGCGCTAAATCAATACCGCCACCGTCATCAGTCCGTCTTCGAGGGCCTTGTTGGTTTGTTTTTACGCCCATTTTATGGAGCAACGGTAACGAGAACTCCTGGTTACAGCCTAGAAGTTTCGCCAATCTACGGATCCTCCTCTCAATCTAGAAAACCGAGCGAAAAACTCGTCGGAGATATTCTTGTCACTGGAAGCAGTCATTTGAGGCATGTTTCTTCCAGTTGTTTTCTGTTCCATTATATAAACTCCTCTTGTAAAATCCAGTTCAGCACAAACCGGAAACACGAAGTGTAACTAAACATCACTCGAGAATGTAGGAGATTTAGCATTATTCCAAAACTAAGTTACAAAACTAAGTTAGAGTTCTGATTTCGACACACCGTCTAACCAAAAATTGTCTTATTGAGAAATTTTCGGTATTTCTTGCACCACATGACTCTTTCTATAAGAGAAAGGAAATGTATTTTGTTTCTAGTATACCTAATGGACACAATATGATGTAAGATATTCTTATCCATAGATTTAGTTTAAAATTATAATTTTCTTATGGTAATAACGATCATAATTATGTAAGAACGGAAACTTTCCCGGCATATGCTTGAAATGAAGTATTCACGGGTGTACCGCCGGATAGTGTTTTCAAAACACTATCCGGCGGTACACCCGTGAAGACTTCATTTCAATCATAATTATGATCCACATTGAAGAGCGCAAAAACTATAAAACGTTGCAAATGAAATTTGGTACACAGAATTCAGAAAATTTTGCTGCTAAGTTTTTGCTGTAGTAGAAGGGTTTCAATTGCTATAAAACAGATTTCCAGCTTCAATTAAAACTCAGTTAGTACCATCATAGCATTAGCGATAAAGCAAATGTATAGCTTCTTATTTTTATGGGTCTCGTGTATCGTCTTTCAAAGCAAAGAACTGAAGAATTTTTAGCTGTGCTGTAATACATACCCTTAAGTGATCACAACTTTAGGGATAATTGAAAAGATTTCTTTAGATATATTGATGTAATCAGGAATTATATAAATATAAAATTCATTTTATGACTTCGAAAATAACTTGTTTCCATAAATTAATGTTCAATTTATAGTCAAACAATAACCATTCATTTGTTTTACATTATTCCAATTCAAACATGATATGTACGGTGAACATATTTTCGTAATTATCTATAATAACTTGATAATAAAACTACCTGTTAAAACATCGTTTTCATCTGTAAACAGTATCAGACTGTTTGGAAACATGGATTTCCTTGGAGTGTTAGTGGTTTGCTGAGATTTGCATATACTTTTCCAATCCGTGAGATTGTTCTCACATAGAATCAAAGCGAACATTAATTTATTCCTGAGTTGTACGGTATATACGTGATGGGGAAGTAAGCTCCATGGCACAGTTGTATATGCTTAAGACTGATAGCAGTTAATTGATTCCTCCTATCTTTATATATAAAGATGAATGTATGTTTGTTTGTTGGTTTGTTTGTTTGTTCTTCATACAAATCCAAAGTTTTCATCCGATCTCGATGAAACTTTGCACACTTATCCTTTGAAACAAGGAGAAAAATACTGTCTACATTTGGTTGAAAAATTATCTGTATAAATAACACATTTTGTCTCATAACTTCGAAATACGGCGATCGACAGACACGTTGAATATGGACGTCTCCATACCGTTTTTCCGTGAAGTGGGATGGCAGTTCAGTGGCTAAAGCACTTGCTTACTAAAGTCATGGTCTCCGGTTCAAATCTCCGTGGAGACAAAGATTTTTAAAAATTGTTTTTCATCGTAAGAGTCAGGCCTGGGCAGTAGATTATTCGGATTGAATGTTAAACTGTAGATATTAGAAACTTACGGGTGCAATGCGAGCCAAATCGTAGGTAGTCTTGCAATGTTGTAGGTGTATACTTTCTTTGGTTATAATGATCCCTCAGGTGTTATTCACAAACAGTGTGTGAGTGTGAACCACAGTAATCTTAATATATAAAGATGAATGTATGTTTGTTTGTTTGTTCTTCATACAAATCCACAGTTTTTATCTGATCTCGATGAAACTTTGCACACTTATCCTTTGAAACAAGGAGAAAAATACTGTCTACATTTGGTTGAAAAATTATCTGTATAAATAACACATGTTGTCTCATAACTTCGAAATACGGCGATAGGCAGACACGTTGGATGTGCACGTCTCCAGACAGCATTTCCGTGTAGTGAACTGGCAGCTCAGTGCCTAAAGAGCTTGCTTACGAACGTCGTGGTCTCCGGTTCAAATCTCCGTAAAGGCTAAGATTTTTAAATATTGTTTTTATTGTAAGAGTCAGGCCTGGGTCGTAGGTTATTTGGATTGAATGTTAAACTGTAGATATTATAAAGTTAGGGGTGCAATGCGAGGCAAATCGTAGGTAGTCTTGCAATTTTGTAGGTGTACACTTTTTTACGTTATTATGATCCCTCAGGTGTTGTTCGCAGTCAGTGTGTGAGTGTGAACCACAGTAATACTAATATAAATACGGAAGTAAGTCTCTGTCTTTATGTTACGTTTTGACGACTATATGGCTATATCGTTGTGATGGAATTTTATAAGGAAAGCTGTATGAAGGGCACAGGATATTTTTTCCAGTATGATTAACAGTTGTAGTCACGAAATTTTGAAATCTTATCGAATAGTGACAGAAATATGTTGGAAATTGATTTTCTTCAAGAGGCAGGTTCGACGGTACAATGATATAGTGTTAGCTTTCCTGTCATATTATGCCGACTAGATAATGTTTGGGACCAATCCTTCGTTACCAACTACTTTTTATATTTAATTCTGGTAAAAAAATTCTTAATCCAGGCGTACGAAGTCGCGGGTACGAGGCTAGTAATTAATAAAGTAATTAACAAAAATTATTGCACTGTTTGTTTAAAACATCTTTTCTACTCTCTATATTTGTGTCGTGGGATTTCTACCAGTTGCTACCTACTTGATATTGTTTGCTAGATACTAAAAATTCGTTAACCTATACACTGCTATAGTGATAGTAAAGTCAGTTTTCAGATACTGTCAGTGAAAGGTTTTTTCCGGAACTTTACTTCATAACGCTATGCTTAATTTCCTTGGTATTATGCGCAGAGGAGGCTCGTATTTCAATGAGAAATCTTCCTAAGAAATTCAGAACTTTGGATGACACCAAATACAAAATTTTATAACTTTTGAAGAACGATGTTAATATAAGTAAACAATCGATTTGAGTAAAATAAAATCAATGTCACAAATGGAGGGGAGACATTCACAGCACTAGAATAACCATCAGTAACATTTGTTAAACAAAAAAAAACAAAAAAGAATCATAAGAGACAAGAACAATGAGCAGACGAGAAAGAAAGTTGTTCTCGCTTGTTTGTCACTGAAGTATCTCTTCCCAGGAGAGCCTTATTACATGGCCCTTACGCCATGTTCCAACAAGTTGCAATGAGAGACACATTACTGCCAGCAATTCTTATTACACTCCTGCAGCTCACAACAAAATCTGATTGAACTTCGTAAATTATTATTTACGAAACTAAAACTTTGTATGTATAAATAGCATATCTATAATGTTTATAGTCACTGATATTCATTTATAAGAGCACAAAATAAATAAAACGCTATTATTATTTTTTAATTTCGTTCAGCTTACAGTTTTACTGATTTCAAATATTGTATCTGTATTAAATATTTATGAATTTCAGTTTTTCGACAAACTGTTTCTCGAAGATAATGCACTCCTAGATCCAGACTTAATTTCCGAATTAGCGTATCGGCCTCAGTTTTCATTGGATAATGATTTTTATACGTATACACTCACGTTAGCCTATATATCATAGGTATCTGCCAATAAGACACGCTCACAATAACATTGCCAAATGTAAACATTAAAATATATATGTCAACACACAAAAGAATAAAAGAAGTGAGCAACATAAGATTAAAGGAAAGCAAGAAACATATCTAAAAATGTTTCCGTTGAGATTTTCTGGAAATATTTTGCCTCAGGAACGTCTCTTCGTAAAGTCTAGCAGTAGTCGGACAATATTGCCTTGATAACTCTTTTCCATTTGAGAAATGTGCTGGTTTATTGTTTATTATTTATGTTAGTGTTATGTTATTCAATAGTGGTGTTTCAAAGTCATCAATTGCTTATATTTTTAATATCAGAACATTGACCTTCGAATATTAAATATGAAAACAAAAAATAATTAAGATAAAGTGACATCGAACATAATCATAATATTGAACATAATATGTGTAACATGTTATTTGATTGAATTTAAATACAGATTATGACTGTAATGATTTTGATGTTAACTGGTCTGATATTGTTAAATGTATTGAATGTATTAAATTTAATTGGACTTAAAGTCCGTAAATAAATAATGTATTGGAGTCAGTTTTACATATTTCGATTGTTTTCCAACAATTAAATCAGCAGAATAATTAAATTAAGCCACAGGAGAATAACCAATATGGAGCGTTTTCAAGGACTTATGCCGATATTGATAGACAGAGGGTAGCATGCCACAAGAAAACTGAGCCCGATAGGCAAAAACTGATTTCATTTTCGAATTCAGCACCCAGGACTTAGCTAAGAGCATCATTCATTTTCTTTGTAACAAAAATGTTGTTCACCTGTGTAATTAATAATTGCACAAGACGGGAAGGTCATACAACCTGAACAGAAAATTTTTGCTTTGTGTCGTGAAAGAGCTAAAACGACAGACACCCGTAGCGGGTCCCTGATAAACACACGAGGAAAAAAAAAAATATTTATTCTGATCATACAAAATTCCTGTTATATCGTGCAGACAGAAGGTCAACTATGTAATGAACATAACGTAATTGTATTGATCCATGACGCCCGGTACAGTAAATGCGATGGGTCCGCGAGGTCATTAAATTTACTTCTCAAAGCACTGTACCAGAGTGAAACGATTGTGTAGTAGTTATATATACAAAACTGTGATCGCGGTGCAGTGAATTCACAAACGTGTCTGCGATATTTGTTTCGTAGAATGAACATTCCGGTTCCCGTATTCCAAATGTATTCCGCTTTCTGGATGAGCTGGAAAGAGCTACACCTCCGCCCAATCTCCGGGAACGGCGGCACACACTCATGTTTGCATAATATGCCATTTCGGTCAGCATCTTGTTGAATCCTCACTGGGAGGAAATGCAGGCTGTTGTAAAGACTAAATGGATTCAACGTACTACTTGTTTTTAGCGCTTACAGTGGTGCCATTTTGGTGTTTCCCTGCTGAACAAGGCTTGTATCACAAAAATACTTATAACCATATGCATCAGCGAACCCTAACTCCACAAAATAGATAAAGTACATTGCCAACACCTAATCTATTGGTGGAATAATGAAATGTTTGTCTCGTGTTACATTGGATATATATGACGCATTGTCTCAATTTATCTGCAGGGATATAAAAATACCTTTGAGAGTGAATTTAAGTGCAAGTGGCATAATAAGTATAACTGTATTTGATAGTTAATTTAATCATATTTACTTCGATAACAGAGATAAAAAATTTATCAGGAAAATGTTCATTTTCAAGACTTTACGGTTGACCTTCATTTCCGGCGCACAGTGGTTCAGAATTGAAATGTAGTAAACATTCGGACTTAAGTCATAATATTGACCCAGAAAAATTGTTTTCGATAGCATTTTCTATGCTGATCAATGATTGTTATATTCAATTTTTAATGAAAATAAATCCTTCATACTTTAAAATAAATTACAAAAAATGTATAGAAGGAAGTTTTTTTAATTTTTTCTAACGGCTCTGTATCAAAGTGTTAAGTAAAACCTTACTCAATCCTCAGTACTTATCCTAATTAATATTACGAAATAAAAATTTCTTGCGTATCCTTACGACTTTGACTAAAAGATGAACAGTGATTAAAATATAGTAAATCTTCGATCTTAAATCTTAAAATTGATCCAAAAATTGTTTTCCATTAGCATTTTTATGCTGATCAATAATTTTTCATAAAAATGAGCCCTTCACAGTTAAAAAAAATGTATTAAAAAACGTATGAGAGAAAATCTATTTTTTTCCCACGGCCTTGTAATAAATGTGAATAGCATGGGACTATCAGCCTAATTTCGCATGCAGCTAAAGTGTTGTTGAGAGTGCTGAACAGAAGGCTATATGGAAAGTTAGATAGATTGATTGGTGAAGAAAAGTTTGGATTTAGGAAAGGAAAAGGAACAAAAGATGCTATCGGCCTGTTAAGAATCATAGGGGAAAGATATATTGGGAAAGGAAGAAACATCTATGCCGTCTTTATTGACTTGGAAAAAGCTTTTGATAGGGTGCAATGGAAGAATCTGATGGGTATCTTGATGAGTAAAGGCGTAGATTGGAAGGAGAGAAGGTTGATACAGAACCTATATTTACAACAGAAAGTACGAATAAAGATCGGAAACGAGATGTCAGGAGAAAGCAGCAATGGGAGAGGAGTAAGACCAGGTTGTTGCCTTTCCCCATTATTGTTCAATTTATACTTAGAAGAAATTATTGGAAAAGGCTTAAATGGAAAAAGAGGAGTCCGTATGGGTAGCAAGAGAACAGAGTGCATACGATTTTCTGATGATATGGTATTGTTGGCAGAAAGCGAACAAACTCTAAACAGAATGGTGAAAGATCTAGATGAAGCTTGCCAAGAGTTTGGAATGAAAATCAATGCAGAAAAAACAGAGTATGGTGATTGGAAAAGGAAGGAAAATAATAAATATAAAGTTAGGAAGAGCTGATATCAGGCAAGTAAGTTCGTTCAAATATCTTGGGAGTATGATCACCGAAGATTTGAGGTGCCATCAAAAGATAAAATCTCGCATTGCCGTAGCAAAGGAAGCATTTAATAGTAAAAGGAGCATACTAACTGGAAAAATAGGAAAAGACTCGGTAAATGTTTTGTATGGAGTGTGGCTCATTATGGGTCAGAGACATGGACACTGAGACGAGAGAATGAAAAGCGGTTAGAAGCATTTGAGATGTGGATGTGGAGGAGGATGGAGAAGATAAGCTGGATGGATAAAATAAGTAATGTTGAAGTGCTGGACAGGGTCAGTGAAAGTAGAAAAATTCTCCAAGTAATAAAGGAGAGAAAGAAAAACTGGATGGGACGCTTGTTGAGAGGGGAGTACCTGATAAAAGACGCCTTGGAAGGTCTAGTATGTGGGAGGAGAATAAGAGGATGAAGGAGGTACAAAATTATAGACAACATCAAGGAAGACGGCAACTATGTGGTTCTAAAGAGACAGGCTGAAGATAGAAGAGCATGGAGAGCAGCCAAGTGAAAATCTGCCCGACGGCAGAAAACTGATGATGATGATATGATGTATCAAAGTGTCAAAGTCAAACCATACGCTATCTTAAGTACCTATCCTAACTAATATTACAAAATAAAAATTTCTTGTGTATCCTTGTGGCTGTTGTTTCACAATACTAGCATTACGTGCTCCAGTGATCTTTAACTTCTGAAAATCTACAAGCATAACACCCCCAGAATTCCCCTGAAAACAGTAGACACCATCAATCCCAGCACAAGGAACAGCGTTGGAATTGGTTTCCGGGGGATGATTTACTGCTGGTTTGATATTGTAGCATAGTGAATTGCCCAGGATTCATCTACAGTCACAAACAATGCAACAAAATCCAGTTAACTGGCTTCAAATAGTGCTGGATATTCATTGGCCAATAAATTTGATCTGCTGCCAAACGTTTCGGTATCCACTGGCCGAAATCCTTTCACAGGACCTAGGACACTGTTTGAAATAAATCTAGTGTCTTCTGATATTACCTCAGTTTCCCGAATTGTTAACCTTCTGTATGTCATCACCAGCTTATTTATCCCATATAAAATTTCATGTGTAATTGTATTTACTGGCGTTCCTGCATAGGGATCATATTCAATGCCGGTTCTTCACCATTTAAATTCAGATGCCTACTCTTATACTGTGCTGTAGGCCAAGAATATTTCGGAAAGGATAAATAGTAAATATAGATTTTTTACCCGCACTATAGTTAAGTGAACTTAGCTTACGCTTTTTTTTAATCAAAAATATTACTAGGGCAACATAGCTTGAGGCTTTGTGATGGCACTGCAATTCCCTGAAAATGTAAGCTGTATTGCAGGTTTAATATGATGTCGCTAGAAAAGGTCTCGAGTATTTCTAAATGTCTCACGCAGAAATCATACTTTCGGCCGTAATGGTGAATGGTTATTTTCTGCATATTCTTTTCCTTAAGCTTTGTAAGCTATAAGTTGAACTGTTAAGACACTCCAGCTGGAGTAATGGGTGCATTTGGTTAAATGTTATGTCTGATTTTTAATATGCTGATTCTATTAATGCATAAACTGTACGGATCTTCATTTAATGTAAAACGTCTCAAAACTTTGTTGGTTGTACGAAGTTAGCTGCCAAATAACATTGTAAAAATAAATTATTATTATTGGACTATATTATTTGAAAACAAATTGATTTCTGTGCTATGGAACTTCTAGAGACAGTTAATTGTCTAAACAAATAGCATCAAGTACCAAGTGATCATAGAATTTCCTATACATGTTCGTTGCAATCTGAGATGATAGGACTCTTGATCTTCAAACGCTGATCGTTCCTATCTCTGTCAGGAAAGTTTTTCATGGGTTTTCTTGCACCTATTATTTGTATCTGAAGTTGGTTGTTGTTACATACTTAATGTTTAATAGTTAGACGAATCTCTAACGCTCAGGCTTTACCTAAACGAAAAAGTAAAACATTGTTTTATCCAAGTAGCAGAAGTCTCCACTTTTTGTAATCACACCTTTTGTCAGCTGTTTGTTAAAACACCCGGTGGTTTAGACGCTTGGAAAGCGCCTACAGATATACAGCAGAAGTACCGCACGACACAAAGGAACCGTCACCCAGAACAATGTCGTACACACAGGCATTAGTTTGGCACAGTACTTTATAACATCACTGAAACAACCCAACATTTTATGAAGGAATATTGTTGCAAAGAAAACGAAGGGATAATTGTTCGAAACAGTTTTCCTGAGTACTATTCCAACTATCTATCTAGAGAAACCTAAAACGGCTTTATGAGATTAAAATTGACTAAAAAGAAATACTGTAATGACGACATTTGGAATTTATGAGTATTAGGAAAATTAGGTTCATGATCTTGTTTTCCCAGAAAGTGTGTTGTTAATTAAATTTGAAGAGCGAACTTAGCACTGGCAGCGTTTCATAATTGTCTCAGTGGAATACTTGGAATGAGCACTTGGCGATAGTTAGGAATTAAGTTTCTGGCATTTTCTTCTCGGAATAAAATATCCAGGGATGAGTTATATGTTTATTCCTTGTACAGACGTTCTTGATAGTGAAGTTCTGTTATACCAGTTGACGAACATCTGATGCTTTTAACCGATGCTATGTTAGGAAAATTCTGCTTACTTTGCGCTAAGCCAGCAATGTACGTGGAATCAGTTGACGAATTATTTTACCAATGATTAAATGTATCATTTAAGATAAGTCGGATGAAATTACTAAACAATGAAATTAAAACATTCCCGTAAACTGAAGTCTTTTTTCCAATTTTTTTATCTTGTTTCATTTATTATATTAAATTACAAATTTTTAATTCTATGTATTGTTTCTAAAATTCAATTTTGAATGTAATACAGACGCAACAAAATTAATACCAGTATCACACAGAAACTTTCTGTTTTGATTTAATTCTTTCAAAGTTTGTATTGTGCTGTTGTTACAGTTGAATAATACAGAATGTTATTTCTATTTCAAATCTTCAGAAAATTCCTTATATTAATTATCATTTTAACTATGCCTGGTAATGTTACAGCTGTATGTGTTGGAACCCAAAATTCCAAACGCAAGCTACTATGTGGGAACATGTTCGTCAATACATAGTCAGTGACATTTTTATGTAGATTGAATAAGAGCTTCCCTGAAGATAATTACTTTTATAAGTAAACAAAAAATATGTAACTAAATAGAAAATCTTGTCTCTTCATTTTAGAAAATCTGGGAAACAGTGCTTGGCATAAATTTAATGCATTATTTAGCTACCTAACACTCTGAAAGAATTTAGAGTGAAAATTCGCCTAATGCAAACATAGGTATGTAGGGAAATTGCCACCGGGGCATATGGTATCCCGTAATTTATTTATAACAATTAATTTAAAAGATGCGGTGTTCGGTAAAAAATGTGGAATTTAGAAGATGCGCCATTATCTCAAGGCCTTATTGGAATGGTGACTTGCAATCGATTGGGAACGTGCGGCAAACATGAGTACAGTCCCCATCTCTTACGAATAGGCAATTCAGATTACAAAGGTGTGCAGTAACCTGACAGAATTCTGGGAATTCTCATCTTTCACAATCAATAAACACGAGGATATTACAGCTACAAGAATTTGACAAATACTGCTAGAATCGTGCAAGATCCATAGAAAAATGACAATTCTCACGTTTCTGCCATGACACGGAACAGCCTTCAGAGATACTGATGTTACGTTCTTACTCTCGTTTCATGACTTTTAAAGAGCCTTTCCAACGTTGTCTACTTTTTACTTACTTAATATACTACACATATATTAATACTCTGGACCGTGTTTCGTTACTATTACAATTAATTCACTTTACCTTTTATCGCTTTTTCTTTATCCTCTTACGAAAAACAATATTCTGGTCCGTCTGTTATTCTTTATCCAACTTCTGACTTGGGCTAATCAGTTGTATTTACCACTAATAATAGCATTTCCCTTTACGTGAAACAAAATACTTTACTTTTTCTCGTCTACTTACAGAGATTCATCCCATTGTTCACCAACATTAATCACTTCTATTTTCATTAAACTTCTTACAAACACTTCTTATAAAATTATATTTCAATCAATTTATTACTCAATACAATGATAACATTTTTTGGCAGCTCCAACCACCATATTCAAAAGGTATCTCTCGCATCATTCTTTATCCGCACATTTTTTTCTTGTTACGGTATAATCTCTTTGTCATCGAATATTCGATGACCCGCTCTACTTCGTGTACTGGAAAAACAATACTATTATTATAGTTAATCAAAAAAATTGTACATGAAATAAAAATTACGTTCATATTTACATATACATGCGCACTGGCGTGATGTTCGTCCGGTACGCTGGCCATCAACGAGAAGTAGCGACATGTCAAAAAGAAAAGAAAAACAGGTGAAGGCGCAAATTACATGGCTTCAGAAGCAACGGAATCTTATAACTTTAACCTTTTCTAATTTAAAGGCGTATTTCCTGAAAACGCATTTTCATCCACTCCAGAAAAAGTTTATTAAAACGAATCTCCGCAACAAATAACGCTTCACTGCTCTTGTTGATTACTTGTCTGGTGTTACGACACTAAATAAGATTATTTTTTAAAACGAAACTGCCGATTTCTGAAAGAAACTTTTTTTAAATGTTGGCGGCTCTCGTTCTTTTCAGAGTGAGGAGATATTACTCACCGGGAGGAAGGTTCCCATTTCTTTTTAAACTTGAGAAATGAGGTATGCGCCAAGCAATGGCCGGCAGATGAACACTCAATCAAATGTAAGACGCTGCTTGGCCTTCCAGGGTCAGAATTAGTACTGCAGATGTTCTATTTCTGCTATCGTCATTCCTTTCAACGTTCATGGCAGAACAGATTTCGGGTTTCAACGTGTTCTTTTACCCATCCCACCTATACCTATCTTACAGATGTAAAATTTGACAACCTCGTCCAATGACATTGATATGTTTTGTACTGACTAAAAATAATGAAGACTTTACAGTATTTAATTTCTTTTGAACAAGTTATGCAAAGATTAAACAACTAGAGAAACGGTATCATACCGGAAAATCATCAGGCGAATTTATACAAATTTCAGTAGTGAGGAGTCTAGGCGATTAGATTAGTGTTTCACGATTCGTTTACGCTAAGATCATTAAAGCCGTGAAAGAAGGGTGGGTAAGGAACGGGAAAGAATTCGACTATGGCATTTTGAAGGAACCATATCGGCATTCAGTTTCGGAAAACCGGATGGTCGGATAAGGATTTGATACTGTGTTCTCACGAATCACAGGACCAAGATGTAAGCATCCCTAAACTCGACCCATAGTTCGCAATGGAATGCAATGATAATATTTCGTCACTATAGTAGAATCTCCAAGTGCAAAACGTCCCTAGCATTCCAAAAGATGGTGGTGCGAACTTCGCCAGCTAATAGAAGTGTTATTCCCATAGTTGCAACTGATTTCTCCACTGGTAAACAATTTAATAGGGGACCTTTTGGTTCCAACTGTATACAGGTGATACATGCTTGCTCGCTCCGTTGCCCCAGTTGACTGCGGCACCCTCCCTGGTGGTAGGAGGTTGGAGTCGTGGTGGTAGAAGATATTTTCAGGTTTTGGCCGGCAGGGTAGAAGTGGTGGTTGTGCACAATTCCCAATGACCAGATTTTACACCAGAGTTTTGGGTTAAATCCCAAACCTCTATGCAGTGCGTATAGAGTGATGGCACTATTGGTGGTGATTCGACCATAAGATGGTGACGTCAAGCCTGGAGACTCACAAAGGTGTCTTCCGGAAGAGTATGCCTGAATGGGCCAACACCGGGTTTCATCTTCGCGCTTCTTTAATCTCTCATCAACAACACTAAAAAAAAACTTTACACTGAACACACATACTGTCTCAGTCATCCACACTTATGAACACGTCACGCTGGGGAACACAATTCATCTTCCCAGATGATGCCATGGAGAAGTCTCCATCTGTGGAAAAGCGATAGTTTTACTACATTGTAACTTGGAATCAGAATTCTTAGCATCAAAAAAGTTTTGTTTTTTTGTTTTTGCTTTTGGTTTTTACGCGTCGTTGACGTCTAGGTCATTAGCGGCGGGAAAGGACTGTGCACAAGGAACGGGAAGGAATTCGGCCATAGTTGCTGAAGTAAGCATCCCGGAATACGTCTGATGTGATTTGAGGAAACCTTGGAAAACCCAAATCTGGATGTCCGGACAGGGATCCGAACCGGCGTCCTCCCAAATGCATTTAAATGATTTTGCGTAGCTTAACATTTTTAGTAAACTTTTCCCCCATTTCGAAAACTTTCCACAATAACTAAATTAATTTCACAGGCGGTTATGCTCCGTAATGATTTGAGCGTCCATGAACGATGTGCATAAGAGAGGTTAGAAAATAGTCCAACCTTCACAGAAGGGCATTTAATACTTGATAGTTTGAAAGTGTACTACTCCAGAAATGTGAAGTCAGTCCGTGCAAATATTTCTGCTTGTTTAATGCCATTGCAAACTGAAACTTGAATAATTTAGCGTCTCCGATTCAACGTTTTTGATAATAAAGGAACCAGAGACGGTACATAAGTATCCAGCTTTTGTCTTATCAAGTAAATTTTTATTTGGCTTATGGCTTTACGCCTCGTCGATGTTATTAGCGGTTGGAAAGGACCGGGACAAGGAACTGGAAGGAATTCGGCCATGGTATTTTGATGGAACCATCCTGGTATTCGCCTGGAAACCTTGGAAAACCCAAATCTATATGTCTGGACTGGGATCCAAACCGGCGTCCTCCAGAATGTGAGGCCAGAGTGTTGCCATTCACCAACGACGTTCGGTATCAAACATGAAATGATTTTGCGTAACTTAACATTTTTAATAAACTGTTTCTGCATTTCGACAACTTACCACAGCTGCTGAATTAATTTGACAGGAGGTTATACGTCGTAATGATTTGAGTATTCATGAACGACATGCATAAGAGAGGTTAGAAAATACTGTCCAACCTTCACAGAAGAACGTTTAATACTTGATACTTTGAAAGTGTACCATTTCAGGACTATGCAGTCGACTGCGCAAATATTTCTGTGTGTTTAACGCCTTCGCAAACTAAAACCTGAATAATTTTTCGCCTCCAATTCAATGGTTTTGATAATAAGGGAACTAGAGATGATGCATAAGTATCTAGCCTTTTCCTTATCAAGTAACTACTATCAACGAATGCAGCCGGCGAATTACCAATCGTTAAAACATCCAGAGCAAATTTGAAAAGTTTCGTTAATATTGCACAGACGCAGTACTTTAATTACATTTTGGGGAATATTTGTGGTCGTGTAACAAATTCAATTAAAAACAGTTAGTAAAACAACATACGGGAAAGGAGTGAGTTAAAAATAGTTGCCTCTTAGTTTCCTGAAAACCTGCTGGAAATGAAATGAGGAAGTCAGTGTGGCGCAGTCTGCACAGACTGTGAACTGACCACATCGTATGCGGTTTGGTCGGCAGATACATGAAATACAGGATTTTAACAGACTGCTGAATATTTGACAGCATTTGTATCACAGAGCGGAATGCGGCCCCCGCAGAGAAGGCGCCCCATGTCGCTGCCGCCGACAATAAGCGTCCGGAATTTAATATTCGTGACGGACGTAAATTATAATGAACGATGCTGCAGGTGCGTTGCCGCATTCAAATGTGGTTCTGAGTCGTGCGTGACGGTCATCTCTCAGTGTTGCTGCCTCCGCGTTTAGTATTCTGCACACTTTGGCGGTGTTGGAAGCTAATCTAACTACAAATTTACTATATCTTGTATAACGTGCAGAAGCTACGCTTCTAGGCATCATCAAAGCCCAAGGAATATGGTTTTAAATTAAAGGCTTTAACGAAGCACAACAAATTTCGGTACAAAAGTATAGTCTGAAAAATTATCTGCTGTAGCGTTTGTTTGCAAAGATAGAGCGAAATGTGAAATTTAACTAAACGTTTGCTTGTTATTGTTCTCTTCAGTTAAATGTATAATTACATCTACTTCCATAAATCTATACTAATATTACAAATCCGAAAGTAACTCTCTCTCTCTCTCTCTCTCTCTCTCTGTTTGTTTGCTACGTTTCCTGGGCTAAACGGCTAGTCTGATCGTGATGACAATTGACAAAGAGATGCGATTTGGCATTAGGATGGATATAAGATACTTTTTCTGTATAAATAGGACATATTGTCAAGTTATTTCGAAAAAATTACCGAAACGAACATAGACCGACGCTAAAGATGTGTAAAACTCTGTAGTAGCGTACAGTATAGCTCAGTGTAGTGGCTAGCGAGCTTGCTTCACGTTGCCAGGATCGCCGGTTCGAGTCCAGCAGCGGGCATGGGTGTTGTTAGTACTGTGTTGTCCCCATTGAAAAACGATAATATAGTGCAGACAAATTCGAATAACCAAAGATAAACTTACAAATGGCTGAGATAACAAAAAAAAAGTGGTTAACGCGCTTGCTTACCAATGTCTGGCACCGTAATTCTTGGATCAAATCCCGATGGAAGCAAATATTTTTAACAATTGTTTTTGATCGTAGGAGCCAATGCCTGGACGGTCAGTTTACAGATTCCATATTAAAATGTAGATATCACAAATTTAGTGGTGAAATGCTTGTCAAAAAGGAACGCGGTCTAACAATGCTGTAGGTGTCTTTGGCTTTTTGTGAGGTTTGTCGTCTAAATGACTATACCGATATTGGTGGAATTTGACAAGGAAATAATTCTTATATGTCGGAAGGACACACGATATGAATAATAGTTTTAGTCACGATGTTTTGAGAACTTATCGAATGGTGACAGACGGACGGATGCGTGTGTTAATATGCAATGATACATCGGTTGCTAAAGCTGTGCTTGTTGCGCAGTCTGTTAGTGTATGATTTCTTAGTAAATTTCGTTTAGAGGCAAAACGTATTTTAGTATAGATGTCGATTTCCTCTGCACTGCACCATGACTTTGTGTCTGCCTAAATGTTTCTGGTACCAGTTTATTGTGTCCTCTTTTTTTATATGTCTTGCGGGCGTAAACCTGGGATAAGTGGTTGGTTCTTCCAGCAGAGCACGAGCAGCTAAAGTTATTAAAAAATCCAAGAATCGGATGTTCATGTTGAAGACGAAAAGAACAATTTGAACTAAAGCTGTCCTTATTTAAACCCACCACCCCCTTTTCCACATTTCCGGACCTTCGTTTGTTTTTCTGTTTGTAAATATGTTGGAAACTGATTCTATTTATGAGACTAGTTCTACCATAGAATGATATAGTGATGGTTTTTCTGTAATATTATGCAGACTTGGTGTTGTTTGGAACTAATCATAAGTTACTAACAGTTTTATATATTCTATTCTGGCAATGAAATTATAAGTCCACGCGTACGAAGTCGCGGGTATCGGCTAGTCTTTATATAGAAAGATGAATGTATGTTTTTTTGTTTGTTCTTCATACAAATCCACAGTTTTCATCCGATCTCGATGAAACTTTGCACACTTATCCTTTGAATCAAGGAGAAAAATACTGTCTACATATGGTTGAAAAATTATCTGTATATATAACACATGTTGTCTCATAACTTCGAAATACGGCGATAGACAGACACGTTGGATATGGACGTCTCCGTACCGTGTTTCCGTGTAGTGGACTGGCAGCTCAGTGGTTAAAGCGCTTGCTGACCAACGTCGTGCTCTCCGGTTCAAATCTCCGTGGAGGCTAAGATTTTTAAAAATTGTTTTTCATCGTAAGAGTCAGGCCTGGGCCGTAGGTTATTCGGATTGAATGTTAAACTGTAGATATTAGAAAGTTAAGGGTGCAATGCGAGGCAAATCGCAGGTAGTGTTGCAATGTTGTAGGTGTACACTTTTTTACGTTATAATGATCCCTCAGGTGTTGTTCGCAGTCAGTCTGTGAGTGTGAACCACAGTAATATTATTATTATAAATACGGAAGTAAGTCTCCGTCTTTTTGTTATGTTTTGACGACTAAATGGCTATATCGTTGTGATGGATTTTTATAAGGAAATCTGTATGAAGGGCACAGGATATTTTTTCCAGTATGATTAACAGTTGCAGTCACGAAATTTTGAGACCTTATCGAATGGTGACAGAAATATGTTTGAAATTGATTCTCTTCAAGAGACAGGTTCGACGGTACAATGATATAGTGTTAGCTTTCCTGTCATATTATTCCGACTCGATATTGTTTTGGACCAATTCTTCGTTACCAACAACTTTCTATATTTAATTCTGGCAAAAAAAATCTTAATACACGCGTACGAAGTCGCGGGTACGAGCTAGTTTACTTATATTTGCAACCTGAACTAACGCTTAAAACGAAGTAGATAGTTTTGGTAGCTTAGTATTACCATGCTTATTTCTAAATCTCAACGTCCCTGCTTGGAATCCAAGTCAATTCAGATATTTTTACGGTAAGGTAACCTGACCTTCAGATGCTCCGTAGTTCACATTCCACGTCACAGTTCACAGTTATGAAAGAGGTGGAACATACGGCAATTTTTAACTGTCACAAAAGCTTCACACAACATGAAACATTTTAACAGTACACAAGGAACCAAGAAATTTTCACAACGCCGTTGCAATGTGAACAACATGGAAATGTGCGTTTACGTGGAGAGAGCAAAATTAATTATACATCAAAAAAAAATTTATATACGAGAAAAAATAAAAATTACAGACTGAGCATTAAGTTCGCTCTAATTACCCGTTATTACGTATCATCCCAATAGCTAACCGTTCATTATTATGCGAGAAACTATTAAGGGGATATTCGCAGACTAAACTACATTCCAATTTAGATGCAGCAAGATTTTTTTTTAAAATGACTTTTGTAGAGTAAGATAAAAAGATGTATTTTGTTACTGGGTATGCAGAACTTAATCTGAAAAAAAAAAAAGATTTAACATATAGGTTAGTTATTTTCTTTTTCTTTAAGTACTGCTTTCCATTCGCGTTATTGTGCTGAAAGAAGTACATAGTAAATATACTTCGATCACTACACATTTATTCAAGACGTATTAGCAACACGGTGTTATGGTAGCATGTATTTAACATTTGATTACTTTGGCTGCAGTGCATATCGTCTGAGGTTAAGTACGTACGACAAAAAGAGTAATATGCACAAATTTGGTTTAATGAGACAAGTGTATTACACGAATGACAGAACCAAAGAGCTTTGTTAACTCCAGCTTGTGTTAAACAAAGTCTATAGAATGCCGAGAGGGAAAACACTTGCATTCGTAAATGCAGCCAAAATCAATAAATTTATTTTCGTCATCAAGCTTATCATTATGTAAACCATAAAATACTACATGGTTGGTGCAAGCTACACACCTTGTCGACGTCGAGGTCATTAGAGGCGGTAAAGGACTGGGGCATGGAATAGGAAGGAATGCGGCCATGACCTTTCAGAAAGAACCATCCCATCATTCACCTGGAGTGATTTGGGGAAACCATTTAAAGCCCAAATCTGGATGGCCAGATGGGGATTCGAACCCGCGTCCTCCCAAATGCGAGGCCAGAGCGTCAACCGTTCCCCCACCAAGCTCGGTAGCTCCAACACATTCCACAATCCTTTAAACTCCGCCCCTGTACATGCAATTACTGCTACATAGGTGTATAACATCCGCTCCGGCAAAGTAGCAGAATGTGAAAGAGGTTTTTAATTTTTTTATGGCTTAATATTTCGGGATCACACAACTAAACTGTTCATCATATTTGCCCCTTCCATTTCCCTCCATGTTCACACGACGATAGTTCAAACTTTCATGGATGATAGAGAAGGACTTGAGATACGTATCCCTAGTCAGTAAAACACTTTGCTTCAAGTATTAATCGAAAGCCGTTGTTCTTGAGTTACAGACGATATTTACACATTGGGTCATGTGAAGAGTTTTGCTAATGAGATACCTGTAGAGACTAAAGAGGAACTGCTGCCAGGATTTCTCGCTGCCTATGATATGGTTAG
Organism: Vandiemenella viatica; assembly: GCA_031002005.1. NCBI lineage: Eukaryota > Metazoa > Arthropoda > Insecta > Orthoptera > Morabidae > Vandiemenella > Vandiemenella viatica. Next base: position 13,387,398 of record CM061921.1, read on the forward strand.
AACGACAGCTGGTTTGACCACCGGGTAAGACATCGGCATTGCCATGAAAAATAAAAAAATCTTCAATTTCTTAATATATATATATATATAAATAGTCACGTTTCATTGTTTTCGCTTTTGCGATGGTTGTTTTAGCATTTACCAAATGGTACCAGGTCTCTTTTAAAAGATAAGTAAAACTACATTTAAATAGTTTCTTCAATAAACGCGTTACTATATTTATAGAGAGGAACTGAAGTGGGGAAAGAAGCGTTACAAAATTTTAGACCGCTGAATTCATAATTTACTACACAGAAATTTCTGTAATGCAGTAGTGTTAAAATTATGTAGAGCACATCATGCTAATGAAGAATCCAAAAGAGTATTGAGTACATGGGATTGGTTCAGAACTCCCAAGCTTTTCAAACCATGCGTCAAGTACAAGGGTATGTGCCGTTCACGATTAATAGGTCTACCAGCTTGTAATAAGTCATTGGCCGGGGTATTAGTTTTGATTTGAAAAACACCTGTATGGTGCCAGCTCCCAAAAGTAATAAAGGATATTTACTTTAATTAAATAATATTTATAATGGGCTCTTCACATGACAATTCTCAGGGGATCACACAAAAGAAATGGGTTCACATTAAAAGAAAATGAATTTATTCATTAAGACAAAATTGTTGTCATTTCAAGATCACAAATGTATGGCAAACATATGATAGGCACCCAGGCTAATAGCTCTTTAATTCTGGCATGAGTCTCTCAGGGCAGTTTCCAGGGTTTTGAGATGTTGCAGAATGTCTCTATATCAGCAGGCGGTACACATTACCCGGCAGGACACTGGTCGGCGGCGGCGGCGGCGTCGGCGTAGGCGGCTGATACACACAGCTACCTCCGTTTATCACTTGTAGCAGCAGCCACTGCCCACAACCTTGCTCTCGGGCGTCCAGCAACGTTCTCCTCTCCCGACCACATAGAACATAGCAAAAGAAACACTTCCGAGGAGTAGATGCCATCCCCTCCATCCTCTGGCTGTCCCACACACTGTACCACATACGGAAAGCCCTCCAGAAAAAACAAAAATATCGCGAGAAGAGAGGGCGGTCTGTGTCCCGCGCCCCTGCGCCAAACTAAACATGTCTCTGGGGACAGGCGTCTGCCTTCTATCATCGACTGGCCCTCAGATACACACAGTGTCGGGCAGCATACCTCCGCGCCAGCGAGCCGACGTGCTCTGTAGGACATTACAGCTTCAACTGCCACCTCCACAAAAATTTGAAATTTCCTATTTAAAGTTCAAATTTTTCATTCAGTCTATGTGACCTATCCTCTCACTTTGTCCCGAAACATTTCATCCTCACGCTCTATAGCCAGAACTGTCTCTTCAACCTATCGTTTGCCCGAGTCATACAATACCTTGATAAAAACCACCCATTTCGAAATTTCCCTCTGCTGAAACGTCATGCGGATTGTCTCATTGGTCATCAACCACTGCAGTGACTGCTCGATCTTACACTGCGCTCCGCTACGAGCATGAAACTCTCTCTGTGATATTCATTACAATGGGCATGGCGTAAATGATACCAGTTGGGTCCAGCCTATCTTATGGCTACAGATACAACTTAAACAGTACACAACATCTAAACAATAACACACAGTGTTCAGAAAAATACTTAATACTAAGAAACTATGGTCTCAGAAAATACATCGTTGTGCCGTTGTCCAGCCTTTCTGATGGTTACAGATATTACGTAAAAATACAATACATATAAAATACCAGCACACAGTGGCTCAAAAAAAAAATTAATTCTACCAGATTGTGGCCTCACAAATCATTCTTCCTGTACTCTCTGTTAACAAAATTACAAATGAGAGTGCAAAAATGCAGAAGGATTAATATTAAAAAATCACCAAGCCATCACATATAGGCTTTATCGTCCACAATGCCCATATAACCAAACAGAGAAAACCATTGTGTCAGAAAACAAGTGAGCAATGAATCAGGGCCACGCAGTAATGATTAAGAAACCTAAACCAACCCACTATTTTCCTTATAGACTACTTATAACGCTAAGTACAGCTTTAAATATCCATAAAAACTTAAAATCTCCAAACTTTATCTGACAATAACTAAACTTAAACGAGGGGTCGGCATATTCTCTTCATGCGTACACACTCCTTGCAACTAACAGAATTTACAGTCGCAACGCTTCCTTGTAGAGCAGAACCGACTTCATAACAAACAGCCACCTTCATGCAGATGGTAAGGCGCCTGCCCACAAACAGATGGAGCCCAGGTCCCTGCACCCCGGTGTAGTCAAGGACACCCTCTGCCTCAGCTGACACTCCCAGTTTCAAAACAACCCACACTCTTATGCTTAGGCTCCTATTTCGAAAGCCATGGTTCACCGACCTATTCCTCATATCGACCACATGACCAAAGTCATAACAGACACTTCAGAGAACTTGGTGTACCACTACCTCCACGTTGTCCACCTTCACTAAGGTAGCCTTTCCACCTTGCGACCACAAACCTACTCCATATCCCTCAGTACTCTCAGAAAGTAAACTACTAGTATTCTACCAAATCTACAGCCTCATTAACCTAGCATAAAAAAAAAACATATTATACCCTGCAGAAAACGCCTTCACACTGAATAATGCATACATAATCATAAGAAGTTCGTCACCCTATCAAATAACTTGCATAATATCTAACAGTGGAAGCAATAACTATTCTCCGAGAAATCATATGGGAAGACTTTAACAATGTATAACTCGCAGCTATCCTCATCTAAATTAAAATCTCGCGTCATGTCTGGCGCCGAAAGAAATACCTCCATTTAAAAATCGAACTTCATTCCCTACCTTGCAAAACCACAATTTTCTCTAAAAAATCTCAAATGCTGAAGAAGTTACTCCGCTTGGACACAAGTAAGAATACCTTCACTAATATGCAGTATTCAACGACAATCTCTATCTGGGATTTGCATTTCCCTATACTCTCACCTGTCATGAATTATCTCCTCCGAACGGAACAATTACTATGCTAACAGACGACTCTCAAAACAAAGGAGTGATGTTAGGGAACGAGATACCCGCTTGAGAAACATGATGCTGGTTTGACTTGGTGGAACGACATTATTCCCGCTTACCGCTATCATGGAAAAAATCCAGAGTGTACAAAACATTGTTATACCAGACTCGGCACACTTCCACCATCTCAAGCACAAATTAACGGAGCCCCAGGGCATAAATACCTTGTCCCTCATATGAACCTTCCACGACCTACTACCACCATATTAATTAAACGACAACCGGACTGCTTATGCTTATGCGTCCTTGGCCTTCTATCCGTTGCCAACAGGAACGTCTGAAACCTTCCAATCCATGCACGTCCGTTGTCTCTTCACCTTAAACCCCTGTCCTTTGCACGAGGAAAACGCAAATACAAATTGGGACTCATCCACTGACTCCTTTACTCCAGTGTAAGTGCTCTCCATACATCACTGCCGCTCTGGCTACAACTGACTCTCAAAAATACCTTCCTTTATTTATTTTTTTAACTCTACCAACGTCAATATTTTCACCAACAACTTTCAAATCTCGGGAAAATCGATCCACCACGTACTCAGCAACTTTCTCGCAAGACTACCCAATGAAAAATGGCGTACCATCTCATAATCACTCCCACAACCGCTAAAAACAATTTTCTTTTCGCCTGACAATCATCGCATCGTAGCATTCTCCGCACGCAGTGACTGTTCTTCAATTCCATCCCATGTACCAAATCAATTCAACTGTTTTTATGGCTCAGGTAATCTTCAACTACAACCAAAATTCCCTCCCCTCGCAACTCTCAGATGCTACCAGAATTTACTTTCCGTCCATTAGGGAGAACAGAATTTTTTTTTTTTATTTTTTCGTCCAAACGCATTTCTGCGAACTATCCACTATATGACACTAACATTATACTTATTTATTACCATAATTATTCTCTACTTCATATCCTTGGGTATGTCTGCGGTCCAAACCAAGTCTCTTTTTTTTTTTTTCCGGGAATGGCTAAGCCTAGTTAGCTCCCGTTTTGAGCCTTCCGTGTACCACGCACATCCAAAACTCATACTTATCGCTGGCGTTTGTGCTTCGGAAATTCTCAGAAAATTCTTTCCTCTCAGCAAAGTACACTGATTGACTGTGCATGAATTTAGCACTAATTTCGCCTCTCAGTTCTCCGCAACAATCTCTATCTTCGAAACCTCCCACATACCGCTCATAATCACACCCCAGCTGCGTTTCGCTCACACAGTCACAAAAAAGCGTCCTGCTCAGAGGGTAGCATGCGTTCAGAAAACATCGCTCGCCGCCTGGCACTCTCTTGAGGCCTTCGACCTGGAACAGATGTTCGGCATTTGTTCCCGCCTGTCCAAATATGCACAAATATCGCAGGTCTCGTCTTTCGTGTCCGACAGTTGGCATTTTCGATGGTTTGGTCTGTCTGTCCGTTCTTACCGATTTCGAACACGCCGACATAAGGATGTCCCGCCGTTTATTTGTCTGTTTCATCGAAAAGCTCTCATGCGTTTCACCGAGACCGTAGCGCCCTGCTTTCAGCTTTGCAACCCGAATCTGAATCACCTCTTCTCCAAGTTGGGTCAAATCCGCACTGTGGCTCCTCTCAATTTCCACGACACTCGTTTCCAGCAAGTTACTCCGTCCTTCTGACTCTTGACCTATTTCCGACGCGCGTCTTTGTACATCCAACACCTGCTCCTTAGGGTTATCAACAGCACTGCTTAACGTTTTCTCCGTCATTTGCAGCGATTGCACAGACTCCTTAATTTCCCCTACCTTTTTATCCATCGCGGCTGTCAATTCCTCCCTGAACGCCGATAATTGTACATTGATTTTCTTTTGTTCCTCGCACATGGATGTTAATCGTTCATAAATGGGACTAAGCAGTTGCTGTACTATTAACAACATATCATGGGGCGTCATTATTGCGCTAGCGTGGTTTTCCGGCAGCGACACAAACTGATCGCTCGTTTCTGCGGTTGGAGGAAAACTAGTAGTTCTTTCTTTACTGACTGTTTGCTGAATAGTTTGCTCAGCACTTCGAACCACGGCGTTGTTAATGACCGTGATTTCCCTCCATCGCGAATTCCTGCTCGTTTGGCTCTGACGGACTGTGATTTTGTGCCATCCCGGTAGATTTCCGGACCTCAATTTCATCCACTCAAAAGCACCCAAAATTTTAGAAACTTCGTAAAACAAATATTTAACCACACTTCTCCTCCCACAATTCAATATTTATACCGGTACCTCCACGGGAAGCATCCACAAATCCTCAAACACACAATTATTGATGGAATGAACGCTCAAACGCACAAAACTCTATTATGAAGAGCATAGATGCTCGGGGCATTCGAAAAACACGACAAGCAAGAAAAATTTATAAAAACCATACTCATCACAGAAGACAGGCAAAAACAAGCATAATTTTCGACGCTGAGATGCTGTTAAAATCTTACGTCCCTAGTCTCCAAACATTTTCCAACAACAGAATAACCATCAAAACCAACAAACAATTACAAACAAAAGGACAGCTCGAACATAACCAAAGACCATCACTTTACATCTTCCTCCACGATTGCCAAACAATTCATGCAACGTCGTATTTTTTTATACATCAACAACCCATGAACGATCAACAAACAGTGGTTCAATACCACACACGAGAACAGATAATCACCTCGCTCGGGACGCCCACAGGAGTCCTATGCTGTTACAAATAACAAATATTACACATAATCAATCTTATCATTATACATTGTATATGCTGGACCTCTGCTATCACCGCCACACCGCAAAAATGCTGAAAAACACATAGAGATTTCTACTCGCTAAAACGAAACGCTTGCAACATCTCAAACAGTCAGGCCACAGGTTGGCGCGCCATTTTGTAATAAGTCATTGGCGGGGTATTAGTTTTGATTTGAAAAACACCATGTATGGTGCCAGCTCCCAAAAGTAATAAAGGATATTTACTTTAATTAAATAATATTTATAATGGGCTCTTCACATGACAATTCTCAGGGGATCACACAAAAGAAATGGGTTCACATTAAAAGAAAATGAATTTATTCATTAAGACAAAATTGTTGTCATTTCAAGATCACAAATGTATGGCAAACATATGATAGGCACCCAGGCTAATAGCTCTTTAATTCTGGCATGAGTCTCTCAGGGCAGTTTCCAGGGTTTTGAGATGTTGCAGAATGTCTCTATATCAGCAGGCGGTACACATTACCCGGCAGGGACACTGGTCGGCGGCGGCGGCGGCGTCGGCGTAGGCGGCTGATACACACAGCTACCTCCGTTTATCACTTGTAGCAGCAGCCACTGCCCACAACCTTGCTCTCGGGCGTCCAGCAACGTTCTCCTCTCCCGACCACATAGAACATAGCAAAAGAAACACTTCCGAGGAGTAGATGCCATCCCCTCCATCCTCTGGCTGTCCCACACACTGTACCACATACGGAAAGCCCTCCAGAAAAAACAAAAATATCGCGAGAAGAGAGGGCGGTCTGTGTCCCGCGCCCCTGCGCCAAACTAAACATGTCTCTGGGGACAGGCGTCTGCCTTCTATCATCGACTGGCCCTCAGATACACACAGTGTCGGGCAGCATACCTCCGCGCCAGCGAGCCGACGTGCTCTGTAGGACATTACAAGCTATAAGATTTTACCACTTTAAATCTAGCGTCTCATTGTACTGTTGAACAAAACTTGACAAATTCTTCGGATGCCATGCTAGTTTTACATAGGTTTTGACAGTTACTATACTTTTCTGTTTGCTCAACAGCAATTACTCATCTGCTACTGTACCAACCGAACACATGATCCTACACACACAGAAAAACATAATCCGACAGACAAGATTCATAGATAAAAATTTAATCACGTAAATGTGTTTAAAAGATGAAGGCAGAAATTGTAAATTAGATTAATTTTCTTATTGATGGGTCATCTAGCGAATCATCATATTGTATCCATTGGAAATTTTAATTAAAAATATTTTATAAAGCACTGCATCAACCAAACTGTGATCTGATTCAGGTATGCTATAATGTGACGCTTGATGCCACATTCTATTGCGCATTTTATTATATGAATGACAATGTCTTAAATTAATTTTTTTTAACAATCTTGGGCTATTATTAATTTTCTTTATATAATTTTTGTAGAATACACAAGGTTATAAAGAAGGTCGTGATGGCAATATTGAATATTCACTTTATCATAGCACAAATGGACATAAAACATTTCGTATAGCGAATATTGAATTGTGCGGGATTGGCTAGTGGCCTTGAGGAGACGATGACCTGTGGAAACGGTTACCTGCCCGTGACACTATATCGCCGCCCAACAAGGTGGGGTGGGGTGTTTACATGCCCCGGGCAGTTCCTAGAAAACCTTGAGGGAGATACCAAGGGAAGCCAGTCAATAGGGAGATCAATGCGCTTAGCGGGAAAATCCGCTCCCGTCCGAACGTAGCGTCACCAACGACGGTTGCCGAATCGTTCCGAACATCATTGACTACACGCGAGATGAGCGTGGGTGAATTAAAATATCAGCGATATCATGTGACATCTGGATGCCTAGCCCACGAGCCTATCAAAATGGCTGAAATTCTGGCAATTTTGTGTTCAGCATGTATATACGAGATCACAGCGGTGCCAACGTTTACGTGAGTGATGGAAGAAGCTACGAGCTTCATTCTAGTATGGGACGCTGTTTCCGACGGTTCAACTCCTGATCCTGCAAGTCGATTCTGGTTAGACACTGCATGCTGAGTGCGAATGTTGGCCCGACATTCGCACAGAGAGGGTCCGTAATGCTGATGTAAGCATCACATGGTCGAGCTTGATTGCAGCTGCCTTGTGAGGTACAGGTCTCACATACCGTCAATCCACCTTCGACCATTGCCGGACACAGAAACAGAGCTGCTATGGTAAAGTGTTACACCACCAAGTCCATTCTTTGTGCATTCCATGAAACTGATAGTGACTCCTAAGTTTCCATGAAATAAGACGTTTCTGTTCTAACTGTATTAATAAAACCCTACTGAGCTAACGGCATAGTTTTCCAGAACGTTACGAGTTGTTAGAAAGCGCTTTGCTTCTCACAACTATTTTGGTAGATTCTTGTACAGTTTCGAATGGCTTAATTGTTCCATAAGTGGCAACCAAGGTTATTTCACTGAAAAGTCACAGTATCATTGATAATGATGTCTGATATCATAATTTGTTTTGTACAGTAATCTTTCCTACACATGTAGTAATCATTTGAGTTCTATTTTCAAGGTTTTTTTTTGCTAAACAACTAATTGTACACCTAGGCGTTGCATTGTTTTTTCGTCCAATCATGTGTTAAAATTGAAGATATAGTCGCCTAGAAATGTAATTGCCATATGGATCAAAGAAATGTCATATTGTGATTATTTTTCTGTATATCCCTACAGCGTCGAAATTCTTTCCAATTTAGGTTTGCATAACTTCTTTAAAATTAAAATATTCTTTATTTATTATGAACCATTAGATGATAAACTATAAAAATATCCCTTCCACAAGGATCCCACTACTACAGTACTTACGCTTGGTATGTATTACAGCCATCTTTTTATTTATGCGCGTCAAGAATATTAAGAAAAATATATTTAAAATGTACGACTTTCTGCTGGTTACAGCTTTATTATGAATATAGATTATTTGCGCTAGTTGGGGAGGAGGCGGAGGGCTCCGTCGCCTAAATCGTAACCTTACCTGAGACAACTGTCCAATAACATTGTCTCCTGTAGCCCCGATATCATACACGAGAAAGAAGATAAGAAGATTTACAATCTGCATTTCTACCATTGCCTACAAGACTGACGTTCCTTGTTGGTGGTGAGAATGTGGAATATGAGTGTAGTACCTAGGAAGTTTTAGTGTTGGGAGATGTCAGTGCACAATTACTTTATATATTCCTGGTGAGTGTTGGAGCATGAAAAGGTATGGCATCCACAGAAGACTTCGGTTAAAACAGTATCCTAAGATAAAATAAGGAGCTGATGACGCAGTTCCAATTTGTTGCACATTCCTTACTAATTAAATCCGGTAATGTTAAAATATGAGACTATTTTTCACTTTTTTTTGTTTTTGCTACTTAAATAGCACATTTTTTCACTATATCTGAGCTTTTTAACGATCCCCTCCTAAACATATAGAAATTTCGATATCGATGTAGTATTCTTGGCATGTGAGTGTTCCTTTTAGTTTGATCAAGAGTAGAAATAAAACAGATTTTTTTGCAATAAGGCATGAGATAATATTTTCTACACACTCTCTAAAATTAAGATTTATATTGTAATATAATTTACTCAAGGCACCTTTCATGCATAAATACCACTTTGACCTAAAATTCCGCTCATTTTTGTTTAATACTAACATGGAAAACATACACCTCTCGACTGTGACAAGTTTTGAGTCTGGAAATATTTATAATGTATACAAACATAGGAAAAATGCACTGCAACAACAAAAATTGACAATTCGTATCAAAATTCTAGTAAGGCTAAATGTCACTCATGGGTATCTCATTATCATCAAGTTAAATAGAAATCAATGGGTTGTGAATCTCGTCACCGAAGAATGCAGCACTACTCTGTCAGTCTTTAAAAGAAGCATCGTAATTGATCATAATTATGCGGTAAGTGGCCATCGATAACGCAATTATAATTCCGTGCTTAATTGCAGACAGCACTTATCCTCTTTAACTCTTTCTTTTCTCTCTTGCCTGCTGTCACTGGTGGAATAAAATGAGTGAAAGTATTGAAGGGTGCTATCAAATCGTGTTGCAAAAAAGTGTAGTTTTTCTTTCTGCGAATAGATGTTAGCCAACACAGACATTTCCCTGGTAAGATAAGCTTAAAAGTTAAGTGAAAACTGCTGAATAATCTTTGCTGCGATTTAACACATGGATGTGATGTTCCTTGCGACTATTAAGTTGTATTTTGTCCGCATATCTGCACCTACACCAAGGTTGCGCTGTGTATATGATCAACGAAAATTAATATCTGGAACTGTTTACATAAATACTGTTTACATGTGTATCTACAACACCAAAGCCTAACGGAAGCTGGGGAGGTTAATAATTGAAAACCATTGATATATACATCGGCATTCCGAAATACGCAGCTAATATCTTTACCTATAGTGCAAACACGATTCTTTGGATGTTATATCTCTCCTATTGCTAATCGCTGAATTGAGGTTATGTTTTAGAAGAACCGTAGGTATCTACCTGTATTTACATTAAATTAATGAATCTATAAAATTTATAGTATGTTCTTTAATTAATCTTGAAATTTCAAGCACTGGCTGAAAGTGTTTCTGCTTCAGATTTCATTTTATTCTCTTAAAGAGATTTGTTAACTAAAGACTAGTGTGAGAGTAAAAAATACTCTAAGGGAATACAAATCGATATAGAAGTATACACTGTATACACTGTTACTGACCTAGTGTGTATGTAATTTTCTCGAAACTAGGAGCTATGCACAAAATATAACCAGTAACTCTGAACGTTTTATTTATTTATTTATTTAAAGATTTATTTAGCCTGGCAAGATTAAGTCTGTCAAGCCCTCTCTTACATAATACCAGGTGTTTACAATAAATAATATACACCTTACACAAACTAACAATATACAACACTTATATAACATTTGGCATAATTTAGGTTCAAGAGCAATACTAACAAAAAATCATCTTAATAATATTTATCAGTAAAATACTAACTAAAATCTTAATAGTATTCGTTCTTAACTAGTTAATAATTTACTGGTATAAACTAATGCTAGTGGAAGTTAAAGAAGTAAATGGTACAAACTTAATACTAGTAGAATGAAGAAACAAGACAAACTAATAATAGGGAAGGCAGAATAAGAGGTGAACACTGTATACATCAATATTATTCAGATCAAAAAATTAAGTTATAAATGGAAGGATTGGTCTTTTAGCTAGTTATGTTTGGGTACCTAAGCCTATAAGATGTAGGGAGTTTTGAAGCAACAAATTTTGCAATCCATTAACTGGTATTGTTGGAGGTTTTGTGAATGGTATTTTGAAATGTTCCCACTTTCCCGAAACCAGTGTCACGTAGGACAGAAGTGAACATAACTCGCCTAGTCACAACTATAAACGTTAGAACAAGAATGGGAGAATTATTTATTGTTTGTAAGAAGTTATGCCCATGTAGTTGGTGTCGAAAAAACGACAGTCATGTTCCCCCTCTTGTTAAGTAATTATTTCCATCTTCAGGTGAAAAGAATGCATCAAAATAATAGTTCGAAGAACATCTTAAATTGTAAAGATAAAAATTATTTAAAAGTTAATACCTTCTTATTATTATGTTTTATTGAAATATGTATTCCTGTTCTAAAATTTTATTTGCTGCTGTAAAATTTTAATGTATGCTCCAGCATTTCGTGTGCCATCAGCAGTGACGTTTAAAACTTATTGGCCAATGTATTTGGCAGAAAGGTTACATTTGGCGTTAGCTGAATTTTTTACATGGTGTATTTTGGTTCATTGCTGCAAATTTGTGGCGGTTCACAAATCTTACCACTTCACAAAATAGTTCTGAACAAACAGGAAAAGCATATTTCCAGTCAAGCTTAACATCACTATTCATTTCGATCATTGTTTGGAGGTAAATGGACTTTCAAGGTCTTCTGGACAAGTGGCGAGAAACCATATTCCAAACCAACCTGGCTTGTAACCTGTAAGAGGTTCTGTGGGGAAACAGTTTCAGCAATGTTCCTATTGACTAACGATATTGGTTTCAAGTATCATCAAGGGAAATTATGATCTTCCACGCAATCTGCCGTCATTAATGTCATATGACTTCTTGCTGTACCTTGTGGCTGTAGAATCAATAATTATCATATTATCAAATAGCAAAAACTTTACTACCAAAGCAACCTTCTTAGATAACGTATATTAAAAATAAGTATTGACTTTATACCTATCCATTACTCAGCTGTTTACAATACAGAAAGTTGCTAGGAACAGTGTTAAAGTCAGTCCTCTTGACTCCAGTTGCAAGGGAAATAGTATATTGTTTGAAACCATCTGTAGGTATATCCCTTTTATTATATTTCCTGTATTTACGATACAAATAAGATCGCTCTACTGCGGTTGATACTTAATTTTATTAAAAATTCAGCATAAAATTAGCTTTCCACTACGCCAAAATGATATAATACCTCCCCAAAATGATATTATATTTATATACGGAATTTTGTGTTTACAATGAAATACAGTTGGAGCGCTAGGGTTATTTTCTTATTGATTTAAATTGCTTCACACACTTTAACTACAGCTGCAAATCATGGCACTAATCACGGACAACTCAAGAATTAATGTCAAATTGCCTCACCTGATCCATCTGCAAGACGTTTAAGCCTACAAGAATATTATAACCAAACTCTACTATTATTGTTAAATGAACCACTAGTTTTAACATTAAAGTGTTATAGTTTTGTTTTCAGTGATACAGTCATATATGTAACAGATAGGCTTCTGATACAACATACTATTTGCATTTTTCATCGTATGCATGTACCTTATATATAAATACTTGTACCTAACATCAGCTCGAATACATTTAATATTGGAAAAATGGTTAGCGATACTTATTGGATACTATTATGTTGCTACTATATGCACTGATATGAATAGGAAGTATAAAAATCAACAGCTTCATTTCTTGCACCTCGAGTTAACTAAATACATTTGTAATTATGATATTCTTAGGAGTTATTACTAAGAAATATATACACTTATTCAGCCACAATTATGAATATGTCATTCAGATACAGATAATTATCACCTTATAATAGTTTCAAACTGCATTTAATCGTGTCTGTAATATTTGAAACTGATAAAAGAAACTTTCTCATCAATTAGCTGATATTTTTCAGTTTCAGCTTCTGCTATCTTTCAAAGGAAAGCTGTCGGATCTTCAGTTTAGAAAGTTTTAGACATTCCCTCTCCGAGGCGAGGAGTTTCATTCTCAACTTGGGCTTTTATTGCTTGAAACTTTTATGTGACAGTAGTCTCTGCATTCGTTAGCTTTGCATTCCCTTCCTAACACCAGGAAATGTTTTTAGTTCCATTTTCCTCCCCCGCAAGAAAGGCGTGTAACTATTTTGAATCATAGCAAGGCATAAGAAATTACATATATTCCATGTTGTTCACAAGAATAGTTCTCCACAGATTATCTCTTATAATCACATACTGATCAGCTAAAGTATATGCATAAATTATCAACACAACTCTTCAACCTTTCAGTTATCTAGGCGAACGCAGCAGATACACAAGACAGTAGAAATATTATAGTTCAAGAAAGGTTCAAAAATTCAGTTTTGAGCTACGAATCATCCAATGGAAATTAAGCTACTATTGTTTCATACTGTGAGGCGTATATTAATAATAAGTAATATAGCAATATAAGAAAGATATACAGTACATTAGTAAAAGAATGGAAAGAACTCTAAACAGAAGTTTGAAGATTTGTGTAAACTAAAAGAAATATGTTTACTGCGGATAAACAGGAAAAACAACAGCAAAATGTTTTGGAAGAATGAAACAAACCGAGTGTGGTGGGTGAGCGGTTAACTCTCTGACCTCGCATTCGGGAGGACGCTAAGGCCGGTTCGAATCCCCGTCCGGGCATCCACATTTGGGTTTTCCAGGGTTTCCCCAACTCACTCCAGGCGAATTCCGGGATGTTTCCTTCAAGAAGAGGCTATGGCCGAATTCCTTCCCGTTCCTTGTCCCCAGTCCCATGTCGCCTCTAATGACCTTGACGTCGACGAGCCGTAAAGCCATAAGTTAAAAAAATAATAAAAAATATAACTAATTAGTTACTGGAGTTAGAAATAAAAGATTTGAAATAGTCAAAAGCAGCAATAAATTTTAAAAAGTGCGTGCCTAAAAATGATTAATTGTATGCCATACAAAAGGAAGAGATGGCTAAAAAATGAAGTGGTTGGAATAAAATCATTAAAAATGAGGTTGGTGTGGTCAAGGAAAAAGTTTCATGCCAATGGAATTTAAATGGAGTGAAGGAAGAAGGATTAAGGGACTAAAATAAACACTCGCAGTGAAATAAATATTCGAGGAGAAAGAGACAGTATGGTATAACTAATTAATGTTATTCTGGGAATCTGCAATAAAACCGATTTTTTCCTATTTGATTCGCATCGTAACTATTTGAAAACGGTACCTAGAATGGAAAAGGCATACTAAGCTATTGTGTCAGAGGTAGGACGGCCAGTTCCTTTCCTCTGGGATCTACAGTTCAACGTGGAATCCGAACCCCGATACGACCTGGCATAGCTCATATGATCAAACACAACACTCTCAAAAATTCCTGAACCCACCGAGATTTGAACCCGGCACCAGAGCACTGAACTTTTCAAAGCAAACGCAATAGCCACTGGGCTACCAGACCACTCATTCGTATTAATATTTTTAAAAAAATCGGTATTAATCGACGAAGTAAGGACGAAGTGATACAAAACTCTCTTTATTCTGACACGTGACAGATGTTGACGAGGCCGGATATTATGATTATTATACATATTCTTAGATATAGTTAAGGCATTAAGTGCACTACCATGATATACTCGTACTATTTTGTGATGATGTGAATCATAGTTGAACACAAACGTCCTAAGCACATAAAGTTAATAGGTGTACTTTAAATAAAAACGACTCTTTAATTTTCGGTGTTTGAATGAAATAAAACTTACAGCAGTGCTGCTGGACGTCATATTTCTGATAATTGAATGATGGGTAGAATTATGTTCTTTTGATGCTTCGCGTACTACAGTTAAGTTTATAAATTAGGTACAACGAAAAAAAATATTTTAGTTACTTTTTCCTGTGGTGGACAAACAACACTGTATCCACGCGTATTTATTCAAAGTAGTTCTTTTACGATACCAAGTTTTATCGGGATGATAAGAACATAAAAAAGAAATCAATACTTTTCCTATGAGGTCTAAGAAACATAAAAAAACCGCAGCTGACACACACACACTCACACACACATACGCAAAAAAAGTGATTATCAAGAGAATAACGAGCAAAAGTCATATTATTATTTGTATATGGTCGTGGAACAGCACAATTTAGAATCTGATTTGGAGGTATTCAATAGTTTCAAGTGTAATAAAGTTTTTTTGGGGGGATTGACGTCAATAGATCCGGTTGAAGATTGGGAGCAAAGAACAGGAAGGAATTCGGCCATGGCCTTCTGAATAAAGCTTAATACCCGCCATTCGCCTGAAGTGATTTCGGAAATCCAGGGAAAACTGAGATCCGTAGTCTGGCAGGGTATCCAAATCGCGTACCCTCGAATGCCATACATGACCGTTGACTTACTGAAATTATTGGTGGTTCTAAAACTATTTTTCTAACCTAAGAAAATAACTGACAAAGCAAGAGTGTAGAAATACAGTGAAGGTCTTCGCATGAGTTTCCGTTATACTGTTTAATATCAATTATATAATATTGACAAAATGTTCATACTGGAATGGGATTCATTGGAAGACAGGAGAAGGGTGAAGAGAGTCATGGGAGTGTACAAGGCGTATATTGATGATGGGGCATGGAAAGATATTCGTGTAAGAATTAAAAGTAATGCATAGAAGGGAAAAGATGACCATGACCACAAGCTGGCACTCGATTTCAGGGTCAATGGTGTAGGAAGATTCTCTTTTTTAGGTAAAGGTGTCAAGGATTGGAATAAGTTACCAAGAGAAATGATGAATAATTTACCAAAAACGTTGAAGGAATTTAAAGTTAAAATTTGTAGTTGGCAAATGTAGGTGAGTGCAGGAAAGAAGGAAGATGGGTGCGTAGGGAAATTGCCTTCGGAGCGTGCGCTCCATTACCGTTTTGTTTGAATATTAATATAAAAGACAT
Source organism: Vandiemenella viatica (assembly GCA_031002005.1). Taxonomy (NCBI): domain Eukaryota; kingdom Metazoa; phylum Arthropoda; class Insecta; order Orthoptera; family Morabidae; genus Vandiemenella; species Vandiemenella viatica. Next base: position 13,403,413 of record CM061921.1, read on the forward strand.
CATCTTTTGTTCTTCCAAAGTTATCATCAAAGCCATGTGTAACGTAGCCAGAGGAGTGTGTTTTGAGAAGATTACCAAACACACTGAGTTACGATGCGAGTTTATCGCCTGAAAAGAAACAACCATATGTTCTATGGACTTCAGCTGTATTCCAAAGGAAGCCATTTCCCACAACATTCAGGAAGAAAAAATTCAGTAATACTTCATTGCAGAGTACATTTTCTAACATAAAAGCAAGAGCAAGAATGTTGGCTGTAACGGAAGTAGCAAAAATCTATAGTGTCATTCTAAAATATGATAGTAACGTCAAATCACTTGAAATTCTAATGTAACTGATAAACTTATATTCCCTTCTGAAAATGTAAGAACAAAAACACAAATGTAGCTGACATACTCTACACTTATCCGATAGGACGTAGCATCTGAAAATGTCCAATTTATACACATCAGTGCGTTGTATAAATATCCACAGTGGAAAATACTAATAAAAATCCTTTCATTTCAGCAAATATTGCAGATAATAGAACTATAAATACAAGTACTTAAGCCAACATGTATTTTTTTTAATATTAACAGTTTATATATCAGATATTATATTTTGAAACAACCTTTAAATTGTTTTTTCGTCTACTACAAAATAACATTTTCGTAGATGAAGATGAATTGGACAAAGATCTGTTTTTGAGGTGACGCCAGCAAAGTAATTATTTCTTATTAAAATGAAGAAAAAATAATAAAACCAAAAATGATTAAACTCAGGGACATAAATACGAACTAAAAAAATTAAATTAAGAAATTAAAAAGAGATAAATTGGCGAGTAAATGTAAACAGCCAGTTGCTAATTAATATATTTAGTTGCGTCCAGTAGAGATTTCTAACAATTCATAGAAGAAATTCTTTCTCGCAACACTAATAACATTCTGTAATGAAAGTTTTAAGAAAAATTGCCTCCCCCTAGGTTTAAAAGTGTTTTGGAGGTGCAAGAGAGAACCTTTTTAAAATTTTTAAAAAGTGAATATAGTGTTCTCAAAGTTCAATACAATACCGGATACAATGTTGAACCAAATAAACAACCCAAAATACTGGTCTTCAAAATTCTAACATATCGAGTTAAAAGGTTTAGATGATTATGCGAACTAAAGTCAGGATGTTTTTTCTTTAAAAAAAAAAAAGCCAGGAACACCAACTTCAAATAACAAAGCCATACATAATTGTCTTATTATGTGTCTGAATTTAATTTTTTTTTAATTTCCTGGAAAACCGAAAAAATATACTTATTCATGATGCTGGTGACTGAATCTAATTTTTTATTTTCTCCAAAAGGAAATTATGCACCTTTCTTTTTCCAAAGGATAAATAAATACTGTTAAAGCAATTCAATTTTACTTTTGTTTATTTATTTCCGAATACGTTTCACGTATTTCATACAAGCATCTTCAGCGGTTTTCCTGTTAATAGTGTACACGTGTCGTAATGCGGTTATGTTATTACATTTTGTAATGGAAGTCCTCGTAATTATTCATCTATTTATATTTTCCATTTACGTTACTTTATAAATACACTCAGTAATTTTTGTTTCTTTTTCGAGTAGTAGCTGAATTTCTCCATGTTCTTTGTTTCAAAAGTAAACTAGAACTACAGTGCACAGCACTGTGTCGAAAGGTTAATCTACTTATGTTTATCTTTAAATTTTGTAACGCTGTAGTATGATGTTGTTTCTCTTGTCCTTCTTCCATTTGTATGCTGAGCAGCGCTTGTTTTTTTTGAAATTTATATGTTTTTTCTTTTTTTTTTGGCTTTACGCTTGGTCATCAGAGGCGGGAAAGTACTGGGTGCATGGAACCGAATGAAATTCGGTCATGGCCTTTTGAAGGAACCATCCCGGCAACCGTTTAAAGTGATTTGGGAAAACTATAGAAATCCCAAATCTCGATGGCTGGACGGGGATTCGAACACGCGTCTTCCCAAATGCGAGCCAGAGGTATGTTTGTGTTAGTTTGTTATGATTTTTTGTCTGTGACCTTTAATTAACATTATTTTGTCTGTATTGATGGTTTTTTCCTTTCTTATTTTCGTTTGAGTACTGCGTATAGTTTCTGGAATGTCAAGTTTATGTATTTGTTTTTTATAAATTTTTCTTCTGCTAAAATGATTTCTGGGTGTGCTAGTTCTTTTGGAATGTTTGTGGTTTATTGTTGTTTATGGTGAGAATTTGCCTGTCTATGTCGATACTTTTTGGTTCGGGGTTGTGTTGTAGTAAGTGTCCAGAAAATACAGAATGATTGTTGTATTTTAGTGTTTTTAAGTGCCCCTTGTACTTCTTTCGAATCTCAACAACAAACACTAACATTCCGATATGACTGTTTAAATTTTTACTGGCTTTACGCCGTTCACTTTGAATCGTTTATAAACTAAGAATTATCTGATGTTTTAAAATAAGTTAGCAGATTATAAAAAGTTAAAAAATATTGCCACCATTGCACTTACCTTTAAGCAAATACTATTCCAACTATCGTGGAAAAACGTATGTGCATTTAAAGCTATACCAATATTATAAATGCGAAAGTAACTCTGTTAGAGAACTTTTCGAATAATGACAGATAGACGGATGCGTGTGTTAGTCTGTAATGTTACGTCGGTTGCTCATGCGCTTCTCGGGCAGTCTGTTAGTGTATGATTTGTTAGTAAATTTTTTTTAGAGACAAAACGTATTATTTAGTATAGATGTCGATTTGATCTGCACTGTCCTATTACTTTGTGTCTGCCTAAAAGTTTGTGGCATCTTTATTTTTTCTTGTAGTTTACATGCCTTGCAAGCTTAAACCTAACCTAAGGTGTAACTATAGAATAGCACGTGAAGTTATAGTTATTAGAACCCAAGAATCTGGTGCTCATGCCTAAGAAAGAAGAAAATACCAAGCTGATGTAAAGCTGCCCTCAGTTAAACCTCCACAGATACCCACAACTTCGTTTATTTATCTGTTTTTAAATATGCTGGAAAGTAATTCTCTTCATTAGACAGGTTTGACGGCAGAGTGATATAGTGATGGCTTTCCTATCATATTATACCGCCTGGGCGTTGTTATGGAGAAATCTTACTTTACTAACAGCTTTCTATATCCAATTCTGGCAATGAATTTCTAAGTCCACAGTACGAAGTTGTGGGTAACAGCTAGTATCTTATAATACGTAATACACAGACAAGTTTATTAATTGGTACTTGATCAAATAATATTTCCACCAACACGAGACGTAGGAAACAAATCAGACTTTGATTGGTCCAAATACAAGTTCCAGTTGTAAAACTAATACAGTTCACATTGGTTTTAGCAACATATTGACGCAATAAAACTTTCGTACAGTCATTGATGATCGAGCCTATAAGAAACGTTACTTCAACGGAACTTAAGCATCATTCTGCGTAAAAATTAAATAGTTCATCTATTGTAGAAGCTTTCGCGAAACGAATTCAGATATTCCTGAACTAAACTGAGTATTTCGGCAGCTTTCATCTGAACTGCACATCCTACCCCTCTGAATGTTACTACCCGGTTGCCAGGCCTAACTGAAGAGAATTCCTAGAAATTAACCAACCAATAACTCCACCCTTGTCAAGTATAAATATATAATAGACAAACTGCATTAATCGAACTGAAGAAAGTCAAGGTACCACTGCACTGAGACCAAAATACGCATTAAAAGACCGGAGCATTTTAGTAGGAATATCACATTTAAAGCAAGTCATCCGTCCAACGGTTATAGCTCAATCAATATGGGACTGCGTAATGTTTAATCAAACAGAACCACACAGACGATCATTCCAAATATCATCCAATTTCAGAGTATTCTAGTAGATGGCGCATGCGCTTGTTCCATTTCTAAACTATAAATCTTCCTAGAATGTTGTCTCGCTCTCAAGGAATGTGGAGTAGGCTTTTGACCCTTCAGGTCACCTGTTGAGCTTTGTATGTATCGCCGTCCAGTTAAGCACTCACATGCCGTTGTAGCAAGGGCTTCAGTAAACAGAATGGTCACTCGAGGTAAGGAACTTGCGAGAAGTATTAAAAAATTTGATCACTGTTCGCTTTTCGTTACCAGTGTTTATGCTTTGTAATACCTTACAAGTTTAAATACTTTCTAAAAATGCTTATCTGTCAGAGATTGGAAAACTTAAAATTTCAGAGAAAGTTGGTAGAGCTACATGATAATTGTTTCAGATTATCCTTAACGTTTGAGCTTCGATAATTTGAAAATTTCTGAACAGCTACTATTGTCGTATAAGTTACCCTTAATGGATTGTTCCTCTCAACAAGACGTTTTGTTCCTTTTTAAAACGAATATGTTCCCGATATAAACTCATTCTTCGGATCAACAGTTACATATGGCTTGTTAGTTTACCACCGTGCTAACTATAACAGGCGATGACAGCAACATCAGCTATAGCACAATACTTAAAGTTTAAAATGCTCCTCTGGAAAAATTACTAAGAAACTAAATCACTCATTGACCTGAAATTAAGAAACACTCGGGTGTTATCTAGATCACAGAAGCAGCTTAGTAGATTCAATACCGTTATTTCAAGGGACGCTGCATTTATCTGGTTATCATATATCTAAGATATATCGGAGTGTATAAATCTCCAAATGAATCAAAGTATTTTAAATGTGGTAGTTAATTGATCGAGATTTTAGTGTGTTTTGTTCATAATGTTGGTTTAGTATTGCTGACAAGGAACTGGAATGAAATAGGCAATTGCGTGTGTAAAGGTGAGATCACAGAAATTCAGCGGTGGTAATTTGTAGAAAACATTGAAACAGCTGATCAATACCGCACAGACCCAGCACTAGCTACTGTCTGAACTCAGTACCCATACATCAGTCTTCTTAATTGTGACAAATGTTAAAATATGAATGTTTGTGTCTGTGGTGAATACTGCTCATAAACGTAAAGTATGAAACCTGATAACTCTCTATGACGTATTGCGGCGATGTGCTCTGCAGAGTCGGTTAAAATTTCATATATCATAGAAATCCAAACTGTTATTGTGCAATTTCGGTTAGTCGCCTTGACATCGATCATTAAATGGAAGTGAATAATAATAATAATAATCTGATAAACCCATATTGATGACAGTGAAATTTGATCGTTTTACATACCTCCCTAAAATTTTTATATGGAAAAGATTTCTTGTCAAGATAAATTTAGTAAACTTTTCTAAACTTACTTATGGCTTTACGGCTCATCGACGGCATTAGAGGCGGGATGGGCCTGGGTACAAGGAACGGGAAGGAATTCGGTCATGATCTTATGAAGAAAGTATCCCGGCTTTCGCCTGGAGCGATTTGAAGAAACCATGGAAAACCCAAATCTGGATGCCCGGACGTGGATTCGAACCGGCGTCCTCCCGTATGCAAGGCCAGAACTTTAACCGCACATCCACAATGCGAGGTAATTTCAATAAACGGTTTCCTATAACCTCAAAGCAGGATGCTACTTGAAAAAGCTGCTCTTACCAATTATGAAATAAATTAAGCGAATACTTGTGGAGGAAACCAATAAAAAAAAAATTTGGGATGCTTCTTTTTACGTACGTGACTATTTCCTTCGTTCAGCACGCTTGGCCTTTACCACAAGTTCTATTTCTAAATCTTCTTTTCTCTTTTACACCAAGAGTGCCCTGTGGTGTAATATCTGAGGGTGGATTAACTGCTTTTTTTAATTAGAAAAAAAGGGATATGCAGAGCATGGAATAGGGAACCTGCCAGAATACCTACTTGAAGACTCCACTGTTGCTAGGCTTTCTGCTACAGATGGCTGAACTATAAAAGACGCGAAGACGATTATACAATCAAAGATAATTTGTTTTTTGTCTTGTGAACTGAGTGAACTAATAATTACAGAAAACGTCATTCAGTGGACAATTTACTATACACGTACTCAAAAAGATGCATAAAAGACAATACGTCACTCAACTTTTATTGCATCAATAGATTATTGGAGATTTATCTATTTAGGCGTTACTGGGTTGCAGGTTTTAGAAAACGCTCTGTGGGGATACTATAATGATTGCAACATTACTAGAGTTGTTCCTCTACCACTAAATAACGGCGCGGCGTGAAGTATATATGGTATCGATCCTTGAAAGTTGTGGATGATATTTTCACAGAAAAAAAAATTCGCTTACTTGTTTCGCAACTAGACAATTTGTTTGTAGTTTTCCAGTGGAACATTTATCTTAAATTTGAGTGCGGCTGGAACGATTCAAATCAAGTCAATGTATGGCACTTTTGGACGGGACATCCAGAAGAATTCTTCGAACGTCAGATAGGGTTTTCGAATCGCCACGCAAGCCCACCTTGTTGTTAACTAACCTATCCCGGTAATTCTGCCGGGTATAGGGGACATACAGTTTAACGTAGAATACAAACCACTTCACATTATACAGTAAGCTGCGCCAGGCGTGAAGGACGATTCAAGGGCCTTTGAAAATTCCAACGTAGATAGGAATTGGAAGATCCACCACTTCTCGTCTAGCCAGTCAGTTTACAGCAGCTATTTGACGCCAAAAACACTATCCTGTGTTCTCGTGGTCGAGTCAACGTTGAGGAATAAAATTTGTGAAATCACTAGCTTCTGAAACTAAACTCCGCTGTGGAAGTTAAACCGTGTCAATCCTCCCAAACGCATTCCAGAATCTGTGTGTTGAGTTATAAAACTGGCGTCACCACACTATTCCACTGAAACTTGTTGCTTGTAAGAAACAGTGTGGAAAAAAAGAAAAATCAGGCATCGCCATGAAACTGTGACGATTTTTTAAAAAAAATCAATGTACTGCTCATAATGACTAGCAATTATTTTATAGAGATTGGTTGTTGTCACTGGCTAAGAAAGGCAGAAAGCCATAATCATATTTAAATTACGCGAAGGATGTCAAGGTTCTATGAAAGTGGCACTTTTATGAGTGAAAATTTTAGTCTATTAATCTTTACTCTCGTTTCATTATCAAAGGCTCACCTGTATATCAACTGCCCAGCCCAGAAGATGTTCCTGAGAAGCTTTCTGAATAGATCTTCAAAGTTTATCAACGCCAAGATAATCTTAGTTTACTAACGGATCACGAAAATACGACGGAATGTTTAAACAAAAATGAAATTTCTTACCTTTTCGAAAAGTATTCCCCCTTTCCGATGATGAATGTGTGAGAATGTACTTTTTCCCAAATTTAGCGGTCGCCTGCCTTTGATGAATTGAGCCTCATGATCGACTTGGTCAAATGTGGAGCTATTTTTATTTTACGGTCTGACGCCCTTGCTGACGCGAAGCATTTTATACCCACTGCCAGCTCGCCCCCGTTGGCTCAGTAGATTCCGGCACCGTGATGGTACCAGGCGCTTGACACGGCATAATCTGGTTCGAGTCTCTGTAGTGGAAGAAAATTTCACCATCAGGATTTGGCCAGCTGGGTAGGAGAGGGACTGAAGCACACTTCCCAATCACCAGATTATGTACCATAGTTCTGCTTATGGCTTCTCGTCCGTCGGATTGGGACGTTGAGCGTAAGAGTGGTTCTGACTAGATCGGATACGCTCTCCATTTCTCCATATTTCTTTCATCCACTACACAAACAAGAACCTACATTGAATGTAGAAACATCCACCCAAACAAAACAGTAAAGTGAACATTCATCATTGGCGGAGGCGAGAGAAAAGAGGGAAACATCCCGGTGAAATTTTTCAAGTTGCCATGGGGCAGTAACATCATCCTGTCCAGCCACCCATCCTGCTTCACCGAGTAACTGAGAGAATCGTCATCATTTCTTAACAACGCAATATTTAAGGCATTATAGATTATTGTAAATATTAAAAATACTTACATCTGATGAAGTATGAACATACAAACAAAAGTATTTATTTTACGGTTACCAGTGGCGGATCCAGGGAGGGGACTAAGGGGCTCAAGCCCCCCCCCCCAAAAAGTATTTAGGTCTACCCCCGACATCGTAATTTTTGAGATTTTGATACTTTTTTTAGCTCTACTGATATTTTAAGGGCGGCATGACTATAAAGCCTACCCTTACCCAACTCAAGCCCCCTGCCTCTCGACGGTTCCACCGGCAAAACAACCACTGCCAGCAAGACCTATGCCAATCAGACAAAGATCTAAGAACCATATTGACCAAACCCCAAACGAAGCCACAAGAAAGAAGAAGACAGTCACGCAGTGCTACCGCTGCCAAGGATTTCCACACTTAGCACATGAATGCAAATCCAAGGTGCGATGTGTCCGCTGTGGTGAGGGCCACAGTGTCCTAACATGCTCACGCTCACGTGAAGATATACCAACCTGTGCTAACTGCGGCGGTGACCACGCCGCATGCTACGGTGCTTGACCTGTCAGAAAGAAGATCCAATCTTCCTACAACAGGAGTCATCCTCCAACCACAAACAATCACCCAGCAGAAGAAAAGAATCATCAATGGAAACGAACACCGGATCATCCGTACCATATAGCCCACTCGCGCCGTGAAGACTAGTTGAGTAACGTCGCCCAACTACTGACGCAGCTGATCTCGAAGTTGACATCTTGCAGCTAGTTAGAGCATCATCACAAACTTGGTTGAGGCGCTGATCATTCCTGTGGACAAGCGGCGTCAGAATCCAGACCTTGAAGATACCATAAGAACAGCCAAACTGATGACACACCTAGAACGAAGTTATGCCACATCGTACTGATCTTGGAGTAAATGTCCGTCGACAAAAACTCCACTAAACTCTGCTCAATGGAGTAGATACTGGCTGTGGCTGCTGCTCAAGCGCCCCCCCCCCCCAAACGGTATCCGCTCAAGCCCTCCCCAAGCCAAAACCTGCCCAACCCCCCCCCCTCAAAAGAAATCCGCTCAAACCCCCCAAACCAAAATACGCTCAAGACCCCCCCCTCCCCCTTCCAAACCAAAATACTAGATCCGCCATACATACTTTACCATATTATTTACGACATTATCTTAATACTATTCAATTGAAAGTGTTTACAATTCATATTTCATTCCATCCTAGTAGATAGAACATCTGCTTTTGTTCACCACCTTTTTGCCAACAATAGTGGTGAGTATTACTCATCATTGGCATGGCCGGATTTGAAGTTATGCCCCTGCTGACGACGAGAATATTATACCTACTGCCAGGTCGTTCTAATTATTAATGGATGGAGTGAAGTGTTGCCACCTATCTGAGAAATGCATACTATGCTCTGGGTGTGGCAAGTGAACTTTTTGATTTTGAAATGTGTAGTTCATGAGGTGGAGATTCGAGAAAGTAACGGCATTCGCCGTGATGGATGAGGAAAACCACGCAAAAACCGCAATCAACTTGGTCGGTATGTGGATTCATGGGCTCGAAGTACCTCCCAGCTCCACTGCACTGAGCCATTCTGGTGGGGGTATCAAATAGTTACTACCAACCTACATATGACTGAAATGGAACTACAGTAGAAATCCGATTATCTGAACTCCGACTTCTGAATCGCTGAATATACAAAGACGGGAACGTACTGCGAAAAAACTTCCTCTCTTTTATAAAAATCAACCCAAAGCTTGGATGACTGCAGCATTGTTTACCGAGTGGTACGGCGAAATTTTCATCCCTGAATTGAAAAAGCACCAAAAATATCTTGGAAAAGAAGGCAGTAAAGTTCTTTTGGTTGTTGGTTTTTTTTAACTGCTTAACGTCTCTTAACAGCGAGGTCTTTAGAGACGGGAAAGGATGGGGGGCAAGGAAGTGGAAGGAATTCGGCCATGGCCTTTTGAAGGAAGCATCCCGGCATTTGCCTGGAGTGATTTGGGAAACCATGAAAAACCTAAATCTGGGTGCCCGGACGGGGATTCGAACCGCCGTCCTCCCGAATGCGAGGCCAGAACGCTAACCGTTACACCGCCACGTTCTTTTTGGTTATTGATAATGCACCAACTCATCCCACCGAAGAATTGTTGCAAAGAGGTAATGGCCAGTTTAAAACAATCTTTTTACCGCCAAACGTGTCAAGCTTGTTGCAACCAATGGACCAGTCTGTTATGGAAACCATGAAACGTTATCACAGAAGGCAACATTTAGGGATATTTTGGTGCAGGGCGAAGATGAAGAAGGTGTGTTGGCTAACGACAAAAATGTAAATTTGAAAGATTGAGCTTACATGGTGGCGGACGCTTGGAGCTTGATTAAGGCGGTCACATTAAGGCGTGCGTGGAACAATTTGAAATGCATACCAACTGAAGAAGAGAAGGAAAACGAGAAAAAGATGCTCAAGAAAAAGGAAGGGAAGACGGGAGAAGATAGGGATGACGTATCACTTGAGGAATTCAGAAACAATCTTTTGAAAATTCAGAAGTTAGTGCTGAAGATATACATTCGTCAGACCCTGGGTATGAAATTCTAAATGATGATGAACTTATTGAAAGAGTGAGAGAAGAAGGTGTTGAAGAAGAAGATGACGTTAATGTCGAATTTGAAGCAGACACGGGACCATCAGCGTTGAAGTGGATGGAGCGTCAGCCCGAGTGTGACCACATGCAACTGCTCACTGTCAAGCAGATGCGCGACTTGGCTGCCCGAAAACGGATTAATACAGTCAAACAGCTTACTTTGATCGAGATGTTCAGCAAGCAATGACTTTTATTTATAGTACGGTACGTACATACTGTACTATTGTACAGCATTTGCAAGTACACATGTCAAAGTGTTGCCTTTTTATTTAATTAATTAAAAGCTGTTTTTCTTTAAAAATAGTTTTTTCTCCCATTTTCAACATACATACAATAAATAACTAATATTGACAGTTTTTCGGAGAAAATCCAATTATCCGAATGTTTTTACTAATGAATTGGGTCCGGTCCCAATTGATTTGGATAATTGGAGTACTAATGTACTGCATTATGTGTCTTTGATCAGTTGTGCGGGGTCCACTACGCACCCTGTTAAATATCCCATCATCGGTTTTAGCGAGTATATCCTTATCTATGAACGTCGTAATTAAATCTAATTGCGCGATGCCACTCGCAGTTTTTCTTTATTTTACTTTTCACTTAGTTTTAACATCAGCAGTAATACGTTACGATTAAGCAATATGGATATTTTATATGCGCAAGATCAGCAACAAAAGAGATTTTGTGTGTTTTCACTTTCAGTAATCTTTGAAAATGAAATTTACACACTTCTGTTCTCTTTAGTTTTTACTCATCATCCACTACTAATGAGGACACCAATTATGATATTATGGACTTGAAGTAAATACACAAATGAAATTTATAGTCCTAGACTTCCACAATTTAATCTAGTTAATTCGGTACAGTATGACATTTAAGGTCAAAATTTGTAGCCACTCCAAAATTTCACATGCGATGGTGTAGATACATTCCACCTAATCTTCCAAACCGGATATTCCATCCAAGTCACAATTGTTTCCTTATCCTACCATGTAACGGTACTTTACATAATTATGTAAGAGTTCTTCGTATTTTGTTGCTACTACTCATAGTAATAGAAACTTTTACTCGTGATTATTTAATTTTTTATGGTTCAAATAAACTGTTCGTTGGAGCGATTGTGACTGCATTTGAACCTCTGCCTCACGAACAATGAACGTTGGTTAGTAGAATGATAGTTATTATACGTGACAGAATAAAATTCAAATAATTCTATTCCAATATTTCATTTTATTGCTGTGTCGAATGGTAATCATTGCAGTTATAGTATCTGAAAAAGTGGTGTGTAAGGTTATAATTTACTGTGAGGCGCCCGTTATTTGTAACATCTCCTATTATTATCGTAGGTTAAATCCACGTTCTACACACAGAAGACGTAAATACTCTCTGGCTACCGGCTTAAGAAACTTTACAAGCAAAAAAACAACTTTACGACTTTTTCTCTGCTATTGTAACAAACGGTTAACGATCCTTGAACCCGTTTTAAAATAACAAACGCTTTCAAATTGAAGGAGAGATCAATTGATAAATGCTGGTTGTAAAGTTTACGAAAAGATGTAATTGTTTCATAAGTTATTCCAGAATGAAATTTATTCATCAAATATTTATCATGCTAACTTTCGTACATTATTTACATGAGTGGATCTCAAAAATAAATAAACAATCAAAGAAGGATTCAAGTTTGAACCACCCTCATGGACAATAAAGGAACTTTTTTACTATCAAAAGCTGCCTGCAAGATGACGTCATTGCATCTAAAATGAGTGGTAATGTATTTTTTACCGAGCGTGGTGGTGTAACGGATAGCGTTCTGGCCTCGCATTCGGGAGGACGGCGGTTCGAATCCCCGTCCGGGCATCCAGATTTGGGTTTTCCATGGTTTCCCCAAATCACTCCAGGTGAATGCCGGGATGCTTCCTTCAAAAGGCCATGGCCGAATTCCTTCCCATTCCTTGCCCCCATCCTTTCCCGTCTCTAAAGACCACGTTGTTAAAAAGGGACGTTAAACTGTTACAAAAAAAAAAAAAAAAAAAAAAAAAAAAAAAAAAAAAAATGTATTTAAAAAATAATAGTATGCAAATCGTTTAATCTCAGTTTTTGAATAAATCTTTTAAATTTGAATCCTTTTCGTATTATTCATTCCATATTTTCCCGATCACAAGTAGTTTCGTTGTATTTTTTTAAAAGAGTTTAATCTACCGTAAAAAAAAATACGCGTCGATTGGAATCAGGAGCTTGATGTCACAGTTTACTCAATGTTACGGTAACATTTACATAAAAAAATTATCTCTCTTTGAAACGATAGACAGTCGTTGACTAATCGAAATCTAAAACCATATCGTTCCTTTCGTTGGTTTAAACGGTAGATTCTCGCAAACGCATCTGTAGGCAATAAAACTGCGAGTAAATGCGGGTTTTAGAATTGTCTAATGAAGTCTCCGTATCATCGTCACCGCCCGATTAAATGAAATGTGTTCCTTTCCCCTACATAACAATCTCTTCAGACTTACAATATCGCTCTATATTTAATATCACATGTCTCACTACTATTAGCATAAGTCAGGTGCAATACACCGAGCGTTGTAGGGGAGTGGTAACGCTCTGGCCTCGCATTCGGAAGGACGTGAGTTCGAATCTCCATCCGGCAATACAGATCGGGGTTTTCCGTGGTTTCCCCAAATCAATCTAGGCAAATTCTGGGATGGTTCATTCAAAACAAATTGCTATACAAAACTGAAACTATCTTTTTACGGGGCCTGACTCTAAGGGGACAGGTCACCTTGAAATCCGCGCATCATAGTTAGTTGATTGATTAAATAAAATGTACAACACTTAAATTGTGTGGTATTCGTAGGGGTTATGTCTTTGACCAATAACACGGTTTCGGCAGTAATCTGTTTCAGGGTTTAATTAAATGGACTGCTCTTCAAAATCTGACTCAATATAATATTATTTTCCAAATACTTTTGAAATTATTGGTCGAAACTTTTTAAGATCTATTCGGACAATGTAAACCGTATGTAGGAAAATCAATGCCCGACAAACTATGGCATAGTACAAGGAATATCTCAAAATGTAATTTTATTTACTGAAGTCTTGCCGGTAATAGCGGATAATAAAAACAGATCATAAAAAGCCCTTGACAAATTATAGATTGTTCACAGCATTGCAACCTAAAGATGCTGAAGCAAAAATATTTGTAAATAGGCAACAGGTTGAGAAATTTTACCAGTATAATCACTTTAACTGTCACCACAAACAAAGTAAACAGAGGTATAGATAACAAAGCATCGGATGGTGTGTGATACAATAACTAAAGCCTGAAGTAACAAGACGTATAAATATACCCACTTAAAATTGTGCAAATTTTTGGCAGTTCCTATGCTCCCCTAAAATGATGAAATGCTAAGAAATAACGTTTTAAAACTCTACGTGTGGAGCACAACACTTTATGGTAAAGCAGCGTAGGGAATACCAAAAAGATGGAAAATTAAAGCATTTGAAATATGGTGCTACAGAAGGATCTGAAATTTAAGTGGCCAGATAAAGTACAAAATAAACGTTTTTGAGCAATGAAGGGCGAGGAAAGACATTTGTGGAAGAATCTTACAGAAAAACAAGGTGGTGGGTCATATTTTGAGACATGCAGGATTGTATAATGAGTTATTGGAAGGAACAGTCGAAGGTAAGAACTGTATAGGAAGACAGAGATTAGAATATATGAAGCAGATAACTGAGGACGTGGGTTGTAAGAGGTATGTTGAGATGCAGAGGTTAGCGCAAGATAGGAAGGCATGGAGAACTGCATCAAACCGGTTGAAAGACTGATGACAGAAAGAAAAAGCTCCACTATGAAAATGACTGATGGATAACGAAGAGATAAAAGCTACATTCAGGCAGTGAGATTAAAGATGAAGTTCCAAAAATTTGTTAAGGGATGAGCAAAACAAGATTTAGTAAGAAATGAAACAGTATAAGAAGTAATAACGGCAAAAATGGAGAAACATAGGAAAAAGAGGGAGAGGCTACTTGTTCAATAAGAATGTTATTCGACTCCCTGAAGTAGTAACTTGATATATACCAACAGGTAGAAAAGCAATAGGTAGATCAAAGAAGAGGTGGGAAGAATAGTCATTGAAGCCAGAACATGTCAACAGACCTTCCCCTTGCATGAGAAGATGAACAACAGCTTCGTTTGTTGCTAACTTCCGAATTGTTTCTCATAAACTTGATGTGGCTTAATCATGGAGATCAACGGTTGGCCTAAGACAGTATTCCGTCTGGAATTGAATACACCAAACTCACAAAACATCACCCACAATACTAAGAACCAATGAGACATCATCACCTTACACTAACTATCAAACTACGTGGATAATGGAATATTTTGAAATGTAATAACACAAATGTCATATCAAAAATAGCATATAAAGATCGAGGTCGATACTTGCATAAAACCCTATTAATTCTCAAGTCAGTATCCAGGGCGGGCGAGCATGAAATATTTAAGCAATAACAGGGTGCTACGACCAAGAGAAGTAGCACGCCAATCAGCAAGTCCAAAGTCGCAATTTTCCAAGCGCCAGTATTTACAGCAAATTGGTAAAATTAACTCACGCAGCAAGTTAGCGAGGAGTAACGTCCTCTCCACACAGTGGTAATAGGAAGGGGAGATTCTATTTAAACCCTGGGGATAGCTGTCTGTCTCTCTACGAAAGTCTTCCAACGGAGCCGTGGCGGCGGTCGCAGAGAAGAAGATGATGGCTCTGGTATTCGGGCGCGACACCGTCACATGCCCAGAAGAAGAGATGGAGGTGGACAACCAATAGACGGCGCTAGCACCAAACCAACTAACGCTACGACATAGCAGTGTTTCTGCCGCGGCCAATCAGAAGCGACTCGCCTAGTATAAATACAGCCACGCGGTCCCACTCAAGACAGTGCTGTGTTCACTTCTACACAGTTTCGCTTCCGTCTCTCTGTGCATCGCCTATTGGACTCTGAGCAGCGTGCATCTCGTTTTACCTTCCGTTACTCCTTGGGTCTGGATGCATCGCTTATTGGACTATGACCATCGCGCATCTCGGTTTACGTTCGGTTACTCCTTTGGACTCTGTGCATCGCATATTGGACTCGGATCAGTGCGCGTCTCGGTTTACGTTCGGTTTCTTCCTTGAACTCTGCGCAGCTCATCTTGTACTTTGATTCGGTTCTCGCTTGATCGTCTCCGGGTGACCGCCCGTCCGTCGTGTTGATATTTCGGCCGCAGCAATGCCAGACGGCGAACACAACGGTGGGCTCTACTGCGATAGCTGGGCGTGGACAGTGGAGGGTCAATCATTTGGTCATAGTCATGTGGGCCTAGTCTTCGAGGAGATTATCAATATTCCCTTTAGTTTGGGCTGCGAGGCGCCCCTCAGTTACATGCTCTCCTACTCCTTGGCCATATTTCTAATGGTGCAATTAGACCCATGACCAGTTTGTTATGAAGCCAATTAAACACCGTAAATATTAACATATGCCATCAGTCATTGCTTATGTAAATAAATGTGTAAGTATGTAACTACCGTTTACAGTAATTTAATCTCAATTCCTATACTAATATCTGAATGTATTGAGCCATACATATAACCTGTCGCGTGTTGCAGTAGGGACCTATGATGAATATTCATATCAGAACTATGGTCGACTTTTATGATCGACCATTATCCACTGCTCCAGTAGTTTACCCCGTCCGCTCTTGTCAATTAGCTGACAAGGTCACTAAAAGCACATCATGTTAGCACAACACAACAACTGAAAACTACCGGGCGTAGTGGGTGAGCAGCAACAATATGGCCTCGCATTCGTGAGGAAGCTGGTTCGAATCCCCGTCCGGGCATTCGGGTTTACGTTTTCCATGGTTTCCACAAGTCACTCCAGGAAAATGTAGGGATGCTTTCTTCAAAAGGCCATCGCCGAATTAGCTCCAGTTCCTTGCACCTCATCTTTTCCCGCTTCTAATAGCATCGATGTCGACTAGGCGTAAAGTTGTAAGCAAGAAAATAAAAAAAATATTCTGCAGTGCAGATTGTTATTATTTAACATCATTAACAGACCACATACCTTCCATAGGTGAGTGTGAGTCAATGTTATAATCACATGAATAACCTCTCGTCCTGATAGACATGCAACCTAGCAGCAGTAGGCTTGTAAATAAAGTGTTTTTCTGTGTTGAAAACGTAAATTTTGCACAAAACTCGAAGTCAAACTAGTATTTTAACAATATGTGTTATTACAGCCACTGTTGATAGCCTTCAGAAGACGGAGAAACGATTATCTAGGTTATGTAAGTCAAAAGAATCGATATGACGATTTCAATCTATTTCCCGGTCAACAGCAGAAATAGTACAAAAAATAATTGATACTACTACGAAAATCAAAGTCACGTATGGCTTCAGAATCACGTATGCCAGGAAGTAAATTTCAGTGAAAAGCTCATTAATTTTGTATTGTTAGTACTAAGTTATACAAAAAAATCATACATAATTAGACAGCGTACTAAGCAACGAATTGCGGCTGCTGGCTTTGGTTGAAAGAGAGATCACATATAACTTACAAAAAAGCAGTATTAAAATGGCCAAAAAATGAAAACAACAAATGCTTAGAGGCTGTGCAACACATCAGTGGTATGGAGAATCATAGTAGTCACAGAAATATGTCTGAATCATCATCAATATAATAATTAAAATGGTTTATAGCTACTACAAAAACATCGTTGATATTTTGAACGATTATTCCTGCTGCAGAATAAAGTTCGCAAGAACTAAGGGAAAAAATCTTCGTGCATTATGTTATATTCTCAGGAAGAAGTGTAATTACGTATTAAGAATTTTATGTTTCTCGCAATGCGTCAGTTAGCACTGTTCCGCTGTTAATCTCGGTAGAAGTTGAAAGTCAGTCTATAAAAAGACTGATTCGTTCAGATAACTGCATTTTTTTTTACCATCAAATGATATTTCAGTCGTAAATAGAACTTTGAAATCTGTCACAAATCTTTTTTATGTAGAAAGAGGATTAAGTATTAAATCGGCTCAATTATTTATCCTCATGTTCCCTCGGCAGACAAGACTTCTCATTTTATGCAGGAATCGATAGTTCTATTATTCCGGCTGTCAACATTAGTGAGTGACGACTTTTTAATGAAATATTTTATGTGACATTCATATCTGCGAGAGCAGCGTAAAAGAGCAAATGGATTCAAAACGTCATAATGAAGGCAATACTTACGGGCCGACCCCTGCTGCTAACGTGTATGAATTAATCTTTTTAATGACCTCATTTGCCCTTTCGCCGTATTAAAGACTTCCTGGCCCCGGGAGCTTACAACTCGGTGATAAGATTCTTTGAGTGAGCAGTCAGTCGGAAGTTATAAACATTCACGGGACCATAAAACTGTGTGGGTAAAAAAGAAGCATTAAGCCATCCCTCGCACGCAGTAGCTTCCTGACCAATCGCGTGTAGCCACCCTCAGCTTTTGAAAATCAAATTACGCCTGCTTGCCTTACGGGGGCACAAAAATTTCTTCACAAAAAAACTTCTCATATCAGGGGCTCAGCCCACGAAATTGCTTCACAGCTAAGTATGCGGGGAAATATATCAGCGAAGAAACCACATCAAGACAGTGTCACAATCACTGCGTCGTAACTCAGGAATTCCGGACAGGTATTAACACTTGGAACAGATTATTGCAGTATTTAAGGCTGTATCGCACTGCGGGAACATTACGTGCCTAATCGACCTTCTTAATCTTGGTAATAATGAAGAGAATGGTTGGCTTTAGAAAAAGAAAATATTCCAGATTTTTTAACAAGATGCGTCAGGATTAAAGAGTGAAAAATATAGCAAAAACTGTCTCGTGTAAGATAGCAAATTCTCAATAACACCGTAAGGCTGATTACAAACTCTTAAACGATACCGACCATTGGTTTCGTGAATTAGATCCTCCATGTTTCCGTTATTAAACCTCGTTAGTCATCAGTAAGGAGTCTATAGGTTTCCCGCACGTTTCCAAGCAGTACCTGTTGCCAGGATATTCTTCATTAGTGTTTAAGCATCCCGACTGGTGGAACTTCAAGTAATTTTCATAATCTGAGGTCGTTGCATGTTGATATAGGATGTTTTCTAACTATTATTAAAGTAGTCTCAGGGCTGATTATTGTATTTGCTATATAATCTTTGTGATAAATACACAGAAATTGAGCGCCATTGCATTTATTCCAAAACATTTATGAATATTTACTTTTAAATCATGTAGTAATATGATTACAGTGAAGCAAACCCCAGGACTTTATAAACGAAATTTTAATCACCATTTAATAAAATATTCCCAAAATTAATGCAAATAACACTGATAGCAATAACTTCACTTCTCGGTTAACATGAGGAAAACCTATAAAACCTTAATCAAACAAGATCGTTAATTTGCTTTCCGGTGGATTGTAGAATTGTATTGTGTCTACCGCATGTTAGGTGTTGTATATGGAGTTTGCAAGTTGACGACATGTGTGCTCGGTAGTTGAAGCTTCCGCCCTGTCTCCTGGGAAGGGGGGAGGGAGCGGGTGGTGCCGGACGTGCGTGAGACTAGCAGAGAGGCTTATGCTATACGGCCAGGTTTCCTCTTCGGCCTCATTCGTGGCGGACGCTGCGTCCGCGCCGCTCCCCGTGGACACCCTTAATTGGTGGCAAAATGCACCTTGCCTCACTATCCCTGCTGTAATCGTGGGTAACTCAGAAGGCCCTAATCTGCGCTGGTGGATGCTTGGTGGTTGTTATATGAATGAGTGTCAACTCGGGTACTCCCTTTGACCGGAACAAACATTCCCTGGAACACTGCTTTATCTATTACTGCCTCCCAGATAGAAGTCCATCTCAAAAGCTGATAATTTGACGCGGAATTTCAACATATGTCGTGATCTGCTGAAGCTAAACTTTCATACTTTACTACCGCAACCAGAAGATCAACTCTTTCTATTGCCTTTCTGCACTTCCGAAGTTTACTCATCTTCCTGCCATACCAGCTCTCGCTTGGGTGTAGCAGTCAATCACAATTTTCCGGAAACAGGATTCCACAGCGATTAGTCATAAAAAGCTAGCTGTTTAAACATTAATATGTGATGAACAATAATACTGCTTGTTCATTGGATTGAGTCTTCCCCCATCTTTCGGTGCATACAATCACACTCCCGATTGGCCGGAGAATCAGCCAAACTCCGGCAATTCTACGAAATGAGATGGATTTTCAAGTTACTGTTACTGCCTTCTCCCCGTATTAACTCGTAAACTGACAGATCACATGGAAGCACAGATAAATGTCCTCCATCGCATAATACCGCCCCCACCGACCTGCGTCCGTGGCGTGGCCCATGTTTCAATAAGCCGTTGCCCCGGAAGACGGCGTATCCGAACATAACCATCGACCTTGTGTAGCAAGAAATGTGATTTAGCCAACCATGCGACACTTTTCCATTGATCCACGGTCCAATCTCATTGATCTCGTGCTTACTGCAATCGTAGTTGAGGATGTCGTTGGGGTAACATTGGAAAACGAAGGTGCCGTCTACTGCGGAGCCCCATGTTCAACAATTTGTGCTGAACTGTGTGCTCCGAAACACTTGTGCCTGCGTCAGCAATTTACTCTACCGTCAGGTCTGTCACATATCGTCCCCTATCAACCTTCACCGAGTGGGCATGACTTCCATGTTCTGTGAAGTGTAGACGTTTACCTCCTTTCGGTTACTCGTGGTTTCACCGTCCTTCAACCACTTTGCATAAATCCTTACTGAAGTAGCACACGACCAGCCTGGCCGATTCTGAGATACTCGTTCCCAGGCTCCAAGTCATAACAATCTGCCCTGTGAAATTAACTTATGTCATTGACTTTCCGCATTTCCCATTCGTATTGGTGCGTAAAACTTTTACTCCCTCTTTTTATGAATTAAATTACCTTTTATTTTAATTATTTTATCAACAAAAATATTATTATTGAATGAAATTTATCAGAAGGGGTTGGGATGTTACTTTACATGTTGGCAATACCGTATCAAGTGCGTTTGATATGAAAATTAATTACAAACTAGATGATACCCGCGACTTCGTACGCGTGGATTAAGAATTTCTTTCACAGAATTGAATATAGACAGATGTTGGTAACGAAGGTTTGGTCCCAAACAACACCGAGTCGGCATAGTAATCTATGACAGGAAAGCCATCACTACATCATTCTACCGTCGAACCTGTCTCTTGAAGAGAATCAATTTCCAACATATTTAAAAACAGAAAACCAAACGAAGGTGAGGGGATGTGGGGGTAATTAACTAAGGGCAGCTTAATTTCAGCTTGGTCTTTTCTTCTATCTTCAGCATGAGCATCCAATTCTTGGGTTCTAATAACTTTAGCTGCTCGTGCTCTGATAGAGCTACAACTAATGCCAGTTTACGCCCGCAAGGCATGTCAAAAAAGAAGGCAAAATAAACTGGTGCCAGATACATTTAAGCAGGCACAAAGTATTAGGACAGAGAAAATCTACATCTATACTAAATAATACGTTTTTTCTCTAAACGAAATTTATTAACAAATTATACATTAACATGATGTGCAACCGACTTATCATTATAGACTAACACAAACATCCGTCTCTCTGTCACCATTCGATAAGTTCTCAAAATTTCGTGACTACAACTGTTAATGATACCGAAAAAAAAACTGTCCTATGCCCTCCTTACAGAGTTTCTTGTCAAATTCCGTCGATTTCGGTATAGGCATTTAGTCGTAAAAACTTAACAAAAATACAGACTTACTTCCGCATTTATAGCATTATTACTGCAGAATCACCCCTGAGGGATCAATATAACGTAAAAAAGTGTACACCAACAGCTTTGCAAGACTACCTACAATTTGCCTCGCATTGCACCCCTAAATTTGTGATATCTACAGTTTAACATTCAATCCGAATAACCGACGGTCCAGGCGTGACTCTTACGATCAAAAGCAATTTTTAAAAATCTTTGCCTCCATGAATATTTAAACCGGAGACTACGATCCAAACGTCAGTAAGCAAGCGCATTAACCACTGAGCTACCTGACAGCTGTATGTGCAGGAAGTAGAGAGACCTACACATCCGCCGCGTCTGTCTGTCACCGTTCAGTATTTTTTCGTAATTATAAGGTAACATGTAATATTTATACAGATAATTTTTCAACCAAATGTAGACAGTATTTTTCTCCTTTTTTCAAAGGACATGTGTGTAAAGTTTCATAGAGATCGGATGAAAACTGTGGATTTGTATGAAGAACAAACAAACATTGATCTTTATGTATATAGATTTACTTTTCAGTTACAACTAAACAATCAGCTTGTAACACAATAGGTTCAATATTTATCACTTCTCAGGGGTTTTGTTATATTTCCGTTCACTATGCTCAGCGGGGCGATGAGAGTCTGTAGGGCGACACTGGGTTTATCAATACGACAACTGTTTGCGGTGATTATCAACATCTCTGTGCGGTACCATTTTGCAGAAAGCGCCAAGTCTTCTTCCAGTAATATTCCAAGGAGATGATTCATCTGCTGGCCGTCGGACAGCGTCATCCACTCCGATAACGACATGTAATATAGAGCACCACCACAGACTGTGCTAACGTTAGTCGCCGCACATCCTGTTCTGTACGGTCGGCTGGCGACGCACACAACCACCCAGCTGGCCCTGTACTTGTCTCTCTCCTTACCCTAACGGCTCCTGGGCTACCTGCCTCAAGGTCGCATACCACAGCAGCGCTGTCGTCCCTTTGTTTTCTGTCCACCTGTGCGAGCTAGGAGCCCAGTATATCACAAATATTTCCATGTAGTGTAGCGATACACTACAGTATTCTCGTTTGAATGACTCCCCATGCGCCTCTGCTCCTCCTATACATTTCATTAACGCATGAAGTACCCGAAACGTCTTCAGACGGCATTCAGTCTCACGATGGTCAATGGTCATAATGTTTTGACTCATCAGTGTATATCACTAATATTTTAATTATGATATCAAACGTATGTGTTCACGTGTTTGGGACGGAACCAGATGGAAGAACGATAACGCTATGGCCCGGCCACTGGGAGGATGCAGGTTCAAATTTGCGTTCAGTGTATGATTCAAAAAGAGAAACGTTTGCTTATAGATTATCTAAAAACTTCACTCTATAATCTTAAGCATAATTGAATCCTCCTCAATGAGGCATACAAATACAAGTTCAGATGAAGGATGCCATTTCCTTTCCTCCAGACTGTGCGTGGTGGATTTGTGGTTACGTTCTGGCCTCACATTCGGGTGAATGCAGGTTCGAATCCTCGTTCGGCCATCCAGATTTCGGGTTAACGTGGTTTCCATAAATTAATGCCGGGATCGTTCCTTCAAAAATGCCATGGTCAAATAAATTCGCGTTCGTGGCCTCTGGTCATTTCCCGTCTCCAATGACTCTACGTCGATGACGCGTGAAGTCATAAGCCTCTTCCTCAAATCTACAGTTTAAAGTGGATCGGAACCATAGTGCAATCACAGCATACTACACATACTCTAAGAAAGCTGTACCAGAAGTAAAGGACATGCTAACGATCTGTTAAATTTCCAATTGTACCTGGAATTATTGACAGCTAAGAAACGATGTATACCACTACTGGTAGATTTATATCTATGGAGCCTTAAAATGAAATTCTGTCGACCTGAATAACTCTAATAATTGCACATATACAGTACCAATTCAAAGCTAGCGTAGTTGTGGAACTGAAAAAAGTGTTGGATGTATTTGAAAACCGTAAAAACTGGAGTAATGACATTTTGATCTTGTATAATTCACTATTAACACCCATTTTTCTGGACTATTGTTATGATGAACGAATTACGACATTGGTGATATATGGAAGTGTTCCTTCATCGCGGAAATTTTATTACAATCAGTAGGAACTCAATATGTGCTGTGTAAATGTACATTGTAGCATTTTAGGCAACGGCATGGCAGAACCAATAGTAGTGGGTGAGCAGTAACGCTCTGGTCTCGCATTTCGGAGGACGTATGTACAAACCCCAGTCCGGCCATCCAAACCTCGGTTTTTCGTGCCGGGCGAATGCAGGGATGGTTCCTTAAAAAGGCCATGGCTGAGTTCCTTACCGTTCCATCAGTCCTTACCTGTCTTTAATGAACGTAGACGAGGAGTAAAAACATCAGGAGAAATAAAGAAAAATATACGACACATGGACTTGTGAAATATACATCACATAATAGAGAAACATACCAGAACAAAGATTAAACTGAAATTGAAATAATCAAGATGTATAAAAATATGCATGCCACTGAATTTAAGAAGACACTGTGGAGCTGGTGACAGTAAGTAACAGTTGTGATATTTGGGCACAAGGTCTGTAATACAAATAATAATTACATTAAAAAGCTTTTTTTATTTTAAATGTTTTTATAACGGACTAAAATGTATAAAGTAATTTATCTAATCCTTATGAAGGATAAAACCACATACAGATTTCTAACTTCTTCTAAATTGCACTCAAACTTATACTTGGAAATTTTTGATAGCTATTAAATTACTAGTAAGATTAATGACGAAATACATTGGGCGCATGCAACAGATAATTGATGCATTAAAAGCTCTACTAATAATTTTATTGCACCGCAAATAATGTGAACTGATAACTACGTTCTCTACACTTCTTATAGTTATGTATTGCATGCGCCCAATGTTTTTCGTCATCAATCTTACTAGTAATTTAATAGCTATCAAAAATTTCCAAGTATAAGTTTTAGTGCAATTTAGAAGAAGTTAGAAATCTGTATGTGGTTTTATCCTTCATAAGGATTAGATAAATTGTTTTATACTTTTTAGTCCGTTATAAAAACATTTTACATTAAAAAGCTTTTTTATTTTATTATTATTTTATGCTTTTTAGGCTTATGTGAGTGCAAATTTGGAAGTTGATTTTAAATACTTTGATGACATATTCACAGAGACATTCGACAAATTTCAGATTTATTGCAGTCTCTTTTCTTCTGATTAAATCTTAAATAGAAAAATGTTATATCTACATACCAATAATATATCAAACTATTCATTTATTATTATTGAGAAATGAAATAACGAAGCAGGCGAAAATTTTTGTATAATACTTTTATTTAAATATTAAAAAAATCAATGTCAGATCCGTTTTATTCAAAATTTTAAATATATGACTCCATTTATGATGGTGGAGGTATTAATTGTCGCATTCGGTCAATCTCCTTCATTGCATTTTCGTTGCACGGTGTCTTGCCAGTGAGTTTCAAGCAATCGAGCTCCACTGTTCTTAATCCTCTAAAGATCTGACACGGCTTAGTGCGACATACGCCTGTCCTTTAGCAAATAGTGCAGGACCGAGGTATACAACAGCATGGTCCACTGTACATCCTTGCATTTTATGGACTGTGCAGGCCAGCATAGTATTAGCGGAAGTTGCGTTCGCTCAATTGTTCCATAGTTTCGAAGCGCCGAAAACTGTATTGATTTTGGCTTGATTAAATGAATTCCATCTTTGCCAAAGTCGATACGAACAGATGGAACGTCAGTATCGTTGATCTGATCACGGCGAAATAACGGCCAAACTATTTCAGTTATAATGCCTATTGCACCATTTACAAGTCCTTGTTCTATATTAATATTCGAGCGAAGCATCACTCTCGCTCCGTTGAAAATTTCTAACTCTTTTTGTAATCCTCCAGTCTGATACAATGTTGTCCATGTTAACATTATCCGCATTCCTTGTCGCATTAATCAGAACATCCTGTGACCGAATTCTGAAAACTCGCACTCCTTGGGTTCGATATCGGTCAAGGACACCTGTGTTGTGTGCATCAACTTGTGCACGAGTTGGATATATGCGGATTGCTCTATCCAAATCAAAATCGCCAGAAGCCTCTGTTAGCACTTTTGACACTAACAGAGCAAAATGTGGGGCCTTTAACTCACCGACACGTAGATTATTCAAGAGACCGGCAAATGTTGTATCACCTTGTTGTCGCATGTTCTCTGTCAACTCAACAAGACTGAAGAGTCGCCACAAATGAGTTGCCGGAATGAATTTTTCAGGTTGAGCTCCTCGAATAGGTGGCAACTGAAACAAATCCCCAAAAACGATAGTATTGATGCCACCAAAAGGTTCACTTTCCTTCTTTTTCAATTGTCGCAATCTACAATCAATCATACACAACATTTCGTATGGAACCATGGAAATCTCATCGATGAACAGAAATTCTATGTCCTTCCACTGATTTCGCAAGACTTTCAAATAGTTACCAGTGAGTGGTGCCAAATTTCCTAAAAAATTTCCGTCTTTCTCAACTGGTAATTTAAATAGTGTGTGTAGTGTTGTTCCACCAACAAGTCGTGCAGCTACACCAGTCAATGCACCAACTTTTACTGTCTTCTTACCATAACAGCGATTGACCTGTTCTTTTAGGGCATTAAATGTGAATGTTTTGCCAACTCAGCCCCTCCGGTAACAAACATTCTAATGCGATCCGGACTTCCATTCATTTGGTCCTGGATACTGTGAGTTATGGTGTTAAATAATTCTCGCTGTCGTAAATTCATTGCAGCACACACATTCTGAAACTGTTCATTTGTCATTGTCTGTTTATTAACTTCATCTTCAAGTTCTGATTCAACAATTTCTTCTGGAATTTTCAAGAAGATTGAAAGCATATGCCTGATTAAAAGCAATCTCAAGTTGTCTATCTCTTGCACGGTGTATTTCAAGATATGCATTTGTATGTTTCATTGCTGTTCTCGAGCAAGAAAAGCCTCACGTGCATTATTATGCTCATCAATTAAGTCATCTTCAGAGTAAAATGGTACATATTGCACGAGCAGACTATAGAAATAATTTTCTGGGTCCGTCTGCATTTGAAAAAATGGCACTCGTACAATAACTGGAACATTTCTGATGACCATTTTAGTGTTGTTTACTAGATTTATGAATCTTTGTCTAGTTGGTTGTTCTTCCTTTTCCGCATCAATGCTTTCTTCACTATCTCCCGCTTTATTTGCATAAAATTACTCAAAATTCATTGAAAATTCAAGTAGACACATATTTTGAAAATCATAACCCTGTTCTTGTTGTCTTGGGCGATTAGCATATCTCTCAAATAAGTTTGAGCAAAGTCCAACTGCTTGATTATCCTCAAATCTCAACACTCGATATCGCTGTTCGGGCTTTCTTGTATTCAAGAACACACAAATTTCCTTGAACTTAAACGAAGTGGCAGTGACAAAGTCGATAAACACATTCTGACGCGGAAACTTGTCGCTCTTTTAAAATCCGCATGCATGATTTAAAGAGCTTCGTTGCAATGTTAGTTCCATCTTGACGAATTTGACGGATAGCTTGAGCTACACTTTGGTTTACATATGATGGTTCCGTCTTCGAAATATATTTGGCAATGTAATGGGCAATAGATTCGTTTGATCCGCATGGTTGTATATCCATATTAGCATTCCAAAACTTAATAATCTGTTGATTATAATTATTGACCCATTTCTCATTTGTTGTTCGTTTTAAAGTGCAAAATATTCCCGCCATTCCGAATAAATACGTTTGAACTCGGTGGTGCAATACGAGTTTGTTGACATGGGTCACGAGGAAAAACAAATCGACATGTATCAGAGTTGTTCTTATAACATGTATGCGTATGGCGATGAATTTGGTTCAGTTTGACGAGTGTTCTTAAATCTTGATCTTATTCTTCGCTTGGCAAGCGGCATGAGATCACTTGGTCGATGTACGCAAGTCCTCTTGAGTTTCAAAAGATGGAGCGTTTTCAATCCATGCAACAAGGTGAATATGTGGACTTCCACGGTTCTGAAACTCAATTCGATAGCAGAAATCAATGATTTTTCCACCAAGAAGATCATCATTACGTTTAATTTGTTTTATGAAAGCATCAACCCGACGTGAAAAATGTCGGCTCAACACGATTCAATAAAACGTTGCACTTCATCGACCTTTAATTGGCTAGGATCTTCATCGAGTCTGCCATCTGCAATCAATAAAGCTTTGCGCATGTCAGTCCAATTCAAATCATTACAGCTCAAAGTAAGAAACCAGTTGGAGGACCAAGACAACGAATAAATGCAATTAATTCATTATGAGCTTTTCGCCAATATGATGCAGATCCTCTGAGAGTCTTTAAATATAAATGAAGATGTTCAACAATACTGTGTTGTCCACGTACAGCTCTGCAACATGCATTGATTGT
Organism: Vandiemenella viatica; assembly: GCA_031002005.1. Taxonomy (NCBI): domain Eukaryota; kingdom Metazoa; phylum Arthropoda; class Insecta; order Orthoptera; family Morabidae; genus Vandiemenella; species Vandiemenella viatica. The sequence goes on from CM061921.1 coordinate 13,431,207, forward strand.
CGACTGCACTTTATGATATTCAAACATCGATAGCGCATAAAACAAATAACATGTCCTTTGAAACGAGTATCCGAGCCTAGAATTCGTTGCTGAAAATAATCCAGTGGAATAATTTTGACCGAGCGCTTTTCGTTCAAGCCATTTTTGCCATAGGCGAAGAGATAGAACCATGAAAATTCCTCTGCTTTTAACTCCCGATTTACATTTACAATATTGTCCTTAGTTTTGCGAAAAATTTCGTTAATGTTTCTACTTTCATTAAATTCGTCATTAACATCTGGCTGCTCGTGATCAATTGGTGCCATTACAGATGTTTGCACAGGAAAGAATTGCGATACATTTACTAGCTCTGGTTCTAGATCATTTTGTTCAGTAGAAACTCCATTGACATGTATTAATGGATGTGGTTCTGAATATTGTTGCATTGGTACAACTCTTTCTTTTACGACAACATTGATTGCATTAATTGAAAATTGTGTTCCTGCATTGGAATGTGTAGTTCGGCGGATAATACGAAGAAACTGGTCAAGAGTGTCGCATTCGATGATACATGCTTTTCCATTTTGAGCTAAAGTTTTTTTTTTCCCCCTTCGGTCCGCATGAATGAGAATCTGTTAAATAAAACTTGTCATCATAATGCATGAGACCATATGCACTACTGGCAACTATCAAAATACCAACATAATGTTCGACGAACAATAAGTCTATAGAAGCACGAAGATTTAGGAAATTAACTCCATCGTTTTACCTTTCGCATTAACTTCCATTGAAGGCACCATCTAAATCATTATATTCAACAGCAAAGATATTGTCGAACATAAGAATATCATGTCTTACAACATCAAGGTTTCTGATCTCTAAATAACCGCGACTATCAATTGGAAAAGCACCTGGTTGATTTTTAGTTTCCCTGTCAATCTGTTCGTAAAATCTATTGCCTTCGATCAGGTTTCGATTTAAAACATTTGTATCCCATTGATTCGGTGGAAGAATGGCAGCAAGAATTAAATTTGCAACAACCATGGCAAAGCATTGATGTCCAGCATGTCCAGATCGGAAGATTTCATTATTTTGATTCCAGGAAGCACGTACGATTCGCGATAAATCATTAATTTCCATATAGGCACTGCCAGTTGGAGCATCAGTAGCTTGGTCATCAGATTTGTCGGGTTGTTCCGGCTTAGCTGGAATAACGTGAATGATATCCTGCGTATTTAATCGAGCAAATCGATTTACTTGTACGTCCTTGTAGAGTGAGTTATTTGCAATTAACCAATCAAGCGCTGTGTGGATACGATCCGGCGATATGTTGTAATTTCTTTATAAATTTAAGTTATTCAGTTACTACAACCATTCCTACATCAGTGCTCGATCGAGGAAGAATTTCAAGCAGCTTTTCACTGACTTCAAAAATATCGAGAGCAAATAATGATGCATGTCCTTTGAAACCGTATTGACCAAATCTACCTGGAAATTTGATCACTTTGACATGCGGAATGATGCGCTGAAGTAAACATTGTTCTGGTTCAATTAATGCTGCAATTTCACCAGGAATATCACCTGGAAGCAAATTATTCCAATACGTCTTAGATGGAGCATGACTCTTTGAGCTTTTCAAATGCATATTGCATCGATGACAAACAAGTAAATCATTTTTAGCGACAAGTTCCGGTGGCAAGTATGGCTTTGGCAAAGTCAAACGATAATTTAGTACCTGATTAGGGTAACAGTTTTTTTTTGGCAGATATCACAACACTTGTCGCAAAAATTGTTCATAGCTGATTGAAAGTCTGAGTCATCAGCTAACAGTTGAGCATAAGCCTCACGTCTACATCGTAATCTTGCTTCACGTTCCCTACTTGTCTCTCTAGTTATTGATTCCTAGAATCTAAATCGACTAGATTCCAGTCGAGAGCTATGCTGATTAACCGTTTCATTTGCTCTTGCTTCGGCATGTCGCTGTGCGTCACTAGCAAGTCGAGAAGAGTGTGTGAACGAGTTCTCGATGGATCTTGCACGAGCCTTACGTTCCTTATCATTAGTGCGTTCGACATTACGCTGATGTTCAGGAACTTCTGTTGCTCGCTTCCTACGTTTGGCTAATCTTGCAGACCGATCTGCTTCCAATTCCTGTTGAAGCGTTGCAAGTCGCTTTTGCTTCTGCTTTTCTAAGCGTTGTTTGCGTTGAGTGACTGTCTCCTTCACCATAACAGAAACTTTTTGCTGTGCCCACACGGCGACCGAAATGTCAACACCGCGAACGGGAGGTCGCTCTGAGATGATCAAGCGAGAAACGAAGCAGAGTCCAAGGAAGAAACCGAACGTAGACCGAGAAGTGCACTGAGCAGAGTCCAACACGCGATGCACAGAGTCCAAAGGAGTAACCGAACGTAAACCGAGATGCGCGCTGGTCAGAGTCCAATAGGCGATGCACAGAGAGACGGAAGCGAAACTGAGTAGAAGTGAACACAGCACTGTCCTAAGTACACACACCCGAGCATTTTCTGCAAAATTACTTTATTTTGCAGTTTTGGTGAAGTTTTTGTCTTTTGACATTTCCTTCAATGTTACAAGATGCGTATCATTACTGTTGGTGTGTCTTTGTTTTCGCTCTGAGATATTTTAATTGTCTGTCACTATTGACAGGGGCCTTTTGTGCTTGTCAAACAGTGGTCGAGTACTGTCCCAAATTGGCTATGATGGGATTCAGTGATTTTCTGGCGGCTCTGTAGAATGTTCTTGTTACTTTGAGGATTCGCTCCGAGAGTAATGGTATCCCTGCGGCTTCATGCAAGGGGGCTGTAGGGAACCGGCATGGCACATGTAGTGCACGCCGAAGTGCGCGGTTTTGCATTATTTGCAGCCGTTTGATGCTAGTCTTGGAAGCATACCCCCACACTGGGCATGCATACTCAAGGATTGGGCGTACGAGACTGCAATAGATGTTGACGCCGGTGCTGGCTGACAAGGCACTGTCCCTGTTCAGCAGGGGGTAGAGTTCTTGAAGCCTAGTTGCCACTTTCCTTCTTACCTCTTGCGTGTGTCTTTGCCACGTCAGGCGAGAGTCAAGGACTACGCCGAGGTATTTAACTGTAGGTGACCATACGATATCTTCCCCGTTGAGGTGCAGGTTTGGTGTATGGTTTCTCTCCCGATCACGCTTCCCCAGGCGTCTCGTGAATAATATTGCCTGCGTCTTGGCGGTGTTAAGCAAGATCCTCCATCTCCTGGCCCAAGCTTCTGTTTGTTGAAGGACCTCCTGGAGCCTCCTAATTGCTGCGACCTTGCACCTGTGTGCGGTGAAGAATGCCGTGTCGTCGGCGTAGAGGGCTGTGCGAACTGTGGCAGGGGCTGGTATGTCGGCAGTGTATAGGTTGTATAACACTGGGCCGAGTACCGACCCCTGTGGTACACCGGCGTTGATGGGTCTACGAGATGAGATGCCGCTGCCGACTCGTACTTGGAAGGATCTCCCAGAAATGTAGCTTTTGATGAGCTTTACCAGAGGGCCGGGGATGCCCTGTGTGTAAAGCTTGAATAACAGCCCACTGTGCCAAACTGAATCGAACGCACGGGCCACGTCCAGAAGAACTAGCGGGCAATAACCTCTGTGGTTATAGGCCGCGGTCGCACGCTCGACGATTCTCATGATTTGCTGTGTTGCAGAGTGACCCCTTTGGAATCCAAATTGATAATCAGGGATTATATGCTCCCTGTTAATGTGGGCCTCCAGTCTCTTGAGTACAAGTCGTTCTAGTACCTTACTAATTGACGAAAGCAAACAGATTGGTCGATAATTTTGGGGGAAGAGGGTGTTTTTCCCCGGCTTTGGTACTGCAACCACCGTGGCCCGTTTCCAACAGCGAGGGAAGAGCTGGCTGCTTATGATAATGTTGAATATATCAGTGATGTGGTCGACGACTTGTTGGGGAAGATTTTTCAATAGTTGGTTACTAATATTGTCGATCCCAGGAGCCTTCCTAGGATGAAGCCGGTTTATAATGCTGCGAACTTCTTCAGGTGTTATTTCGTCTATGGTGTAGTCTTCATCATCAACTGAGAGGAATCTGGTCAGTCGACGACGGATGTCCGCAATTTCATCCTCATCATAGTCCTGAGCGGATCTGAATTGCCGCTCAAAATGATCTGCCAGTGTATTTGCTTTGTCCTGGTCGCTAAACACTATGCCCCTTTCACCGTGCAGCGGTGGTATTTTTGTTTTCCTCTTGGTGAAACGCCTTGTTTCTTTCCATAAGGTACCGTCACTAATTTGGAGGGTGGCTAAGCGTGCGGACCATTCTCTGTTGCGGTGATCTTGGATCGCCGCCTTCAGCTCTCGCTGCAGCCGATTGAGTAGGCGTCTGGTGTCGGGACGTCTGGTTAGGTGCCATTCTCTGGCAACTCTGTTTTTGTGTCGGATCTGCGCCAATAGGTGTGGAGGTAGTTGGCGCGATTGACTTCTGTCGACCGCTGGAGGCGTGGCTCTGTTTTCAGTGTCTAAGATGGTTTTTGTGACCTGTTTGATGGCTGACTCAAGGTTCATGGCGTCAATAGGTCGCAGTCTTATCATGGATTCCGCTACATCTGCTCGGAAGCTGTCCCAGTTGGTTGATTTGTAATTGGGATGATTTATAGTGGCTGGTCTCCAGGGGCCGAGGTCGATTTCAATTATGACCGGCGAGTGGTCTGAGGATAGCCTGTTCATCGTGGTGGTGGAGACGTAACCAGTGATTCCTCGTGTCATAACGATGTCCAGGACGTCCGGTCTACCACCATTCCAAGGATGATGTGTAGGCTGCTCTGGTCCCCAGACTAGTAGGTTGTGCCGACGTGCAATTCTGTGTAGTTGCTGCCCTGCAGTGTTGGTCACTCTGGAGTTCCAGTCAGTGTGTTTAGAATTTAAGTCTCCCCCTATGAGGAGTTTGCCTCGAAAGTTTAATATTTGGGTGAAGTCATCTTCGATTAGTCTTCTGCTCGGTGGTCTGTAGGCAGAGACCACCGTGACTGGCCCGCTACTGGTTTGCACCTCGATAGCCTTTGTTTCCAGCTGCTCTGTCTGGGGCGAAAGCAGCTCATGATGAGGGATGCCGTGTTTGATGTAAATTGCAACACCGCCTCCGGCTGTTGGTCGATCTTGCCGGTAGCAGCAGTAGTTGGCAACTGTGGCTCTGAGGCCATGTTTGAGATGTGTCTCAGACACGAGGCATATGTCTATATCCTCGTCTCGTAGAAATTGTCTGAACTCACCAATTTGTGAGTGGATGCCGTCAGCATTCCAAATGCACATGGTTAGTCCTTGTATATGCGTTCTAGCCATTGTGGGGAGAAAGGTTGCCAGGGTTGTCGGTTGTTAGGGCCGTCTTAACTGCGGTTGCTATGTCCGCGGCTAGTTGGTCGAATTTAGTGAGAAGCGTTGTCACCATGTTGAAAAGGTTGCCTACTATTGTTAGCATTTGGTCCATCGTCCCTCCATTCGCAGAATCAGAAGAATTTCTGTTGTGGTTACAATTTTGGCATTGTTGGCCAGGTTTGGGATGGCTGCTCTTGTTGGCTGCAGGTTTTTTGTTTCCCTTGGGTTGACTTTGACCAGTGACGGCTTCAGCAAAGGAGGTGATTTCCGAGTGGTCGATTGGCATTTGTGCCTCACTCTTCTTGCTTCCTTTTTGCTGGCCTTTGCCATTCTTCTGAGGTGGGTTCTGGGCGTTATTCTTATCTTCTCGTTGGCGCCTGTGTTGGTTGGTAGCTGATGATTCCTGGGCAGGTGTTTCTTCCGCCTTCTTCTCTGCGTTCGTCTTCTTCTGCTCCTTGTTTGTCTGGGTAGAGGTGACACCCCGTTGTCTATCTCGGGCGCGTTTGAACGCTGGACACCCCTTATAGCTCGCGACATGGCTGCCTTTGCAGTTAGCGCATGTCGGGGCGTTTTCACCCTTCCTCATGGTGCAAGCGTTGGACAGGTGCGCCCCTGCGCACTTGACGCACACTGGGGGCATGTTGCAATGTCTCGCAACATGCCCCAGGGCCTGACAATTATAACATTGAACTGGGCCATTGGAGGACCTCAATTTTTCTACTTTAATCCGTAGGGACATCAGTACTTCCAGTTCAAACACTTTCCTGTTTTGAGGCCGATCTGGAAGCACCACAAGGAAAAGAGGCATTACTTCAGAGCCGCCAGGTCTCTTTAGTTGTGTTACTGTTCTTATGTCGAGTCCCAGCTCCTCTAATTCTTCCTTGATATCTTCCGGTGGCATGTTCGAGGGCATGCCACGGACGACGATCTTCAGTAACTTTTCCGCCGCGGACGGGAATGTATAATAAGGTATTTTCCTCCGCTGCAGCACTGCGGTGACGTCCAGGTAATCTTCAGTGTTGGATAATGTCAGTTTGACTTTATCTCCACCGGCGGACTTGGCTTGGAAAGGCCGCCCGTTCAGTGTTCCTTTCACCATCTGGTACAGTTCCTTGTATGTGTTGGGGTACTGTACCACGATGGGCGGGATCTGCTGTTTCGGAGCTCTGCTGCTGCTGTTGTTGTTGCTGCGGCTGCTGATGCGGCTGCTGTTGTTGCTGCTGCGGCTTCTGTTGTTGCTGCTGTGCTGCTGTTGCTGCTGTGGCTGCTGGTGTTGCTGCCGTAGCTGCTGTTGTTGCTGCTGGAGCTTCTGCTGTGGCTGTGTTTGTTGCTGCTGCTGTTGTTGTTGATGATGCTGCTCTGGTTCTTCCTGGATCAGCACGTCATATGGGTTGCTGAGTTCAATTCTGCCAGGGTCTAGAGTAGGCGGAGGTTTACAGGTGCGACGCGCCTCCGTGAACCCTGCACCGTCTGTTTGGTCCCCAGCTGAACTTGTTTTTCTGTTCTTGTTCGTGGATTTACCGCGAAACGGGAAAGTGGCGGATGGTTCCGGGAAACTGAAGGCACCGATGACTTTCTTCTTTCCCGCCTTCTTGTCTTTGCTGGTCGTGGCGAGCTGCGACACAGGGATGCTGAGTTTACTATGGCTGGCTCTCTTCTCACTCCTCGACATCTTCGCTTTACCACCGAGGAGCGGTGAGGTGCATCGCTTAGTTGCGCGGGAGTCAAGTCCGTGGGCAGGCCCGGTAGTCGATTGCGTTGTGTGGATGGTTCCAGTAGTATCCATATTCGAATCCGAGTTCGGTTGCCAGGTTGTCGTACCATCTTGCGTAGCCGTCCTATTCATATCCGTTGCCAAGTCCGTTTCCGTTAGCCGGGTCGTCAACGTGGCCGCTACTGCCGCCGGCAAAGCCGAGTGCGGTGGGGCACTCGGCCCGCCTGGCGCGACAGCGCGGCGAGCACTTTCCTCATCGCACATCCTCACTCAGCGAATGCCAACTCGGAACTCGCACTGTCCTAAGTGGGCCCGCGCGGCTTTATTTATTATAGGAAGATCGCTTCTGATTGGCCGCGGCGGAAACCCTGCTAGGCGGTGACTTGTTGTTAGCGCCGTCTATCAGTTGTCCACCTCTATGTCTTCTTCCGGACATGTGACGGTATCGGGCCGGGATACCAGACTTTTCTATCAGGAAGGCCAACTAGAGTTTCGAATCTGTTTGAGATTAGGAGAAACAAAATTAACTGAATACTAAATAATATTGTAACGACTGATCCTACAACTGCACCGTTTATTCAGTGGGTTTCTTTAATTTTAACACTGCATAGCTAGAGAAATCAAAATAAAACAGCTGACTGCTCTCTATACTCTTTGGATCACGCTGTGGCAACGCGACGACTGTTTCTTGCCGGACAGGCAAAGCTCAAAGCGAGTTAGTTTTTCCCCAATTTTCCAGACAACTTATGCAATTTTTCTTTCTTTAAAACCCTTATTCAGACTATTAAGAACATTTAAAAAAAATTAGCCAAATTGGTACAAAGAAAAAAGGAATTTCAATTTTCTACGAATTTTCCAGTTTTCCGGGTAAATTTTCCAATTTTTAATTAACTAAAATCCTTATTCTAACTATTACGACATTTAAAAAAAATTAGCCAAATCAGTCCATAGAAAAGAGTACTTTCAGTTTTCCAGAATTTTCAAATTTTCCGAACAACTTTTCCACTTTTTTAACATTTTCATGCATTGTCATCCAGTTCTGAGCTATGGCCAAATTTTCAAGTCTCTAGTTCATCCAGAAGTTAGTTTAAAATCAATTACTAAATTCCACCCGGACAGACAAAGCTCAAAGCGAGTACATAAAAACATTTTAATAAAATAAAATTGCATACGCTTCACAGAGTACAGAGAATCATGCTTACAGTAAATACTAAGAGATCGTGAAGTGCCAAGTCTCATATCGTATAGCCTACAGTTACGGGAGGAAGAACAGTGAGTGGGCTTAGGGAAACGGAAGGATTCTGACGAAACTTCCTGAAGCCAGGCAACAGCACCCATTCATAAAATTGTCGAAGTACGCTGGTGTGCAAAACTTAAGGACGAGACAGATAAAGTGACATGAATTATTAACTGCTAGATGGAAATGAATGAAAACGTGGGAGCGTGTTGCTACAGATCTCTCACATGTGCACAGGAAGCCGGACGTTACTTGGTGTGAGGTCAGTGTAACTATAGCGCCAAATGTTTCTGGTCCCTCAATATGAGGCATCTGAAGGAACGAGACAATACAGTATGTGTCAATCGACGAGGTGTTATGGTACACTGTGGTGGTCTACTTCATTTTAACATGGATTGGAGACAACATTTGGAACGGGGAAGAATTATTGCGTAACTGAAAGTAGGACGAAGTGACGTGGCTGGCAGGTGAACGTCAGCACCCAACGACGATCGCCCCATGAGTGATGTCTCGTCGTTCTTCTGTGAGATCCCGGCAGAAAGCGGAAGTTCCGCGTCGTCACTCATGTGGACCCTGGACGCATTGATTCACGTGCGTGGGGATCACTCCGAACCACTGCTGTACAATGGAGAGGAGGTGGTCAACCATGATCAACTACTGCAGCAGATGACCACTACAATCTGCAACAGGCAAAAAGAGATCCAAGTGAAACAATGAGTGCAGTTGTAACCACATTTAAAAGGACTGTAAGACATGTAATCTCACGCTCCACAGTGACATAGTGACTGAATGGATATGGTCTCTGCCCGACGACCATTACGTTGTATTCCGCATGGTGCCAAGACCATCAGGACTGGACCGACGAGGAGTGGGGTCCCGTGCTCTTCTCAGATAAGAGCAGATACAGTCCATGTAGTGACTGTGGGCCTACCCTCATCTGGCGACGGGTCGGAACAAGAAATGCAACCAGGAACATTGTCGAACATGATCGGCGGTCCAAATGTTATGGTGCGAAGAGCATTTATGTTGCATGGGCTTGCCGACCTCAAAGCTACTGAATGCGGTATACCCACAGGTTAACGTAATTGTGACACTGTGCTCCTTTCCCATGTGCGTCTTTTCAGCGTCGCATTCGGTACTGACTTCATTTTTATGGATGGTAATGTGTGGTCGCATCAAACAGCGCTGGTCGGAAAGCTCATAAAGCGAAACAATTTTCAGTGAATGGACTGGCATACTCGTTCCCCTGACTTAAATCCCGCCAAGCACGTGCAGCACGTCCACATGTACCAACATCCATCCAGCAGTTGCCAACCACACTGGTGGATGAATGGAACGTCCTATCACAATAACTCGTTACTAACCTTGTGACCATCATGGGAGCACGTTGCAGATCATGCATTGGCGTCCATGGTGAACACAAACTTTTTTTAAGACCCAAGTCCCTCCTTTCTGTAATGTCCAGGGGACCATAATGAGTTACAGTAATCTCAGTATAACTTATTTTCTCTATATAAAAGTGTCATTTGTGTTCATCTCATCCCTCATGTCTTTCAGATGCCTACTGTAGAGTATCATACTGCAGCAGTTCTTTCTATGTATGGTTAATTTTCATCATGTTACTTAGCAGTGACACAGCATGCGAAAATTACTTTCCACTTTAAGTTTAGCACGCAAGTGTATATCTAAGGACAAAAGTGGACAGCAAGGTATTCGATAAGCTTAAGGAAGCAGCTGATTTGAAACATTGACGGGGTAATATTGTGTTTCAACTCGAAAAACAGATGTTTTAATGCAACAACCACTAATCTTCCCGCTACCACTGATAATGGATCAAAAATATACCAAATTAACATTTATAATTGGGATAGAAAGTAATCTCACCAATGGGGAGGGGTAGGGTCCGGCGCAATCTCACCAAGGGGGACGGGGGGGGGGGAGGGTCGACGGAAATGTCACGTGAGTTTTTGAAATTCTTGAAGTAGAGCTAAATAAAAAGAAAAAGGTCTACAAATGTCTCGGATGCCAACTTTAGGGGGTAGCAGAAGCTATAAGCGACTCGGATACCACCTTTAGGGGGGTATAACCGACCTAAGAGGCTGGAAAGCTAAAAAAAAAGTTAAAAACTACGAGGTCGATAAGCAAGGGAGAGGGGCCTGTCAAAATCTGACGTCATCTTGAGGGGGGGTCCAACCAGATCTCACCAAATCTCACCAGAAAGGGGGTGTCCGGAATTCCGGAAAAACACTCACGTAATTAATGGATACCCCCTAAGGACTAGAGCATGGGTGGCCAACCCGCGACCCGCCTTGAATATTTTTCCGGCCCGCGAGATTCAACAAACTCTCACAAAATATTTTTTATATTTTATTTTTAGTGTTATATATTTGTTAACAGTGTGCGTTTAGTATTATTGTTATTATTATATTATCTATGTTTTCATGTAATAATAATATTCAACACAATAATAAGTCATGTTTCAATTTTTCACTCCAAAAAAATGTCTCTAGTGGGGATATATAATTGTATATGCGGCCCGCGGAGTTATGATGCACTTCCGTAGTGGCCCCCAAGATTATTTGGGTTGGCCACCCGTGGACTAGAGTGTAAGATAGCAATTTTATAGTCAAACAAACTAAGCGATTATACTTCTCATGTCGACATGGCCAACGTGAAACGAGCGGGGTTCCAATGTCTCAGTGTTTGCTAACGCGAAGACACCTGCTTTCGGCCAAGGAAGCAGCAATTGGATTTTTATGGTTCAAGAACAGGAGCATTCTGACTCCATTTCTGAGTCGTGGTGTTATTCCATTCGGAGTTGTGAGTCGATTCCATTCTGTCCTGTTTCGGATGCGAATCATATTCCATTTTGACTAATGTTCCGAATCTGTAAAGTTCTACCGACAGTTCCTACCTGGACTGGTAATTCTACAAAATTTTGACGGCACATGTCACCAGGTGGGTCAGTTGAATAACATAATAACAGCGATGAGATACCATTCGATAGGCTGATGGGGTGAGCCAAGCTGGTCAGGACAGCACATTTGCGGTAAAATTCATCACTACCAACAATCTCTACTGCCAATCCAGTTTGCACATATTAAGTGCCCTGTTCTGATGTGAATCAATTAGTTAAATCTCAGTACTCTTCCGCGTATAATACTTCTATTTAATTTGTGTGTTTTGCCAAGATTTTGATTTTGCTTCAAATAGATGAGTAAAGTTACGTTTCCTAAAGACTAATTAATTTACTGAGTTTAAGTTACATTTGATTTTTGAGAGTCTTAATTAAAAATGTTGAATCATCCCGAAAGTTTTCTTTGTACGTGATAAATACAATGTCAAAATAATCGATGTTATAAATATGACTATTAATTTATATTATTTAATAAAAGCGAAACGTCACTTAGGATTTCACTTTGCTTTGTTAATTACATGTGGGGCAAACTATTCTAAAAGCGAAGATAATTACTTCATAGTGGAAATGTTTCAAAAAGAAATAAAAATCAAGGAATCTCTTTTTTTATTGAACACGTGCTTGTTCTGAACGTAGACGTAGATCATTTCTCTTCTTGGTTACGATGCTTGCATAGCGTATGAAAGGATATAAAGGTGTTATAGTCGCACAATGAAGGTAATCAGTACTAACTTAGTTTGAGGGCCCAATAGCGGTGACCCCCCTGTTTAGAGCGGCCGGCGCTGTAAGCCGTGCTCTCAAACTGTGTTACTGGTTGCCTGTGCCAGGCTACTCTGCAGTCGCCACGGCATAAACCTAATTTCCTTTGTAGTGGAGGCTTCTGTATCACTGCTCCACTGCGCCGTCGAGCCTAATAAACACAACACCATTTATGACTTAGGATCGTATTACACATTACTAGGAGGAAGAATTCAGATTTTATTATATTGTACCTAATCGCTTTTTTACTGTGGATACAGCTTTGTAAATATAACCTCGAGATGTCATAACGAATTGGCTGTAGCAGTTCTCTAATATTTATCACTTACCCTTAGTAAAGGGTGTGAAGCAAAACATTTCTGCTGTTGTGCTTCACCAGTCATTAGACCTACACTGAAGAGCCAAATAAACTGGTACACCTGCCTAATATCGTGTAGGGCCCCCGAGAGCACACAAAAGTGCCGCAACACGATGTGGCATGGATTCGACTAATGTCTGAAGTAGTGCTGGAGGGAATTGACACCATGCATCCTGCAGGGTTGTGCATAAATCCGTAAGAGTACGAGGGGTTGAAGATCTCTTCTGAATTGCACGTTGCAAGGCATCCCAGATATGCTCAATAATGTTCATGTCTGGGGAGTTTGGAGGCCAGCGGAGATGTTTATACTCAGAAGAGTGTTTCTGGAGCCACTCTGTAGCAATTCTGGACGTGAGGGGTGTCGCATTCTCCTTCTGGAATGGCCCAACTCCGTTGGAATACACAATGAACATGAATGGATGCAGGTGATCAGCCAGGAAGCTTACGTACGTGTCACCAGTCAGAGTCGTATTTAGACGTATCAGGGTTCCCATGTCACTCCAATTGCACACACCCCACATCATTACAGAGCCTCCACCAGCTTGAACAGTCCTCTGCTGACATGCAGGGTCCATGAATTCATGAGGTTGTCTCCATACCCGTACACGTCCATCCGCTCGATACAATTGGAAACGAGAATAGTCAGACCATGCAACATGTTTCCAATCATCAACAGTCCAATGTCGGTGTTGATGAGCCCAGGCGAGGCGTTTAACTCAGCACTCAGCAAGGGTACACGAGTGGGCTTTCGGCTCCAAAAGTCCATATCGATGATGTTTTGTTGAATGGTTCGCACGCTGACACTTGTTGATGGCCCAGCATTGAAATCCGCAGCAATTAGTGGAAGGATTGATCTTCTGTCACGTTGAACGATTCTCTTCAGTCGTCTTTGGTCCCGTTCTTGCAGGGTCTTTTTTCGGCCGCATCGATGTCGGAGATTTGATATTTTACCGGATTTCCGATATTCACGGTGCACTCGTGAAATGGCCGTACGGGAAAATATCCACCTCATCACTACCTCGGAGATGCTGTGTCCCATCTCTCGTGCGCCGACTATAACACTACGTTCAGACTCACTTAAATCGTGATAACCTGCCATTGTAGCAGCAGTAACCGACCTAACGCCTGCGCCAGACACCTGTTGTTTTATATAGGCGTTGCCGACCACAGCGCCATGTTCTGAGTGTTTGTATACGAACTCCAGCTTCTTTGGCTCTTCAGTGTAATTATTCTGTATTTGATAGGTCTTAAAAAATCCACCTTACAAGGAATAAAAAATAGTAATCCGTTACTGCAGTTTAAGACATTACTCTTCATGAAATACAGAGAAAAATTTTCGATTTTGAAAGATAGTGCTCCCTAAATGAGTCAACTGATTTGGATAATTCTTTTATCATCAACTTCCATTATTTTAGGTAGTTGTGACAGTATCATCTGTTCTAAATTCGCCAGCGAAATACTAAGACCCGTGTTTGATTCGTCTTTTATTTATTGGTATCGCTTACAGACGAGGCGTACGGTTTCGTAAATCCAATAATTTCCTTGACTGTGTATTAAATTTCAGGGAACATACGAAAAGCGAGACACGCTAGCTCTAAAAGTGCGGTCACCAATTTCAATAATAATAATAATATAAAAAGAGACGCGTCTGGATGACAGCGTCAATACAACAACAAACAGTATCCATGATATAACCAACATTTTAAAGAAGAGATATTAACTTACTGTTGCATGTAGAAAGTACATTTCCGTGAAGTCAGGAAATATAGATATGAAACTTTAAAAGTATAGAAAAAGACGTAATGTGATCGACGAGCAAGCAGTATGACAAACCGTGAGCATGAAGTCATTTTTGTGAGCAACTACAAGTGATAATAAGTAATATTTATCACCATATCAGGAACTAACCGTTAATATTTTGACACAACAATTAATGTAAAGAAAGCCCCTAATAAAGGAACACTAACAAACTTGAATCTCATTCTCATTTATAGTGGCCCATTCTGCCCACTACTGCCTGTAACTAACCGCAGACAATAATTTCGAAGACTGGAAGTTTAATTGTGACTACATGTGAAAGGAAAAGGTTGTATCTGTTTATGACAATTGAAATGAACTAATACCTTGTAATTTTATTATTAGTAGTGATAGCTCAGGGGTCGAAATTCGACCGTAATTCATAAAGTTATTTAGTTTGTTTAATGAAAGAGTAATAATCATTATTTGAATGTTTTCTATTGCGTTTGCTGCGAGCATAGATATATGATATACTGTATACAGTGACGTCGTTGGCTGCGAGCGTGTACTAATACGTTATTAGCTTGTGTTGTTTGGCTTAATTCCCTGCAATACCTATAAAATTAAAACGATACACTCCACGCGTGACTGTATTCTAAATTTTAGCTTCTGAACTAACCATAGCAAATGATGAAATGTATTTATCGATGGTTCATATGAATTTAGTCCATGATTTAAAATATTCATTTTGACTTAAGGCTGAAAAACTGCTTTAGATTTATGACAACATGAAGTAAATGCAGTCCTTTCACCTGAAGTGACTTCTTATACGAAATGTTTTGCATTGCTAAATCTGCATTGTAAATTCGAAACTATAAAAATTTCGTGGAATGACATTTAGTGTGCATTTAAATGTATCCATCAAAATAATTTCTTCATTTTGTGTGTTCGCTATTTAAATTTGGTCTATTATCATTTTGAATTTCAAGCAAATAATTGTTCCTTCTTTTTTGCCTCTCTCTCTGTCTCTCTCCAACCGGTCAATGTTCTATATCGAGGCATAATGGAAGTAGGTGCAAATATCTGAATCAAATAACTGAAATTCGAAAATCAAAAGACCCTTGATGAAAGTTTAATCTTTTAAATAATAAAAAGACCTTATAGTATCTGGCAGAATACCTACATTCCTTTTCGAAGTGTTCCTTTTATAACTTCAAAGATTAATCTCTACTTTATGCGAGTCTTTCGTTTCAACAAATATCACAGAGTATCTCAATGCTGGGAATACACGTCAGAACGTTGGCTCCGGTCACTTGTTCGGATCCGACTTCGTTATGATTATGTATAACTCTTATACCAATTGTGTAGCATGTATTTATTATAGCATTACAGGTAAAAAACAAGCCGTATCGCTCAATAATTACCAGTGAAAACAATTGAATTATGGTGGAGCAAGCTACAAGAGTTAATTTCAGTATGGCCAAGCTGCAAGAATTATTTTTTTTAAAGCAATAAAATGTTAAGTAATGTCTCCTCTATTAGTCACTTCATCTTTTACTCCCTTAATTAATCAATTAACTCTCTAATAACATTTTCAATACAGTAAGCTGATGGCACTTTTAACAGCTTTTTGTTTTTAATTTTAATTTTAAAAAAATTGCTTTTTTTCGTATGAATGTGATATGTAACGACCACAAAAAGAATCGTAACAGCACTAATCATCTAGATTCAGACAGTCTTAAAAATCTGAATATGCAACGTTTGCTGTTAATGAGACACTGGTACAAGAAAACAGATATACAGTTTCTTAGATACGAGTACAACCAGCTTGCTAACATTGAAGTGTAGCCCGCAATCTTTATTTAGCAACTAGCGAAGTTTATTGAACACTTGCTTCACAACTCATTTCGTAGGGTAGACCTAGCGTGGTGGGTGAACGGTAAACGTTCTGGCCTCACATTCGGGAGGACGCCGGTTCGAATCCCCTTTCGGGAATCCAGATGTGGGTTTTCCATGGTTTTCCCAAATCACACCAGGCACATGCCGGGATGCTTCCTACAAAAGGCCTTGGCCGAATTCCTTCCCGTTCCTTGTCACCAGTCCTTTCCCGCCTCTAATGACCTTGACATCGACGAGGCGTAAGGGTCAAAATTATTTCTGTACAAATTTCTGCCATAATATCAACTGAGGGTGCCCAGGAGAATTCAAAATACACGTAAAATATAGATTCCGTAGGATTGTAGTTACATGAAATAAAAGAAAACTGTCTACCATTTACAATATTTATACAAATTTCATCATCGTCTCTCTCGACAAAGGTTTCGTGTTTATTGTCTGCTTTACTTATGGTGGATTTCTTACATGGAGATTGTGGCGGCTTCAAATAAAAGCCAAGTTACGTACAAGGACTATCAAGTATGATATTCTGTGGCAGAGTGGAGTGAGAAAATTACTAACGGAGAGCGTAATGAGAACAAAAAGCATCTGTTATAAGTTCGGCCCCAAAAAAAATACTTTCAATGTCTGCCATAGGAATGAAATATAGTATTTTTTCATTTTACATTTCCATTTAAACCGTTCTGAAATCACCATGGAAGTAATAGTAATAATATCTTGATTGTACATTTCTGTTTAGAAAATTGCGAAAAATTTTAAGCACTTGTTTCTATGAGGTTCTGAATATGCATAAGCAATATATACTAGATTATTATAATAGCATTTAGTTGTACAGACTATAAACTATTAACATATAAAACATCCGTTAAAATAGGTTTTTATAATTTTTTTTCCAGAAAAGTCTAGTCGTAGCCGCCTCGTTTTAGTTACAACAAGAAATATGACAGCACATTCTCATCTTAAAAATACGTTTCAATGTTTATCTGGTATCTCAGTGGTTAAGGCGTTTGCTTTCAAACGTTTGGGTCAGGTCGTGGGTTCAAATTCCGGTGGGGCCAGGAATTTTTGAGAGTTGTGTTTGATCAAATTAGCTACGCCAGAACGTTCCGTGGTTGGGTCCCACTGGAAAAGAACTGGCCGTCCTACCTCTGACACGATGGCTTAGTACGCCTCTTTCTGGAGGATCCAACCAACCTTTTGACTGTGGAAGATGTTAGTTTCATGTTTACAAGAACACTGTAATTAAATACCAAAGGGTAAAATGTATGTGTAGGGAAATTGCTACCAAATCATAAACTCTGTTGCAGTTAAAAAAAAAAAAAAAAGCACATAGACAGTGTTCCTAGGAGGGATGAAAGTAAAGAGATGTATTCATGAATTAGATGTAGGAAGCTAGTAGTTATGCACTATTTTTTACCCTCGTTATATACAAGCAGCCTACGAGTTGATGTAATAGACCCTGTCTTTGTTTTCTCGACACTGAAGTACAATAACTGAGCTTTCATCAGCGATAATATCAGGCTGCTGCTGTTATGAAGTGCACAATTTGTTGAAATGAGTGGATATCTGGAGAAAGGAAATAAACTAAATTGAGACGTCTTGAGTAGGGGAGAGAAAGAAGGCAGTTTATGTAGTTACGGCTGTAATATACCTCCTGTGGCAGATTGGGAACATTACAGACTTTTACTGCGCAGGGGAAATCAAAAACAGAGTAACTATTATTGTTAAGCTCTTACGACACACAATTCTGCATTCTGTAACATGCAGTAGATGTTTCTATCTAACAGAATAACATTTATTGATTAAATTAAAAAATTAAAGTAGAATATTTTGTAAGGTCATCAAATTATAATTTTCATCATTAATGTTAGTTTAAAACTCCTTTGTGATGAAATTCTTCATAATATGAATTTATTTTTGTAAAGTTTTAGCAAACTTGTGCTGATAACACCTGATGCTCATGAGTTCCTACTGCCTTACGTCTTAGACAGAAAGGTAGCATGTTACTAATTGAAATATACTGGTAGATAATCAAATTAAAACAAACAAAATTAAATATGATTACTGAGTTAAATTCCTTATTCTATTCGAGATTTCCTTCAGTAATTTGTTTCACGAATTGATTTTTTTCTAAGCCATCTTACTAAAGTCAAACGATAATTACTGACGTTCAGTCCAAGACAGGGATACACGTACCAAGGAACAGGTAATCAAATATCAAATATGTCAAACTCCAACTCAATTTAGCTTTATTTAGAGTAACATAAAGCAATTGGATTTTCACGTTATAGCCGAAAAACATTTCAGTGATGTCACAGTAGCTATGACGAATAGTTATAGTGCCACAAATCAAACTTGATAATATAAATAAAAATCATAAATGTTAATTTTTTCAGACAAATTACAAATACCTCAGAGTATATGTAGTCGATAAGCTGAAGAAAGTAGCGAAAAATAGTGCGTCTGTTTTTGAATAGTAATAGAAATATCCCCCATCAGACCCTCTGGGCTGACTGAAGTTTCTGAATATCATACCGTGTTTTGTGAACAACAAGCCTCAAGCTTTCCGTAGATCATATTCTGCGATCACTCTTTTTATTCGATAAATTCACTGAGATACTAGTGTTTATAGGAGGTCAACGCCTCGGTTACTAGAATACCACTTCTTCGAATGTACCTCTACGTCTTTTAAAATGCTCCCTAGTTTATTAACCACCACATTCCGAAAGAACTATAATAATATTTGCATACTGAAAAAAATATTTTACATCTTCCCGTCTGCAAAAGAATGAGAACACTGCAACTCATTCATTTGATTTGACTACTAAGCCATCAAGCTGACGTAAAATACTAAGAAAGGGTTTTATGGCACTAAATAAAAGATGAATAAAATGATGTGGTTTTATTTCTGTACAATGCAGTCCAATGTATAATCGGGGCGGCTTCCAGCATTTCCTTTATCAGAACTGAAAATAACACAGCAACTTTCAAAAAACTATTTTCAAAATGCAAATTTACTTTGATAAGTAAAGAAACTGAATTTTTAGTTCTGTTTCTATAAAACAGTCACTAAGTTTTACGTTTAGTTTTGTTTGTCATTTAGTTACAGATTCTTTCTATTCAAGTTTATAAAAGATAGGGAACATACTAATTGTTGAGGCTGAATAGAGAACTTCTTTTAGTAACGAGGAAATCTGATGAAATGTTGGGTAGTGCTAAAATTCATAAATTGTGCTGTCCAGTCTAACATTATGTCAGGAAGCGCAGTGATTTCTGACTAGAAACCAGTTCACTAGATCGGACTCTTATACCTGAACACAAGAATAGATGCATATTATTCTAGTTTTTACAGTTAAAGTAAACGCGGAATGGAAATATGTTCTTTGGAATGCGTAAATACTGGAAAGAAATGTTGCTCCATTGACAATGCATCCTGCAGTGTAACAAAATATTCATGGTTCGTTGCAGGAGAGCCTGGTCTAGCCTCTCACAAAGCAGTTGCGACACAATGGTCTATTAACCTACGTGGTCATACATAGGAACAGAAACTACCGTTTGCAGTAGCAGTTCCGCCATTCCAAACAACCTTGCATGCCCACATAAAACACTAATAATTCGAAGATTATACCACAACCTAAGCAAACAACTCACTAAAACTGTTTCCTCATATTTGGTAGAATTTTTTGTTTCTTTGGTGTATTACTACCACTTTATGCTGTTGATTTATAAGTGCAGAGATATGAGAAGTTTCTAATACCTTGCATGCCCACATAAAACACTAATAATTCGAAGATTATACCTCAACCTAAGCAAACAAACTCACTAAAACTGTTTCCTCATAATTTGGTAGAATTTTTTGTTTCTTTGGTGTATTACTACCACTTTATGCTGTTGATTTATAAGTGCAGAGATGTGAGAAGTTTCTAATAGAATATTGCAACACAAAAAGAAGTCCAAGCCGGAAACTTGCTAACATCACAAGATAGGGCGATAATATGCTCGTAGCAGCATCATTACTAAGGAATTAAAACAATTTACTTCTGAAACCAACAGTGAATGTAAACCGTGGAATAGGACCTATTGCTATTGTTTTCAAGCCAACTATGAAATTAATTATTATTGTTCCTTTACACCCGAAAGATCGTATTCTTACTTTCATGCAGCTAATGAAAGCATGTAAAATATACCACGCTAATTGTTGTGGCAACAAAAGATTCAGGAAGCCCAATTCATTAGCTGAAAACCCAATTTAACAGTTGACGAGAGGTAATTTGATATTATCGATGAGTGGATACCCTACTCCACGTCATTCATCGCTTGATGTCCATTTATAATTTTTTGTCCTGATTTTCATACAATCTTCAATCTTTTGTAATCCACTGATACCGTGAAATCCATTAGCAATTTTATCGGCGTTTATTGGGGAAGTATGGGGCGACTTTGCCGCATTGGTTTTCTACTGCACATCAGCCACATTGCTATGGATCAATGTAATATTTACCAGGTGAAAGATTCATTCTATTGAACTTTGAGTATGTTATCGAACCATTATGAAAGTTATTTTAAATCTGTGTCTAAGTAAAGATGAAAGTAAAGCAGTAACATTTTTTTATAATAAAGAAACATAGGCGGGATCGAATCCTCGTCCGACCATCCAGATTTGGGTTTTCCATTGTTTTCCCAAAACACTCAAGCGATGCCTGGATGGTTCCTTCAAAAGGCCATGGCCAAATTCTTTTCTTTTCTGTTCCATGCCCCAGTCCTTTACCGACTCTAATGACCTCGACGTGGACGAGGCTTAAAGCCCCCAAGCAAAAAACATATATATATATATATATGCATCAGAAACAACCACGATTGGGGCTTCAGGCATCACAGAAGCGGAAAAAGTTGAACGCAAAATCCTTAGAATTTTTTTTTTTTGAGCAATATATAAAGACGACATATGGATGAAAAGACCAACGAAATAACTATACGAACATACAGATAGATTGACAGACATGATCAGAAGACGTAGATTACAATTCTATGGACATTTACAACGAATGAACAGCTCTAGACTCACAAAGAGGATCTTTGATGTGGTAAATGGTTCGCTCAAGAAAACCAGTTGGTTCCAGGAAATAGAAGAGGACTTGATCATGGAGGGATCAGCAAGGAAATGACACAGGAAATGTGACATTTCTAGAACAAAATTATGAACATAAAATTTGAAATACAGAAGAAAACAGGAACAAAATGGACTGAACAAAGGAAACAGGAACACAGTGAGTGTATGAAGAGGTTTTGGGAAGATAAGAGGAAAAAGACAAAGAAAAACAAAAACAGAATAATCAAGAATAATCTTAGTTTAAACACTGTCCTCAAGGGCAATAATGATTAATAATATATATATATATATATCAAACAAAGTTATCACGTGCCAACCATCTGACCGCATGGCGTGACTACGACCTGAATTAATGAAACGACGAGCACAGTATACAGTCGCTTTAAACGTTTTCGTGAATTAATTTTAACAAATAATGGAATTTGATTAAATAACATATATTCAGAATTCAAGAACTGAATTGAGAGGCTGAAGTCCTGGCACGGATCCGACCCCAAACTGAATCAACAAACAAAATTGATTGAAAAAAAAAATGACCTGTCAGTTTCCTATCTGTTTGTTTATAGACTCTTTGAAAGAATCGTACACAGACAGAAAAAACATTTCTGGGGTATTTCTACATTGATTCTGATGTTTCAGTGTGAATACTTCGCTGTAAACCAGTTTATCATTCGAGAGCTGACTGCAATACATTTGCTGTTTTTACCAACGTGAAAAGATTTTGAAAAAGAGTCGTTTACTGATTTATTGTTCAAATTAAAATCCTTGGTTTTTAACTGTGCATATTTAATCCAATACAAATTTTTCTTTCAAACAAATAATTTAACTCAGGTTATGTGTTCTCCAGTCGTCAAATCAACACTACATGAACTGATTCGAGCTTCGTTTTTCGTCTTGCGTTGTTTGGTATTTACTTGTTGAACACCGAGACAAATCTAAATATTGTCAGTCAACACTACTTCTCGGTTAATACCACAGATTTTAACGAAAATTATTCTGTGTTGCAATAATAAATAAATTTGCACCGTATCGTTATAAACAAACATTTGTTGGCAGAAACTGCTGATCACTAAATTTTAATGGAGTTTTTAGTTTCCTTATTTGCCGACCGACTCGTCATCAAGGGCAAAAACTTCTCATGCCATCCTTGGGCATTCAGCACAAATAATTGTCTGCATTCGATGAGTAACTATCAATAGATGACGCTATCGACCATAGGTAAATAACCTCGGATTAAATACATTATAGTTAACATTTTCGCATAAACTTGGTAAAATGATTTTAAGATAAATCGTGGCAAACTTTGCAACCAGGTATTCAAATACTTTGACGTAGTTGTTTTCCGCAGATTGATATGGAAAGATTACAATTATCACCACAAACTTAGAAACACATGCGAAATTACTCCAATTTAATCCAGTTTTGAATATGAGATCTCAACTGGTCGTAGTAGTAATTTTTTTTTAAGATAAATCCACTGTCGGCCCAGTTATCATACGAGTTTGGAAATTTCTTCTCTTCAGAAACAAATTTAACACATTTTAGAAGAATGTTCTAAGGAAAATCATCAACAAGAGGAAGAATTCTGAATAAAATAGGTCTAACATCATATCCCCAACCAGATGAAGTGTTTCGCCAAAGGCTTTCGAATGGAAATAGTTCCATAATTTTTCTAGGCTCGAAAAAACTGAAAATCATTTGTAATAAAACAGGTACATTATTCTGAAAAATCTGGTGGCTTCAGCAGTTTAATATATAGACTTCATGCTGTGTATAAGCAAATTATTATCAACATTACGTCGTCCTGCATTTGATAAAATTGTACGGCTCCTTTGTATACTCTACTTTGTAATGTCACACCTCTTTCGGGTTTGTTATGTTTTATTAAACATTTTAAGATATTGCAGGACTGTTGCACGATCGCTAAAGTGAACCGGAAGAAATCCAACGGGGCGCCGCAGTGCCGCTGTACCCACCCACGAGACAAAGTTGTTGGCAGCTGTTTTTGTTTGTGTTGTGCTAACAGATGCCATGGAAGTCAGCCAGTTTCGGCGGGATAGGTGGTCGGAAAATTGCCGACGTCGCCGAGGGCTACTTAGAGAGGTAAACTCGTCGACAAACATTAAAAGACTTAGGGATTCTGCTGTGGGAGGCACCCAGTATACAAGTTGTGTGTCCGACCGACAGATGCAGCGTTTTTAACGACATTTGGCAGTGGTATTGTTCTGACTCGTGCAGGAACAACCGCGGCCATATCAGTTCCTCGTCTCACATGAAACGTCAGACTTTGTGCGCGATTCATAAAAGTTTGGTTGGTGAAGCAACCTCAACTCGAACAGCAGATTGCCACAACTCGAAGCAGTTACTGGAGAAAAAAATGATGTGTGACATTTCGTTATAGCTCTTCACACAGCTGCGTTTTTTGATCAAACGAAGTTTTTTACCTAGTGGGGAAGTATGAGCGGTCACGATCTAGTCATGGATTCGGGAGGACGCGGCTTCGAACCCCCGCCCAGCAATCCAGATTTCATTTTTTCATGGTTTTCAGAAATCACTCCCGGGGAGCCGGAATGGATTTTTAAATAGGCCGCGGTGGAATTCGTTTCCGTTCCTTGCCTCCCAGTCTCATACCACCTATAATTATCTCGACGTCGATGAGGCGTAAAGTCAAAAAATGGAAATTTTATCAGATTGAAACACAGTTTAGTATTATGTTCACCAAATTCACAAAAAAATTTAAGTATAGATAAGTTTTGTTTTCAAAGCTTAGGGCATAGCCATATAGATCAATCAGTGTTTTTAATGTTATATGGATCAATGGTTTATTTTTTCTTTTCTAGGGTAAATGTTTATAAAGCTATTTTAATTTCTATAACCTTCTTCATTTTGTAAATGGAGTGAGAAAAAATTCATTTTTCAACTATCCAATGTTATTTAATTAAATTTAATAATCTTTTTACATAAACGAAGGACAATTTCTCGTAAGGAATTTTTGCACCTGGTAGTGCAACGAGAAAAATAGATACAATAAAAGTGTAAATAATTATGATTAGCTATTTTACGGCAGTATTAAATAGATGACAATAAATATGATTAAGGACCTTAAGTGAGCATTAGTACAGAGGAAGCGAGAGAGAAAAATGGACTTACATCGTTATTGGGTCGGCTACCGGTTCAGGCAATCACAGCAATCGATCACACTGAGCAAAAATAATTTCTTTTATAATTATTCCTGCCCCATTTTTCCCGATATTTCATTAACTGAATGCAGACAACCTTCGGAAAGTGGCCTGGTGGATACTAAATTAGGAAGGTTACAATCTCATGCAGAGATAATTAATAGCAATTGTTCTCCGTTATTTGGGGGTTAAAAAATATATATAAAATTATGAAGACTTTTCTTTTTTCTTCGGTTACAGGAAATGCAGAAATACTCATTTGAGTGACTCTTTCGCGCAATTGACAACAGTGGCAGTTTTTAAACACTGAATTATATTAACAAATACTATAGGTGGCACATATCTTACATCTTATGCAGCATAGGTAGAAGAGTAAAAATAAATTACTGAAACAGAGAACGGTTATGACTGTGGAGCTAGCCGCGAAGTGGAACCTGCATAGAAATACAAAGCAGGACCATAATTATGTTTTCGGACTCCAAGCCGGCCATTGGAAAGCAACAGTTCCTTCACATTGTTCACCGAAACATCAATATTTGCTGACGGAAGCTGGAAGAGGCGTTCCATGCCAGGTATTTCCTGTGCTGTTAGATACAAAAAGAACTCACTTCATTAAAAATTCCCGAAGCTGGATTTGAACCTGAATACGAAGCTATTTATGGTAAGCCCCAACATTTCGAAACTGGTCGCCTATGTAATTAAAGGTCAAGTACTTTATACCAAATTCCTTCAGAACCACAGGAAACAGTTTGGGACCTTTATACACCACATTGGAAATGGCTGGGTTTGGAGTGATGCCGAGACCAGGAAGCATGGAATGCTGATTAATGGCGTCAAAATGTGTTCAGCGATGAATCACGGTTCAGCACTAGCTCGGATGACCATCGTCGGCGAATTTCGTGGTAACATGGAGAGAGGTCTTATTCTTCAAATGTTTTTGAGGGGGACGGTTGTGTATCTCCTGCCATCGGGTATGACTTCAGGTCACGGCTTGTAGTGATTGAGGGAACTCTGATGGTACAAAGGTACGACACGGCATGTGTTACCTTTCATGTGATGCTATTTTTCTACAGGATAATGCCGTCCATACACGGCACTTGTCTCTAGGAACTGTTTGCGTGATACTGAGGTACTCTCGTGACCAGCAAGGTATCCATAACTGTCCCCGATAAAACATGTGTGGGACCAGTTCATACGAAAACTTCGTCCCAGTGCCCAGTACCAGGATATCAAGGACTAGTTTCGGAGCGTCCATCAATTACATGAGGTAAAATGAGGGGGGGTCGACGGAAATCTCACGTCTACTTTTTATTTCAGATTGCCGCCCTTCAAACAACAGTAGACCAAAAAAAGTCTCCAAAATCACGAGGTGGATCTCACTGTAGGGAGGGGCGGGGGGCGGCCAAATCTCACGAAATATCACCATTGGGGAGGGGGGGGTCAAGGAGTTTAGATTTACGAAAAACACCTCACGTAATTAACCTATGCCTCCTTACAACAGTTGTGCACCAGCTTGCCTAAGGAGAGGATACAACGGCTTTATGACACCCTTCCCAATGTAACTAGTGTATGCATTCAAGCTAGAGGGTGCTCAACGTCATACTGTTAGATGACTAGGCTTTATAAAACTGAAATAATATCATATTTCCTATAAACTCGTAAAGTTACATTTCGTGTCCTCTTTCTTTTATGGATACTTCACTTTTTATGTCAGGCACTGTAGGTGTCGATTTTTTCTATTACTTACTTACTTGTCTCGTACCTCACACTACTATCCCCACGTGCCTTATTCCCATCCTGTCGATAACTGGAGTCATCAATGATGGTCTGTCCTAATGGAGGAATGTGATAGCAGCCATCTGTCGGCCAGTTGAGTAAACTGTGAGCTAGTGTCTTTTGTATTATTCAGTATATTTAACATGCATTATGGACACGGGTATTGGGAGTTCGCCTAGATGGTTGCGGACAACCGCTTTGAAACCGTAATCACGATGACCGAAACCCAAACTGCAACAGGATATAAACAAGATGCGGTAGTCCGTTCGGGGCTTACGTATGTAGTGTGCAGTTCAGTCTTTAACTGATGTATCGCTTTTTGAATTACAAGCAGTTAGACGGCTGGTTTTGAGTAGTACTAGTTTTATAACAAAATATCTTTAGGCCCTTTGGTTTGGAGAAAAGGAAAATAAATAATCTCATTTAATTTAAGTGGATCTGAGACCAAAAAAAAAGGGAGAAAATAATCAGAGAAAGCGTACAGCAGGAGTTTTCTGAGAGGTCGTAGGGTTTGGAAATCTTTTGAAAAAGGAATCTATAATTTTCTAAGCTCACTCACTCACCTCTATAGCTATTGGTTGGAGAACCCTGTCACGTGTCAGATTTCGCTCGCAAAACAGCGACCAGAGATACCATTAGAATAAATTCGTGGTTATGTCAAAAATTTAATAGATAAGCAACTGTTACAAAATTAATTTCCATAATACATTCATTAAGTTTGCTTTTCGTATCGTTTCATAGTTAAAAAAATATATATTGATAAATTTTGCGGCTGAAAAAAAGTGGATCTACTTTTCAGTATCTGTTGTGTTCGCTGTACGTTAGTTATTAGATTATTTTAAGTGTACATCAAACCAAATATGTTACCTAATCGACAATTCTGGCAATTCATTTCTTCAGAGTTGCTCAACTGTTTAATAATATGGAATCTGTATTAAGTTCTCTGGCCGTTACAGACACTATGACCAATGATTACATTATAAGTGTTTGCCCAGTCTCAGTAAAAAAACAATGCTATTCTTTCGAAGAAAAAGGGAATTTTTAAAATTTTGCAGAGTGAACTTTAAGGGTCTAATACAAGTCAAATTTGTATTTAAAGAAGTTCGAGTCTATGACTTTTGAAACAATTATACGATTGCGTTATCGTCCCTGTTCGTGTTTAATACCTGCCTCTATTAACAGTTCTGAGTTCTTCAAGCTCAAGAGATTTTATTCACCCTGAATAACAGGTAAAGTTTATATTTGGTCAAATCACGTCAACCTGTCATAATCTTTCATCCTAAAAACTGCAACTATTGTGGACCCGTGACAATACGCAAAAAACGGTTACGGGCTTACACTAGTAACGTTAATAAAATGGTAATGATAATTTGTTATTGTTAACAGCAAGAAAATTGAGTGATTTGGGAAACCATGGAAAACCCAAATCTGGATGCCCGGACGGGGATTCGAACCGCCGTCCTCCCGAATGCGAGGCGAGAACGCTAACTGTTACACCGCCCTGCTCGGTGATTTAAAAACAGTGAATAATATGCAGTGACTGTTTTAGCGTGTTGTGGCTTACTCACAAGCTGCTTGAAGTAGCCTGGTGGGTGAGGGGTAACGCTGTGGCCCGCCATTCGGAAGGACGTGGCTTCAAAACCCCGCCCAGCCATCCAGATTTCGATTTTCAACGATTTCCTCAAATTACTCCAGGTAGAGTGACTGGATGTTCCGTCAAAAGGCCATGGCTGCATTATTTTCCGTTCGTTTTCCCCAATCCTCTCCCACTTCCAACGAATTTGACGTAGACGAGGCGTAAAGCCATAAAAGTAATAAATTATTGATTTCAACTGGCTATAAGAGAATCTACAGATACCAATAGTTAATAATTATAACTACAATCATAATTGTAAAGGTTCGTTGATGGCAGTCTTTCAGCAGTAAATCATCCTGTCTAATTTCTTAACTAGTTTGTAGTTAAGGATTACAATAAAATGACAGAACATTTTCTAACAAAAGAAACAAACTAGGCAACTCTTAATTTCAACAAATATATATTCAATTTTATTTACGTCTATTGTGTTTTAGACCAAAGGTAGAATGAGAAACAGCCTTCAATCACTAGAATACAACTTTTATTGTATTACACAATGCATTTCGGACCCTATGGATCCAGGTCTGTTAGAACAGTTAGAAATATTCCTCCACAAGATAAAAATCCCAGAAAACATGTTAAATGAACAAGGAGATTTTACTTTAATATTTTTAATACTTTAATATTTTTAAAGATTTATTTCCAGTTTAATGTTAAATACTAGAGACAAGAAAAGATCACTAGCACGATATACTCTGACAACGAATAATAATTTTCATCTTTGAATAACTTGTAGTACACATTATCTTTAAACTCGTTTGTTCCAATTATTCAGTTTATATAAACATGTGCACTTTGAATGACATCCGCAATAAATATGTATATGAAACTAATTATTCAGCATCTCGTCAATTCTAGTAAGTTTTCCACAATGTTTTCATATTTACTCCTTTCTCTCGTTGTAAAATGTGACCACGAAACTTGCTTGAAATCATTTTTCAGCAAAGGAACAAACTTTGGTATTCACGAATCTCGCTTAAGGAAAATTTTAAACCAATCTAAATATCATAGACACCTGAAGATGGCTCCACAGGCTCCGAAATGCATTGTGTAATACAATAAAATTTGTATTCTAGTGACTTAAGGCTGTTTATCATTTTACATTTTGTCTGATCAATACAGTCACGTCAATATATTCAATTATTGTGTTTTACCATAGTGGCTTAGTCATCTAAAGCTACAGACTAAGATTAAAATTTCTCCTTACGTGGTATAGTATTTCGGTTCTTTCGTCTCTTTGTTGAGTTTGGTAAAAGATGCTTGTGTAATTTTCTGGTATGAATCTCTTCACAGGAATTTTTTTTATTGTGACTAAGAGAAGGAGAGGGCTGATAATCAGGTGTCGATAATAGAAGAAGAAAAAATTATTATTCTTTATTTTCATTTTCATCGTCTGTCAATAATATCACGGCGAATTAATTTATCTTGATGAATTTGGCAGCAGGAAGGAAAATTCAAGTAATCTTCCTTATGCTGTAACAAAATATAGATTTGTAAGAAAAATAGGTAAAATATGGTGGGATTAAAACAATTCTATGGTGTGTATGGAATGCATTTGCGGTAAGAAATCAATAACATGAAGCAACATAACAACGTAATATGTCCGGATATATCGTAAGGGCTATAAGAATTTGTTAAAAGTGAGTGTATTCAACACAGTTTAGAAATCGTATTTTCATCTTGTTAAGACACGTTTAAAAGTAGTCAATCAATAGCATCATTTTGATTTTAGAATAAGTAATCAGAAATTTTGCCAAAAATAATACTTGCATGTTGTTGGACTATATTTTCACCAATACTTCACAATACTGTCATTTCCCTCACTATCAGTTTTCTTGCTGTACAGTTCCTTTCTGTTTATTACCTTAATGAATTGCGATAATAATTGTGAATAAAGTAAGTTATATAATTGTGCCTTCAGGAAACCACATAAATAGGAAAACTTCAAGATATTTATCTATTCGAGTGTGTGCATTTGTATTTGCTTTTCTTTTACTGTAGGTGTACGAAAGAAACAACGGAGGATGTTTGTGTGTACGACCCAGTCTTTGTTCCAGGCGATGTTTACACAGATGGGGCTTGTCGACTGGCCACATATTGTCTCTTCACAAATAAACCCCGAGGACGCAGCAAGCTTTCGTTAAAATTAACCGCCTTTATAGAAGGGAAGGGTGCTACTGAAGTACTAGGTGGAGAAGCTACTTTAGTTCAAGCTAGCCCATTTTGCGTTGCTAATCCAATCTTTGTAGATTAATGCATAACACGCCAATTCTTGAAGAGACTGCTGACGATTTTTTTCTGTTTTCTCATTCAGTAACACAGAGTATTCTAGTGAATCAAAACGAAGGAAATTCCGTGCAGTACATTTTCTTATCGCAGGAAGTTTAATTATAAAATTTTAGGAAATTTTTATGCGGATTTTGTTTCTTGTTCAAATTTGTTTTATATCCGCATTTAATCACAGCTTTTTTTCAAAATAATCACAGCTCAAATCTCCTTACCTCGTGCTTTATCTTCTATTCAGCATCAGTCTGACATAAAATAACTACAAAGACATAATAAGTATTTTACATAGATATATATTGCGAGGGAGTGCAGTATTGGTTAAAATTTCTGATTTAATTACAGTTGCACGTCGCTTCTTTTCTAAGCTTGAAAATTTTGCCGCTGTCATATGTCAAAATACACATTTTCGAACCAAATATTTCCCCAGAATCTGTCTTCTTGCACACGAACGCACAAATTTGCGGACAAATATCCCTCAATGAAAGATAAACAAAACAAAATAATTCTACATGAACCATGGCAATGTGTTGTGGTACTAGCATACAAACCTACGGCTTAAAATGTTCCTGCTGACAATTTTAATCGAATAAAAAGCTTATACATATAAATTTCCTCACTCAATAAAATGCGTAATTTATTTTACCCGTATTTCGTTTTATATTTCGTTGTAAATATATTTCAAACTTTTTTAGTTTTCGTTGGAGGTAGATAAAATGATTGAATTGTGTACCGGAGAAAATCTGATTACTGCTCGGAATGAACGGATTGGCCAGTTTAAGTAAACCGATGAGCCCCGGTTCTGAATGCGATTTTTGCTTCAATGAGGTTATACAGTATTTTCAGTAACAGTGAAACATTATTACCGTAATGTTGCTGAATTATGGTTGTTGATGAAATGTACAGAAATTAATTATAAACTGTTGCTTTACAAAAACAGATTTTAACGGCTCTAACTTCTAAATCGCTTGGTATATCTCCCTTGTTTATATCTCAGTTTCTCATATTGGAATGGTGAGCTTTCTTTGAAACACGTCCTGCTTTGTGAAACGTCACATGTTTTGCTATCAGTGTTGTCATATGTCAGTCATGGTTTGAGGGTTGTTTGTTTAAGGGGACCACCCCCTGCCTATCTAACGCCATGTTAATTTAAGCAAGTATTTGATCCATTTGTGAAAATACTGTTTGATGCAGGATCTTAATATTTTTACTGAATGTTACATGATACTAGCAAAGTCAAATGGACTAATATATACTTTATACGTATTATAGTTTCAAGAAATACTTTTTTAAATTTATTAATAAAAATATTAAGTTTTTTCTGCAGAAAATGTTTTATTTTGTGAACATCCTATTAGGGGAATATTAATGATTATAGTACCAGAGGTGGCTTTTTATGTTATCCAGAGTCTCTGAAAATTTCATTCAATTATCTTTGATAGTTTCTGATATAATGGGGCATATGTACTGAAAATTTTAGTTTGCGGGAAATTGAATTTAAAGTAAATTATTTGAAATTTATTGCTTACAGTTAATTAGAACTGTCCTGCTGCAATGATGGCCCTTCTTTGGCCTCTAGCAGGTCTTCCAGCTTCTTTTTCACCTTCCTGGATGTCTATCTCGCTTTTTTTATCCATATTAGATGCAGATCTGTATGCATCGGCTATCCTCAGCTTATCGCAACGTTGCAGCCCAGTGATCATATTTTCCCCAAGATTAATTCCCAGCTTTTTTTCAGAACCTAACACTTCCAATATTACCACAATTGAATGTAATAACAGCATCATGAACCCCTATTTTCATTGTATTCATGCCTACAAATACAGTTTTAGGAAGGCGGTTCCAAATTATGCTGTTGAAACATTCATATGGGTTC
This sequence comes from Vandiemenella viatica, assembly GCA_031002005.1. Taxonomy (NCBI): domain Eukaryota; kingdom Metazoa; phylum Arthropoda; class Insecta; order Orthoptera; family Morabidae; genus Vandiemenella; species Vandiemenella viatica. The sequence continues at coordinate 13,463,035 of CM061921.1, forward strand.
TGTGTCTACCCAAGCAGATATTTTCTTAGGTCAGGATGAGCTAAGTCTCTAAAAATGTTTCATTGCTGTAATAACAGCAGCAGGAAGAGAATGCTGATGAAAATAAGATTCTCCAGTTGTCTGAGCCCTACTGTATTTGCTCCATGAATTTTCTCCCAATGGACACAATCCATGACATGGCTTATCAGTGTAGGATTTTTAGAAGAATATGGCCCAAAAATCTCTCTTCATTGCCTCCATTTTTTTTTCTTCTAATTGCTTGTCCATAGCATACCTGCAAGTTTTTTATTTCAGTTTTAGCTAACTGACCCTGTCTGGTCAACAATTTTCCATCTTCTAATTTTTTACATCTCATGTCAACAGTTAGTTTTCTCAGTTTTGTTCCCAAATGTTTTTGAACATGACCCAGACATTGTATTTTGTTAATAATGGCATCTCCATATGGATTAGAGTTCACCACATTGTTGTATGCCTTACTGTCACCATCTCAAATATTTGGTGTACCGTACGCCTCTTGTTTCTATGGACCGATGAAAAGTGGTCGTGGCGCTGCAACATGATTAGTAGGAAAATGCTATTTAAATGCCAGAATTTTTTTTCAGCAAAATCCTTTTCAGGATACTTAAAAAAATCGATTTTTTTTTTCGACCTGAACCATAGGGTGGTTCCCTGAAAAATATTTTTCTTATTTACGTCCACCTCCTTCAAACAACAACGGTAGCCATTTTAGATCTTGTCTACCGTAACCTCGAACAACCTACCACTGTGGTTAGTGTAATAACTACACTTATAAATGTTGAAAAATTAAGGAATTAACTTTAAAAAAAAATATATATGTACGGTTTCAGTTTATCGATCTTGCATCACCTCACTTTTCCTGTATTTGGCGTTTTATCATACCACCATTTGCAATCCAATTCACATTCGCTGACAAGCAATTGGGCCCTAACATATCATTGTTTCAACATAATCATCCATCATATAGTCACTTCGGTGTCACAAAATCTTTTTAATATTCAATAAGCTATTTTAGTTCGCTTTCTGCGAATCATGCTTTCTTTGGCATAGATTACAACTCATATTTTGTCCTCGTCACAGATTCATTGGCCATTAATGTTATATACTCACTTCTCGTTTACATTTAGAGATCAGAAACTAGACATACTATTTTTTCAAAAATCTTAAAAAATGACACCAGCAAATTTAACAAAAACCAAAAATTACTAAAATAATATGCACGTCATAATTGTATCATACCATAAAATGTATACCTCTTTAAGAGTAAAAACTGTTCAGATAACAATTTTGTGTTACTTTAAATTTTACGAGGAAATATCAATATAATATTAGAAAAAGGTAAAAGAAACAAAACATCAAGTTAGAGTTAATACGTATTGTAAGTAATGAGTCGTCATCCCACAATGAGTTTTAGAGGGACATTATAAATAATAAAGGACCAATAATAGGAAAGGGAAAGAAACGAGACATATTTTATGCGTCAGATTTTATAGAATTCTTGACTTAAAACACAGGTGAAATCTGTTGGCTGCACCGTTTTTCTTTTTTACATGACTATGCCGGACATGCAGGCATGCGTGAGTGTAGACCTACACTCAGCAGTAATTACTGATTTCTTGCATCGCATCACGTGAATTTATATTTTACGGACGGAGAGAGGAAGCATGATAATACCAGTCGCGCTGAATTTGCAATAACGTATTTTTTCCGTAGAGAATATATTAAATAGGAAGCGAGAGAAAGGTTTACCCAAACGTGAGGCGTAAACTGCAATTCTGCAACTAAAGCTATATTAAAGGTCCCTTTGTAGTACAAGTATAAAACGTTCTAACAGACTTTTTCTTTCTTTTATGGCTTTACGCCTCGTCGACGTTGAGGTCATTAGAGGCAGGAAAGGATCGGGACAACGAACATGGAGGAATTCGGTAATAGTATTTTGACTGAACCATTCCGGCATTTGTCTGGAGTTATTTAGGGAAGTCATGGAAATCAGAAGTCTTGATGGCTGGACTGGGATTCGAATCTGCATCCTCTGTAATGCAAGGCCAGACCGTTACCATCACCAATCACGCTCAGCCATAGAGCTACGAGCAATGGGAGTTGCTGTATCGATATATACTGCCAATTAGGCAGTTTCTAGGCCTAAGATGATGGTAGGTCACATTTTTAGACTTTCAGGATTGGATAATTTGTTTGTGGAGAAAACAGTAGAAGGCAAGAACTGCAGAGGAAGACAGAGATTAGAATATATGAAGCAGATAATTCAGGTCGTGGGTTGTAAGGGGTATATTGAGATGGAAAGGCTGGCGAAAAATAGGAAGGGATGGAGGATTGCATCAAACCAGCCGAGAGACTGAAGACAGCAAAAAAAGGCCTAAGTTAGGTCAGCAAGCTCCTGCCCTACATCTATCTCCCTATCCGACTTCACCATATCTGCACCCATGTACCAAGAGATGTGAATGTCGACTATCGAATTTAATTTCAAATTTCCACGTTTGCTTTAATTTATTTCAGCAACGACAACCACGAAACCACACACAACTGTGAAGACACCTGGTCTGGTGGGTGGGCTATGAACGATCAGTCCTTGTATTCAGTAGGACGCGGGTTCGATTCACGGTCCATCAATTCATATTTTTAGTTTCCCTAAATAACTTCAAACGAATGCTGATTTCGTTCCTACAACAGGTCATGGCCGAGTTTTTTCTCTTTTCTCTAGAGGCCGCGACGTTGACAAAACGTAAAGCTCGAAACAAAATGATAAGACGCTGATCCTGTTCTGGGAAATCATATGGTGCTTTAAGGATAAAACATGTTCCTCTCAACCACTCTTAGGGCGTCAGTAGCTTATGTAGAGATATGCGATACGATCTCTTCGTTAGGAATAAGTGGATATAATCGGGTTCTTTCCGTCCAGGATGTACAGTATATTGATACTACACAATACGCTGGCCGAAATTGAAAGCGCAACACCTAGACCTATTTCCAGGGTCGTACCCAGAAGAATTGATGACAACATGAAATGGACCAGGCTATGTTTATTACCTTTATTTACAGTTGTCAGTAAGAAGTGCGCCCTCCTTGAGCACCAATACATTCGTGGATTCTTGCCGGCATCGAATCAATAAGTGTTCGGATGTGTTCGTTGGTTATATCTCTCTACGCCTGCGTGTGCAGTCAGCTGTTGCAAAGTTTATGCCGGGGGATCATGAGATCTAATGTGTTTACTCCTGGCATCCCGCTCTAATGGGAAAAATCTGGGGACCGTTCGATCCAAATTGTGATCGCAAGGCTTGTGTGGTGATGGCCGCAGTATGAGGACGGGCATTATGCTGTTGGAAGATGCTATTTGGATGGTGGAAATGAAGGGTATCACAATAGAGTGCAGTATCCCGTCCACATAGTGGTGTGCTGTCACTGTGCCTTCATCAACAATCAAGTCAATCCTGCTGTCGAAACTGATTGCCCCCAAACCATGTCACCAGTAGCTGGACTTGTGTGACGTTCTGAAATCACATCAGGGTCAGCCGTTTCTCCACTACTCCTGCTCACATGTTGTCGATTATCACTTTACCACAGACAGAATCGATAGTCGTCTCTAAACACAAATGTACGCCATTCACGTGTCCATTTGCTTTTTGCATTACACCAGGTTAGTCGATGCTGCCAATGAAATCAGGTTAATGGAACATATTGCATGGGGGTCAGAGATTGTAACCCAGCTTCAAGCAATTGATTTTCAATCGTCCGGGTGGTGACTCTCTCTGTAACCACTGCTTGGATCTACCCTGCAGTCACCCGTCTGCCAGCAACAGCCACCCACACAATTTGGCGGTCTTCACGTGTTGTTGACCTTCTGTATGGACCTGTGCCTGCTTTCGGAGTACTAGAGCATTCGTTCATCCACTGAAAACAGTCTGTATACTGACATTGCACTCTGACCAATCCTTCAGGAGATTTCACGATATGATGCACCCATTTAATCACGCCAATACTCCGACCTCTCTCACTCTTAGATACTTTGGATGTAAAGGCTCGTCACTCTTCGCCTTGGCATACATGGTTAACAAGAACTCGTGGACAGAAAAGTGTCATGTTACACCACACTGTTCACCTCTTATACGCTAAAAAAGACATATCAATTTTGCATAATAATTATCCCCGTAATTGTCATACTATTAAATGTAACACTTTCAATTTTTAATAATTTAATATTATTCATATGGAGATACTTGGGGCCAAATTTCATTCATTTATCCCAACTCCGTCTGGGTGTAGTACTTTTAATTTCCGCCACTGTATAAGCTTAATGAAAATAGGAGCCGTTCAGGATTGTTAAGTTCGACGAGCTGTGTGCAGCCTCACTAAGATTTTAAATTCAGTCATCTGTTCCAAAAACTGTCACTCTACAGGCTAAGTACTATCACCTAAATCTAAAGACGTTGTCTCCATCAGTCATGCTCGAGACACAATGGTCACTGCATTCTCCCCGTTAATAACAACACCAAACAGTACCTACAACTGTGGAAAATTAGGAACTATAATGTTTTGTATTACCAGAGAAACAGCAGCAGAGGAGTATGTTTAAACCTGTCCCTGGCCCAGGCAGGTATTAATGCCGTTAGTTCTGTGATCCATTTGCTGGTTATTCCACTGTAAAATGGGAAGTTGATGCCAACGCTGTAACGGTGACAGCTTTTTAGAAGCATTTGTCATGGCGTCTGACAAGTTAACACAACGCCTCTCACAGGTGTTTTTCTCTCAAAATGTTTTGGGCTGTTTACCTTGTGATGTTATCTTCTACTGTTTCACTTAGTCTCCCAGTTCCACGTATTAAACAAGCACACGGTATAATGCTCCTGAAGAGCAGTAACTGCCACTATCGCTTTCCTTTGCGTAAATTCAATGAATCCACCTGCAAGCATTTACTGCTATAATACGCATTCTTTACCGAGCGGGGCGGTGTAACGGTTAGCGTTCTCGCCTCGCATTCGGGAGGACGGCGGTTCGAATCCCCGTCCGGGCATCCAGATTTGGGTTTTCCATGGTTTCCCCAAATCACTCCAGGCAAATGCCGGGATGCTTCCTTCAAAAGGCCATGGCCGAATTCCTTCCCATTCCTTGCCCCCATCCTTGGCCCCCATCCTTTTCCGTCTCTATAGACCTCGATGTTAAAAAGAGACGTAAAGCAGTTACAAAAAAAAAAAAAAAAAAAAAAAAAAAAAAAAAAAAAAAAAAAAACGCATTTTTTCTTTTCTATTGGGGCACTTTTCACTAACTCATCTTGTTCCTGGCAAATGCTCTTCGTATTTTGTTTATGTGTTTACTTCTGAAGTCAACCTATGGCTCGATAAGCGAACACTTTTGCCTTTCTGCAACCACTAATAAACAACATTACTTATTTCAGTGTCCTAGCAGAATGTAGTATGAATTAATATATGAATGTACCGTATATTGAAGTTTAGAATGTTCATGTGTAAGAGTTATCATCTCTAAGTTTTTCAGTCATACGCGGATATTTTTTTTTTTTTTACATCCCTGCTTTTGTAGCCATGAACTGAATCAACAGTTTGCAGCAGCAGTTGTGGCATCATCGTAATACAATTAGATCGACCGTGGCAGAAAAAATCTCTCACAATGATATATTGTTAGTTCATCTGGAGAGTGAGTGGTCTGGTGGCTGACTGGGTATCGAAAGGTTCCTGTTTGGAATCCCTGTGTCGGCGAGGATTTTAAAATGCTCTTAACTGTACCTTCACCTCTGGTACAGCTTGCTGTGCAATGTGAAGTACGCCAGAACGCTTACGTGGTTCGGATTCCACGTTAAACTGTAGGTCGCCTATACATGGTAAGATTACCGAGTTAGGTTAAGGCGTAACCAATAAAAACCCTCTCACCAGGCAATTAAGACCACACGAGCTTTCGTCTTCACAGTAGTTTTGAGACAAATATATTCAATTTATGCATTAAAGTTCTTGTACTGAACGCAGAATTATTCTTTTAAATGTCTAGCTGTAAAACTCTTCCCTCGATCTTAATCGTCGGATAGTACCAGTTTTTTCTTAAGTATTGTGTTTTTGTTGGCACTGTGTGAATTTTCACTTTATTAGACCAACTTACTTTTACCTGTAACACATCTTCAGTTTTAGTCTTTACGACAGTTTATTTTCGTCAACTAGCAGCACAATTTCATCTCCAAAAGTTGTAAAAAATTAACTTCTGCTGCAAGGAATTGTCTCTCCTGATCTGTTTTCAGAGCGATTTCCCGTAATAAGGGCACGGATAGAATCTGATCAAATCTTTTGGATTTTTTTTTACTTCTGTTGTCTTGTGCAATACAGTTATGGAGGTCTTTGTCATCAATTAGCCTCAATGATTCCCTAAGGCCGAGGGTAATTACTGCTACCATGAACTTATCAAAAGAGGTAGAGATGTAAATAAGAAATCCATCTATTTTCCTACGCTTGTTAACCATATAATGGCCTTCCTTTATCGCATCCTTTTTTTCGCAAACGTTTCTGTAAGCCGAAATGCTGCCTTTTGATTTGAGCCAGTGACCCGATCTTCGATTCCTCAGTACAACACTCACACGTTTCGGTTGGTATATTGTACGTTTTAGTTTTGAACAAGAGAAGACAAAACCTATTCTTTCAATGAGTTACCATTTTTCTAGAAATATTCTATGCTGCACCACACGTACGGTCAGCAGCTGTTGTTAAGTAAAGAGCTATTCGATAACTTTTTATGTGAAGGTGTTATCACATACTCTGATTCAATTCGGCTCGGTAATCCCATTATTCATTAGTACTGGTAGTGATGTGCATAGTTGCTTTCTTGCAACACCTAGAATAGTCAACTGGTTTACGTACGTAAATTTAATGTTCCATACCTTCTGAGTCAAAAAAGGAACTCTTATTGATTCACTCATGTGCCGTTTGTCTGTCCGGTCACCCATTTTACACACCCCCGTAACTTCTAAACCTTCTAATTTATAAATTCATCGTTGCGATCTGTGTTTGTTCTTACTAACCTTAATACGACTGTAAGGAAATATCTTCGAAAATTCATTGGGGTGAAAATGATAATATGAGGTTCGGTTGGGGCGTTAGAGATTCTTTGCCGGTGTTAAATGTACGCTTTTTTTAGTTCTGGGATTTGTGGATGCTAATTTCGAAAACCATAAAAATACCACTGTCCTTCGTTTATTTCCGAAACTACTGATTCCATAAATATTTTAAAATTTCAAGTGATAAGTACTGGTCTAAAGTATTCAGAAAACTATTGCAGTCTGTCTGGCGTTTATGATCTTCGCAAAGTACTTGAGTAGCTTTTAAAAACTTAGTATTTCAATAAATAATTTTTATCTTTAATCTGTTTGATAGTTTCATAAATCGGATTATAAATTTGTCACGGAAATACTTTTTTAAAACATCTGGGGCTTTCAAACATTCTTTTCTGTAACGGGAAATACAGGAAAGGAATATGTGGAGTTTACAGGAGGGACGAGGAAAAGAAAACATGACTCAAATTTGTGATCATTGCATAAGTATCACCACCTCCGAACTTCATTGTTCCTTCCGTCACTCACGTATAAATTTGAACAGCAGAGTAATGGAGTTACCTGCGGCTTCGTACGCGTGTACTTAGAATTTCATTGCCAGAATTGAATATAGAAAGCTGTTAGTAACGTAAGATTTATCATAAACAACACCGAGTTGGCATAATATAACAGGATAGCCATCACTATATCTATCTACTGCTGAACTGCCTCATGAACAGAAGTAATTTCCAACATTTTAAAAAAACATAAAAACAAACGAAGGTGAGGGAATGTCGGGGGGGGGGGGGGGGGGGGGGGGGGGGGGGGGGGAGGGGGGAGGGGGGGAGTTAACTGAGGGCAGCTTTATTTTAGCTTGGTCTTTTCTTCAGCACGAAAATCAGATTCTTGGGTTCTAATATCTTAAGCTGCTCGTGCTCTTCTAGAGCTATACCTTAGGCCAGGTGCCCGCAAGGCATGTCAAAAAAGTAGACAAAATAAACTGATGCCAGAAACTTTTAGGCAGGCACAAAGAAATAGTACAGTGCAGAGCAAGTCGACATGTAAACTAAATAATAAGTTTTGTCTCTAAAGAAAATTTACTAACAAATCATATACTAACAGACTGCGCGATAAACACAACTTCAGCAACCGACGTAACATTAAAGACTAGCACCCGCATCCCTATGACTGTCACCATTCGATAATTTCTAAACAAATTGTGACTAAAACTATTATTCTTACCGAAAAATCAGTCTTGCGTCTTTCCTACAGATACAAAGTATTTCCATATCAAATTCCATCAATATCGGTATAGCCGTTTAGTCATCAAAACGTAACACAGAGACTATGACTTACCTCAGCATTTAGAATAATATTAACCACTGAGCCACCAGAACGCTATATGGGAGCATAATACAGAGACTTACATCCTATGCGCCTGTCTATCACCGTTCAGTAATTTTCCAAAATTATACGACAGTATGTTTTATTTATACTGAAAAATGTATCATATGTCCATCCTAATGCAAAATAGCATCTCCTTGTCAAATTTCATCACGATCAGATTAGCCGTTTAGCCCAAGAAATGTACCAAACAGACAGAGTGACAGAGTTACTTTCGCATTTATAGTATAGATTCGAACTATGCCTAGTTCCCTTTTGATACAGTTGTCACAAATTGACAAAGTATTTCTTATTTACGAGTGTATATCATGTTAGGTTGTATGGTATCTCTGGGTTTTAAGTAATGAGTGTCTTTGATTGTTCTGTACGTTTCATTGCCCATTAACTGTTTCAGAGATTAGGAATTTACGAATGGCTCTTGTAACCAGTATTATTCGGACCTGCTCTATATCAAAAGGATGTTAGAGATTGAAACCGGGTGCATACCTGTCAGTTTATCAATTTCTTAAACGTCCAGTGACGTCCAATTTGACGTTGGCATTTGCAGATAAGTTATATATTAACGATTTATTGTACATTATTATCTTACAATATTTCCTCTCATCACTTTAGGTTACCATCAATTACTTCACTGTATTTAGAAAAGATTACTATTAACAAATCTTTCCACATTCTTGTTCCACGATTTTAGATCTTATTTAAACCATAAATGACTGTCATTGAAAAGTGTTCTTCATTTTATCATAGGTAGCAACGGTACTTGGGTATTTTGTATCTTCTCTAGTTTTAGACGGTTATGTTTATATCTTAAATAAATGGCTTAGTTCATCAAGGTTTTTTTTTTTTTTTTTTTTGCTTATGGCTTTACTCCTCGTCGAGGTCATAAGTGAAGGGAGAGGACGGGGGCTAGGAACGCGGACTTCTACCATGGCCTTTTGAAGGAACCATCAAGGCATTTCAGAACCATGGAAAACCAAAATCTGGATTCCCAGACGGGGATTCGCATCCGCGTCCTCCGGAATAGGAAGCCGGAGCTTTACAGCTCACTCACCACGCTCGTTGAGACAATGGCACTAGCGTCCAAACTGCCGAGGCTTGCTTAGCGGCTCTTTGCTGTGCTCTCAGTGAAGTTGCATCACAAAACACACTCGTTGTCACTCCTGTGGGTTGCAGTAAGTATGTGACCTGCAGAACAGTCGCTTCCACGGTTGCCTAAAATGCGGTTTCGTATTTTTATGAGTTGTCCCTGCGGGTCGTAAAATCATTTATCTCTTCAGTCAAATATTTATTTCTTAAGCTATATTGATTGAACTAGGCTTACTTGGACTTAGCAGTCTTGTGTACTGTCTATTGTTTCTGGATCTGGAGTGATTATACAGGTTCTTCGTTTACTGAATCTCTTCGCAACTAAAAGTTTTATAAATTATCATGTGTTCAAATTAATGACAATATTTATTTCTGTTGATGAGTTTTATAATTTCTGCATGGCTATCTAGAGATTACTCTCCATAGGTAGGCGATTTATAATATTTCTTCCAATAACGTCAGTAAAAATTTAGTTGGAGACATTACATATAATGCAGTGAATGAAGTGAATCAGGAACACGAGAAGAAAAGTCAACAGAGCGTGGTGAATGAGAGGTAACGTTCGGGCCTCGCATTCGGGAGCGCTCTCGTTCGAATCTAAGTCCGGCCATCCAGATTTTGGTTTCCATGGTTTCCCCAAATCCCTCCGGGCGAATTACGGGATGGATCCTTCAAAAAGGCCATGACTGAATTCCGCTACCTACTCCAGTCTTTCCGGTCTCTAAAGACCTCGACGTAGACGAGGCCCAAGTCATCATCCAAAAAAAAAAAAAAAAAAACCTAGCCAAACTGGGTTGTCAAAAAATATAAGGCACCTTATTTATAATTCTTGTACTTAATTGATAATGTACATAATTTTTATAGAAGGACTGTGCGTATTTTGACATTTGTTATAACTGGTACATGGAATTGAACCTATGGCCTATATTGCTCATTGTTTGCACTGCGGTAGAATTTTGCTTTCAGAAACTTATTCAATAATATAAGGCTTAATCTTCACATTGTTACTGCGCTTAAAGTGCATAGAATAGGTGTTTTTCTAATAGTGATCGAGTAAAATAATTCTACTGAAACAGACAACTATTTACTTCTAGTAAATACGTCAAACCACTTGAATAGAACATTCCTTCCAGCCATACTGACACGAACAAAATGCAATTCTGTGCCGCTGTGCTGATAATTATTTTAAATTTGTGACAAACGAATTATTTTCGTTTCAATATCGGTTTTGATAAATCGCACCGCATAATCCTTTCTTTTATTAGTTATTCTATTTTCTAAATTACTCTTTAACTATCAATAAACCAGCTAATTGTAGCTTATGTGTGTGAGTGCTACGGAAGGTACAGAACATTCGCAACATACAGATTAGATGAACAGCGCAACCAACAATTCCAACCGATCTGCTGGGAATGTTTAGTCGTACTTTAACAGGTATTTGAGAAGAGGAATACCATATAGACAGATATCACGATATCTTTTCGCTGTCTGCCGTTAAGTATCCTAATCACGCAATAGTACACTACACACATCATTAACTGTAGGGTACTATGCTGAACGTTGTAAGAGCTCTTCTGAGAGATATATACGGTGTCCACGAAAGGAGACCCCGATTTCAAAATTTAAAATCTCGAAAACAAATATCGACGTAAGAATGCAACAAACGGTATTTTTATTGTGAAAGCTATAAGAATTTCGGGGTGTAAGGGTTTGGGAGAGGCTATACTAGCCTTATTCAACCAAATGTCAACCTCTCCTTCACGTGGTGTACACTATTTGCAAGGACGAGGCTCTGGCGACTGAAAGATTCCCGGTATAAGGAATCACCCACTGCTTGCCAACGGCCTCCGAAAGGAGGACAGAAGCTTAAACAAAAAGCCATATAAACTATTAACAGATAACGCTGTACAGCTACCATCACAATGCACAAATGAACTCGTCCTCTGCAAGCAGTCTTTGCAATGAATTAACATCATCACAATGTTTTCAAAATATCCACCGCTCGAAGTACAGAGGTGCCGCAAACGCAGAATGAAATTTGCCATTACATCCTGCAATGTCTCAACGGAAATTGATTCAGTACCCACACAGATCAATGATTCGAGCTCTTCCACCGTGGTTGGATGGTTTCGGTAGACAGTGTGTTCCAATATACCGCGCATAAAGTAGCCCCAGAGGTCAGATCTGGCGAGTATGGAGGCCAATGCATGCCTGATTGTCCTGGGCTTCGAAGAACTATTTATAGGTACGTATTTGTTGCGATTATCGCGCCATCTGTTAACAGCTTTTGCAACATTTTTCGGAACTTCTGTATGAAATTCTTTCAGCTTTCACAATAAAAATACATTTCGTTGCATTCTCCTGTCGGTCTATGTTTTCAAGGTTTTACATTTTGAAATGAGGGACTCCTTCCGCGCATACCCTGAAACTTAATTTTAAAATTTTAGACTCTACAAACAATTTTCCTTGCACAGTGGAACCTGAACGAATGTGATATATGAGAATCAAAGTAATTACTGACAAAGTAAATGCTGAATTTTATGCTCCAGATGTGACTGCAATTAATGCTAGGTCGGGACGGGTTGGCTATGGCAAACAAAGGGCGATTGCTCTTCGCAGTGATGTCATATGCAGAACGTGGGGAGGGCTTTGTGCAGCGGGAAAACTTGGACGAGCATTCATCTCGCTGTCGGCGGCAGGACTTCGGCTCGTCTTCATATTGCGACATTCTCAGTCTAACAGTGTGCCATTATTACCAGTCAGATTTCCGGAATAATTCAGCTCAGTCTACGATTTTAACTAATAATTTCGAATACAAAAATGTGAGAAATATAATTTTTGAATTATAAGTATGAAATCTGAGGATACGCAGAACTTATTAGTACGAAGTAATACTCCCTTGATTCTGTTATTAGAGAGAATTTCTGAGTCGATTTTGAATCGCGTTAAAAGGCAGAATTGTGGAAACCTAGCATAGAATTCAGGAGATGTAGAAGGATAATTATATGTTCTACTTTGATTATGTACTTAGTTCATTTGCCATGTATATGAAAAATACATCGAGAGCTGTTGGAGGCAAATGAGAGGCCGAAATATTCCGTTACTATGGCGTAAAGAATGTTTAAGTGCTTATTACCTTTGTAGATGCTGAACAATCCAACATCGACAAATTTCTGTGCCTCGGTTAGTAACGACACCAATATAGACTTTGTTTGTTTGTCCTCTTAATTTAACGAGTGTCGTGGTGTAACGGTTAGCGTTCTGGCCTCGCTTTCGGGAGAACGGTGGTTCGAATCCCCGTCCGGGCATCCAGATTTGGTTTTTCCATGGTTTCCAAAATCACTCCAGGCAAATGCCGGGATGCTTCCTTTAAAAAGGCCATTGCCGAATTCCTTCCCATTCCTTGCCCCCATCCTTTCCCGTCTCTAAAGTCCTTGCTGTTAAGAGACGTTAAGCAGTAAAAAAAATCCTATTAATTTAGATACGATTTTTAAAAAATGACAGAAACATACAAAAAGATTAATTTTCCCCGTTCTCAAGTGAAAGAAAACGGCAATAAACTGAGCGCTCTAATTCTTTTATAAATGTTCAATTCCTGATATTTGCAATTGATTGAAACGCACCACATCGTTAACTACAATGGAAGCAAAAAAATTACCTAAAACCCTGTTTATACTATTTACAGAACATTTTACAAGTCTTATCCATATAAGGATTCTATCCTAAGAAAACCGAACGTGGTGGGTGAGTGGTAACGCTCAGGCCTCGCATTCGGGATGACGTGGGGTCGAATCCCCTTTCGGCCATCCAGATATAGGTTTTCCATGGTTTCCCCAAATCACTTCAAGAGAATGCAGGAACGGTTCATTTAAAGACCATTACCAAATTCCTTCCCGTTCCTTACCCCTATCCCGTCTCTAATGAACTCGACGTCGACGAGGCGTATAGCCAAAAAAAAGATCAAAATATCCTAGTAAAGTAAATAGTATATTTATACATCATTGCTTGGCTACCCTACTACAAGTTACAGAAAACTTAGTGAATAAAGGTACGTAAGAGAAAAATTGATGAAAATACCATCCGGATTACAACTTTTTCATAGCCCTATTTTGGACAGCTCAATTTCCTAAAATGAAATGTAAATGATGCAAGTAATTCAAAATAAGAGATGTGTTCAGAAACAGGTTTCTTTCCAGAAATTTATGGTTTATTTAAAAAAATAACAAAGTTTCTTTTACTCAGTGTCATGGAAAGAAACCCGCATTCATTGAAACTGTTATGTGATCATTTTCCAGAGGTTCATCTAAATAATCACTATCCCCCATATGAGATGAAAATTCTTTTCCTTTATATGATAAAGCTCTTCGTAAGTAACAGCAAGGGACTCAAGAAATTATCGACCAATTCCATTTCAACTTAGCATCCAGTTTCAACATGAGATCGTTAAATTTTTAGTAATATTTTGGTGATTGAAGGAATATTTTAACTGAATATTTTGATATTTGATGGACACGTAAACACACCGCTGAAATATTGCATTGTAGAATTACAAGTTCGTTATTTTTCAGTCGTAGTTCATTCTTCTCATGAAAACAATGAGAGAAACCGATATAGTTTTATTGAAAAAAACTTTCTGGCACAGTTTAGAGTTATAAACACATACTTTAATTATTATTAATTATTAATTATTTTAATTATTAATTATTATTAAATTTGTAGATGTGACAACGTCATCAACCCACAGCTAAGTTTAGTTTAATCGGAATTCTTCTCTTTAGATTACAGGTTCCTGCTCGTGTTAAACTCCTGTGCTGTATGCCTACATGCTCCTCTGGTTATCTAACCTTCTTCTATGTTACCCGCAACCTGCTAAAAGCAGCTAACTCCATGACCAGGGTTTATTGCCTCATATTAATACTTCGCTTTTCTCCATCATCCGTGAAAATTTGTGTCATTATCACTGAAACTACCAGTATTTATATTCCCTATCTGGAATGTTTGTCCTGGCTGATTAATCAGAATCCCAGCACAATAAAATTTGTTCCCGTAGTAGAACTTGTAATTTAAGAACATTGCCCTCATTTACGTTATTTAGGTTTCTTGAAATCTGTCGTATCCTCAGACACGGCGGGTGAAGTGATTGGTCGTAGCTGTATCCAGAGTAGTGGACGATTTAAATGTTTTGTTTGTTTCGTAATTGGAGACATATTCTCGTAGAACCTGTTTTCTCCACTCTAGTGAAACGCGGACATAGTTTTTCGGGAATTCGTAGACTTCGAGTGGGGCGAGGGGTTGTCTTATCCCTTCACTAAGGATCTGGTTAGTTTTATGTATGACTTGCAGGTGGTTTTTACTTCCAAGCTACTTAACTACTTACTAGTATAATCCCAAAATCGATGGGAAAAATAGCAACTTTGATGACGACACATAGGGTGGTTGAAAACCATATTGCTCGTGTTAACTGCATCTCTTATTGACCACGTTGCGTTTAGGGCTAGTTTTATTAATTAACTAACGTATGCTGTGACACAAAACCTGTGTCCTGGTATACGTAGTTCGGTGCACACATTTGTCTACTCGTGCATCCCCATCTTTCTTTTTGCATAAGGTTGTAACGAAATCACTGTTTTCAGTGTATAACGATATAATCGTTATATCTCTGTATTTCCTGTATCTCATGTTCTGTAAAGCGAGTTTCCACAGTGAGCAGATTATAATTTAGCTACTGAATAATTTAAATTGGTAGTATAAGATTTTATGTTAGCAGCTGGTGACGCGGCCTCTGTAGCAGTCGGAATAAGGCGGAAAATGTGTGTGAAGTGATAATGGCTGTAAGACATGATGATTGTTAGAATTAACGCCCCTTAGAGGCGACTAACAAAATGCAGTTATATATTTGTTCTTGTGATTTTGAAATAGTGTTTACTGAAGAGTTAATATTGTAAAAGCTTGAGAGAAAAGTGACTACGAAATATATATCGTGAATAATACCGAAAGTGGATTTTTGTTAGATCATTAATTTCAAACTGTTCCCATCACTAATTGAAGCTTCATGTTTAACTATCAAATTTCGTGTAACGTGGGCTTTCGTCAAAGATACCATGGCCAAATGGTTTATCAAAATCTACGACGTGCCCGCCCTTGCGGTAATATATTGAGTGGCTTGAAAATGGCTCAGCAAATGTTGTCTAACTTGAATGGAAAGAAGAAGATACGAAGACACCAAGGGTTTTACGTCACAAGTGGATGGTGGTGCGATTCTACATGCAAATTCTGGTTTATGTGAAGTTTCCCAACGTCTTACTAAACTGTTTACTTCAAGCATAACTCGGTCAAGTCCACACATTCGACCGGGAGAGATCGGAAAGAAATTTGATGCGACTCAGAGAGATTGCCTCATCTAACAGTACTCTTGTGTATACAGACGTGACACCCAAACTGATGAGGCGCTTCAAGGATAACCTAGAAACATTTGACTCGGGCAGTCGAGTCTACTCCATCATATCTTTGACGTCTAATTCAAGCAGAATTTTAGGGACATCATTTGCACAAACAACATGAATCAGATTTGAACGATGAATCTACAATAAATAAACCATTAGAATTGTACATAGGCTTGGTGTTATAACTTACACTAAACAATTACAGTTTTTAAAACAGTGCAGATATCTAAAATCACACTCATCTATCCTCAGTGAAGGTGGTTCTCAACAGAAATTTTGCGCATAAGGATCACTCACATTCAAATGTGAGTGGAACCGAATTGAAGTTTATAACCTTACTGAGTGACTGTTAATAGTTGATTATCATATATATGTGCATGAACCATGGATTTATCAGACAGATCACATACAGTTTCCATTTTTTTTCCTTCTTCTTCTTTGGCTTTCGGTATCTTAGGCCATACAGCTACCCTGACAATTTTTTCCAGCTAATTAGACACACCACAGGTCGGGCATGACATACATAGACACAACACTAAACACCCATGCCCTCGGCCGGACTGGAACCGGCGACCTTCGGCACGCCTCTAACCCCTACGCTACCGAGGCCGTCTGTTCCATAGTTTCTAACCGGTAAAAAATCTCAAAATAAAAGGTTACCGACGACTTTAGTAACTCAGGAGTCATCTTTGTTCATTCGAAAAATTTCAAATATTATTCAAAACTCAGCCACTGTCAATATCACAATGTTTTATTATTTAAAAAGTGTCTTGATCACAGATAAACTTTTATGTAGAGGGCAAATGGGTGGTTAAATTGCTTCACTGATAGTTCCTTGGTTAAGTTTTCTGTCATCCAAGTCATGTTAGCATCAGCGACGAATACACTTTTTGCCTGTGAGGAAACGTCACATACTAACTGTTACAAACAGAAAACTTCATTTTATCGTTTAAAAGTTTTAAAGAGAAAATTAATTGTTTTGCTTCCTATAAAAAACCGATATTGAGTTCATTTTTGATCTGCAGGGAGATTCGTTTACGAGTTTGTTTAAGAAATATTCTGTCAGACGGCATATCCAAGTCAGTATTTACAGAATCTTACTTCTTAAATACAAACTATTAGCCTATTAATTTCCGTTAAGTTATCCTTGCTGTTTTGCAGAGCCATGACCGTTTTGAGATGACATGCCTTACTCTTGAAATGTTAATGCAACAGAATTTCTCTTAAAAGGAGACCACAAGACATCGGGGTCAAAGTTTTATATATATATATATATTTTAGGGGTGTTAAGCTGATCTCAAGCATTCTAAAAAAATGACTCCAAAGGTCACAAATATTTGAATTAGTTTTAAATATTGGTAAGAAAGCGTCCATAAACTACGTTGCTCCATTTTGTCCTCCCTTTTCCCCTCCCCTCCCCTCCCCCTCACGTACCCTGACGTGGCTTTTGCTTCGACATCCCCCCCCCCCCCGTGTGGTCCTCTGTTAAATTCCAGAGGACTTTTTGCACTGTTTTCTCTTGACAGACTTCCGTTAAAATTTAAATTATTATGTAAATATTGAACGCAACTGATTTTTGCGTTATGTACTTTTTCTATAATTATAAATATTACGAATGAAATGTTGGCACTAGCCACTGCTTCAAATGATGAATTATTGGGAACAACCTCTTTCTCTTCTACAGTTGGAGACCCTTTCCTTCTTGAGGTGTTACTACAAACATTAGCCTTATTTCATTCATCACTGTTCATTAATTTACAAAATAGAACAAACTATACCTACCGCATAAAAAATAAGAACTGCATTTTTGTTTTCTTTTGCTGCAGTTCTATCACTCTTCTTTCCACACTATTAGGGAATGGTTCTTTGATCTGCTTAAACGATTTCTATAATTCACTGAATAATGTAAACTCGTTGGAATATCATTTTCGATAAGCCTCGTAAGTTTATTTTAGAGCAACACTTCATACCACACTTTGAACTAAAAGTTGACTAATTATAACGAATTAGAATTATTTTATCAACAAGTGGTGTCGTTACACGCGGGCGATCGTAATTAAAACAGCTTTATTTCAAACCATCGAAATAGTACGAACTGTCACTGCCTTTGAAAATCCAGGGTGACATCTAGATACGGCATGTCTAAAGTTTTTCGATTGTAATTCACCGTCGCGTGTGGTTTAGTTCAAATTCGCCAGCCGCGTTCAACCAAACGCTATGACTACAAGTCACGCGCGTGCGCAACATTGTTAGTATGTAGGATTTCTAAATTATATACGGAGATAATCAAGTGACGGAAATATCCACATGCTTTTTTGTGTTCTGTATCTTATTTTAACTGTGAAAAATAATATGAATGAAAAGCTACTTGGCTTTGCTTGGAATCCTCCCCCCCCCCTTTTCCCCACGTAGCCCAGCGTAGCTTTCTATCCAACTCTCTCAACCCCCCCCCCCCCCAGATCAAGTCAGGCAGTTTATGGACGCTACGCTAGGTAGCCTTAACACTGAATTGTTGAAGTATTATCGTGGACAGAGTAACGGGTTTCTACATTGGCCATCGAAATTTAGCCTAGTTATATTTTTTGTAATCATTTTATTTTATACATGCAGTAATCAACATACTTTAAGTTGCTAAATTTTTGCCTTGCTGTAGTTTTTCTTGCTTTCTCCAAATGGGGCATCCATAAATTACGTGAGGTGTCCCCGCTTCTGGCGAAATCTGGTCTGGGATTCCAGGAGACCCCCCCCCCCCCAGAAGTCACCCTCGCAACTTTTTGAGAGCTTGCTTTCTTTCTTTTTTTTTTTTTTTTTTTTAAAAAAAAAGGGTCTCACTCTTCCAAAGCTGGTACACTCCCATTTTAGCTCTACAGTCCAACAATAAGTTCCAAAACCCACGTGAGATTTCCGTTGCCCCCCCCCCATTTCACCTCTCGTAATTTATGGACGCACCCAAAGGGAACGGGAATTTTCTTCAAAGAAAATTTAAAAACTAGCGCATTTAATGCTTACAATGAAGTATCGTAGTTCTTACCCAGCGCGAATATGTTGAACAGTGGTGGCATGAAATAGGTCGCTTTATGTTAGTCTATTTCTTGATAAACCCTGCATTCCTCAGGGCTAAACCTAGCGACTGGGAGTGCCATTTTAACAATGAAGTAGGAAACATCTAACTCATTCTCTGTCACCTAAAAAAGAACTATTAATAACTATGAGATAATTTCGTAGTTATCACTTTCATTTCCAAGAACGTTCAACAATGAATACCATATAATGTATTGTGTATTCTTCAGTTAATTTGAATATTAATAAACTTAACATAGCCCTAATGGCAGCTTTTTATTTCTGCCATTAGTCCCTTTCAATTTTACTAGCGATACTTTTATAATCCTTTCTCGGCAATAAGTCGCGTATCATTGGCGACACAGACTGAAGAATGGACTGGTCGAGACGAACTTGCAAGATTATATGCTTGCCATCGCTCGGATACCACATAGGTTCTTTCAGAACTTACATTATTACTCAATCAAATAACTATGTACAGTACATTACTCTATGTTTAGCACTTTCCCACTGAAATATTTCAACGATCACGTAAACCTCTAGCAAGTGAAACTTGAATCAAAACATTCACACTAATTCATCTTCTCCTTGTCCGTTATATTGATGGGTACTTGTGAAATTTGATTGGCGTGCCTGTTCTATTGATGGTAGTGCACACTAATGTTAGTGAAAATTGCGACACCAATAAGGAGACTTGTGATTGTAATGAAACTTATTTCACAGATTAAGGACGTAAAATAGAGGCTCTTGTAGTCTTAATGACCGGGTGCCGAAATTTTTATTGGCTGTGCAATCCGCCCCTATCGTTGCTGCCTTAACCCAACCCGGTAATCCTACCGTCTGTAAGCGATCTACATTTTAACGAAGAATCCAAGCCACGGAAGGGTTTTGGCGAACTTCACATTACACAGCAAACTGTGCCAGAGGTGAACGTCTGGTTAAGGACCATTAGAAAATCCACTCAGAGATGGGGATTCGAACCGGGGACCTTTGGATCTCCAGTCAGACGCCTTAATAACAGAGCCAACGGACCGCTAGATTAAATACATGACAATATATAAATGATTAGAGTTACAGAACTTAGCAGACGGTGTTGAACCATTCCCGTTGTAGTGCTCTAACGTTAAGCGAACACTGTGGACGAAGCTGTTCCTTCGGTTACGGCCATGCGGACAAGATGTCGGTCATCCCATGTTCTTTTCACATTGTATGGTCCACACATGCGTAACTGCAATAACACCGTGGCCTGCACGAGCCTCTATGTCACGATACGACAATCCCGTTTCCCAGAGACCAATCATTCCGCGAAGTTAAAATTCACTCGCATGCTGATATTGCGACCTTTGACGTCGATGAGGCATACCGACACTTAATTGCTCGTTTCCACTTCGTTTGACGACTGTGCACAGAGAGTTGCTTAGCGGTGAACTGTAGGGTTACATAAAAGAGAGCGTTGCTGGGCCTACGTGCACGACATATCGGTGTAATCTTAATCACTTATTATGGTTCCACTGTTCTACACATCTTCCTGTTTTGGAGTGATTCAGAGTTCTCCTTCTGTGTTTTGCAAATTTCTCGAAACACTAGTGCATTTATGTGTTTATTGTTTTGGATGGATGACTCTGATGTGTTTGTGTTCAGTGTATTGTGTAGTTAGTGTTCCTGAAAGAATGAAAGCTGGAAGAAGGGAGAGGATGAATCCTGGTACAAATTCACTCATTTGAAGGACATCAATGGGCCACAATGCTTAATGTCCCCATGCGACGAACGAATGACAATACTAACTGCGGAGAAGTTGGGACTGGTGCACAATCTAGTGATTTTTCGAATTGTGCACCACTTTCTCCTAACCAGCCGGCCAACTATTGGTGATGAAAATTTCTCCCATTACCACAACTCGAAACAGCTAACCCCGTGTCAGGTGCCGGGTGCCATCATGGTACCGGAACCAGCTTATCCAACGAGTTAATATCTGATAGAAAGTAAGTGCGAATTTGAATCAATAAAAATTCTTTGCACAGTTTAGCACATTCTTTCTTCCCCGATATTTCACAACTGTTAAAAAAATACTCGTCTCCCGCTTCAAACTTTTCAGATGAGGGAGCGTCCATAAAATACGTGGCTTGGTCTGGGGGGGGGGGGGTTGGCTGGAAAGCTACGCTGCGCTACGTAGGAAAGGGGGGGGGGAGGATTCGAGCCAGGCCACGTAGCTTTCCATTCATATTATTTTTCACAATAGCATGTGAGTACTTATTTCCCTCATTTAATTATGTCCGTATGTAATTTACAATTGCCTGACAAGAGAAAACAGAACAAAATGTCTTCTGGAATATAAAGGGAAAAAGCTACGTACGACGTGGGGGAGAGGGGAGGGGGTTGAGGCAAAAGCCACGTCAGGCTACGTGGGGGGAGGAGTGGTTCACTGGAGGCCAAAATGGAGCTACGTGGTTTATGGACGCTCCCTAATATAGATAATATTTGTAACACAAAGGAGTCAATTAAAAATCGTGTTTGTGAGGAGAAATATTTCTTCATTGTTGCACTTAGAGTTTTATAGGTATTTGCAGTATTT
Source organism: Vandiemenella viatica (assembly GCA_031002005.1). Lineage (NCBI taxonomy): Eukaryota > Metazoa > Arthropoda > Insecta > Orthoptera > Morabidae > Vandiemenella > Vandiemenella viatica. Next base: position 13,484,657 of record CM061921.1, read on the forward strand.
TATAGTTTTTACCTGTTCTCCACAATTCACAGAGGAAACAATTGATCCCTGATGAAATGTTCCTTCCTGATTTACTAGTTCGTATGCTTTTCACTGACTAATGAAGCATTTCGGCTCCTTTTTCTCTGAGAAGTTACATCTAAAACAAACAAAAAATCGTAACAAACTGCAACCGAATCAAGTAAAAACTTCACCAGAGCAAAAATTTAGCGACATTATTTGATGATTAGACAAATACAAATAATATGCTAATTGTTCATCATCATTATCGTTGGGGACCATCTCCATTTTCCCGGTTGTGGTTTACCAGCCTTTCTGTGTTTCCGTCTTTGTTGTAACTTGTTATAGACGATCGTCTTCCACTGTGTACGTAATATATTCCCAGTTCCAGCCTCTTCTCTCTGTCTCCTCCTTCAGCTGGTCTGTCCATCTTCTTCTTGGGCTTCCCACTGGTCTTTTGCCCACTATCCTTTTGTCCAAATAAGTTTTTGGTAGTCTTTTACTATTCAATCTCTTCATTCAAACTACTTAAGTTTTGATGGCCTAAGTCTCTCTTCCATGAATTCCCTTAACTCTAGGTTTGATCCAATCTCATCAATCTTTATATGGTCAAATCTAGTTTTCTGGATGGCCGTTCTAAGAAACTTCATTTCACAGGCTTGGATCTTGCTAAGGTACTTTGATGTTAGTGTGTATGTTTCCAAAGCATATGTGAGAATAGGAATGAGATATGATTTGTACAAGACAATTTTTGTTCTTCTGGGAACCTTCATGACCCATAGTAAGCCCCCCACGGTACTGTAGAAGTTGGTTCCTTTGGTTACTCTATGTCTAACTCACTTCTACCGTTACTAGCAATTATGCTCCACAAGTAGCTGAACTGGTGAAAAACTTCAACTTAGTGGCAATTTTATATGAGAGCCTGTATTCTTTCTGCTAATTTTTAATGCTTCGGTGTATTTTTATTCAATTTCAATGCTAATTGTTGTACGTATGAAATAATTACGAACTACGATACATTAAGATATACGGAGATTGCAGCTCCGTAAGTCCACGTGGGTCCTCTTCATTCTATCCTTGAATCCATGGCAACGACTGAATGTAGTTGATAAAAGTAAGTCAAATCTTTAAAATTTTGAGCTCAATCCTCTTGGAATCGCTTTAGAGTTGCACCTTAGGACTGCTCTACCGGTTTACACTTGAGGTCTGCTACACGCTCCTAAAATACGAGAAAAATCCATGGTCCTAACGTCTGGTGAACTGCTTGTTAGTCAATGTTTTCTCGTACCGGCCTTCCCGATTGTGGTTTTAGGCAGTTGTCCGCAATCATAAAAGCGAATGCTTGGAGTGGTCCCAATCTCCGCCTCATAAACTACACGTTTCACAGACAAATATAAAATACACTTCTCTCACACACAAAACATAGTGTCAAGATTCGCTGACAGATGCAACACTTCACTTCCTGCAGTAGTCTCAAGTAGAAATGTTCCGATACCATCAAAGTATCTGATTTAATTGGAATGGAGCACACGCTTCGGTGGCAATTTCCCTACACACCCAACTTCCCCCTATCCTGTTCGCACCTAAATTTGCCCTCTACAAATTTTAACTTTAAATTCTTTTATCGTATTCGGTAAGTTATTCATCATTCCCCTCGGTAACTCATTCCAATCCCTGACACCCTTACATAAAAAAGAAAATCTTTCCACACCCTTGTGTCTGAAATCGAATGCCAGCTTGTGGTCATGGTCATCTTTTCCCCTCAATGAACTACTTTTCATACATACTGCAATATCTTTCCACGCCTCATCGCCAGTATACGCCCTGTACACTCCCATGACCCTCCTCATCTTCCTCCTGTCTTGCGATGAATCCCATTCCAGCTCCTTTATCATATCTGTCACTGATTGCATTCTGCGATAATTTCCAGAAACAAATCTAGCAGCCCTTCTTTGCACCTTCTCCAACTCCTGTATTTGATACTCAAAATGTGGGTCCCATACTACACTACCATAATCGAGCAATGGTCTGACCAGAGTTTTGTAACCCAAATCCTTTACCTCTCTCGTGCATCCCCTCATCACTCTCTCCAACAAGTGCAGGATTTTGAAACTTTTTCCCACCACCTGTCCAATGTGTCCTGCCCAGTTAAGCTTGTTATCAAATGTAATGCCAAGATATTTACATTTCAAGTCTTCAGCAAGCTTTTTTAAAGTCTAATAGAACTAAATCAACCTGGGTTGCTCATCTATAATACGGCTCAAGTCGTGAATTAAAAGAGCAAGTTGTGTTTCGTCGCATCGGCCTTTTCTGAATCCAAGTTGATTTGGGTTTATAAGCTCACCTTCATCCAAAAACCGCATGACATTTGAATAGATGATGTGTTCTAAAATCCTGCAAAATATTGAGGTTAACGAGATCGGCCTATAATTGTGAGGATCATTAACATTCCCATTTTTAAACACTGGACTTACATCTACATCTACATATATACTCTGAAATTCACAAAATTGTGGGTGGCAGAGGGTGCTCAGCACCAAAGCTAATCTCTTTGCTGTGCATTCCAATTCCTAATGGTACGAGGGAAAAAGAATTCATATAAGAATAAGTCCGGCACCTTATTTCTCTAATTTTATCTTTCCTGTCCTTCCGACTCAAATAGGTTGGTGGAAGAAGTATTTCACTACACTCAAAAGTTACGATGGCGGTCTTCCATTCGGCTGGTATTTTTCCTTGATCCAAGGAGGCGGTATATAATTTCATTAAATACGGCGCAATTTCCTTTGCGTACCTAGAGTAGAATCTTGTAGGAATACCGTCTGGTCCGGGAGCCTTATTGAGATTTACATTCATAAGCAGTTTAGTTATTCCCTCGACATCGAGAACGAGATCATTCATAATTTTGTTGGTACGATTGTTACATATCGGAATCTCCTCCGAGTTTTCTGTCATGAAAACTTTTTTTAAATACATTATTCAAAATTTCTGCTTTCTCTACGCTAGTTTCTGATAATTCCCCATTTTCCTTAATCAACGACGGCATGACCTTACGATAGCCACTTATTAATTTGACATATGACCAGAACTTTTTTGGATTAGTAATCAGATCTTCAGATAAAATTCTGACTTGGAATTCTTTAAACGCATCACGCATTGCCTTACGCACTTCCGCTCGAAACTGGACCAATTTAGCGCGATTAGACGAGTCCCCCGATTTCTTTACCGTGGCATGTAAACGCCTTTGCCTCCTGAGCAAACGTTTCACTTCCCTATTGAACCACGAGAAGTTCTTACTTACCTTAATAAACTTCGGGGGAACAAATTGATTTAAGCCGGTCCATATTATTTTTTTAAAATCAAACCAAAGTTCCTCAACATTTGTATTTAGAGTGTACGTTTCAAATTTTTTTACCAAATGATCGATCATAAATGCATCGTTTGACTTATCGAAACAATATACGAGTTTGTCTTTATCATGCTTCAAATTCAGCCTAGATTTTAAAGTTACCACAACCGCCTTCTGATCACTTATACCGTCTTCTATACAAACTGTATCTACAATATCCGGATTGTTTGTAAGAAAAAGATCCAAAATGGACTAGGAATCTTTGACGCTCCGCGTTGGCTCTTCGACCACCTGTTAAAGAGAATTTTCCGGGAATTATTCTAGGAACGTTTCCGTTATTAACCTCTCTCTTCCGCATGACTTGAACGTAAATGTGTCCCAGTTAACTGAGGGTATATTAAAATCGCCTCCATGATCAATGTATGTCCCTGAAATTTTTGAGAAATACTATTAAGTGACTGTCTAAAATACTCCGCGTTATCTAATCCAGCATCCGGAGGTCGGTAAAATGATCCTATTATGAACTTTAAACTTCTGCCAATTTTACCTTCACCCATATTAACTAGCAAAAATTTTCCGTTTCATTTACTACGGAGCAATTGACGGTTTTATTAACGGCTAAGAACACTCCTCCGTCCATTGTGGTAGTTCTGTCTTTCCGAAAAATATTGAATTGAGGAGCAAATACTTCGCTAGATTCTACCTCTGGTGTCAACCAGCTCTCGGTTTCGAATATCATATCGACATCGTTAGTAGCAACTCTAGCGTGGAAATCGTCTACTTTCCCTCTAATACTCCGACAATTAAGGATCATTACCCTTAGCGGCTTAATATAGGTATCTGAAGAGTCTAAATTAGCATTTTTACTATTTGCATTCCGAAATGAAACGGGTGAAGTATTTGGAACTGTAAATTTTGATTTATTCGCGCCGTCACTTCCAGAACCAAGATCTAGGTTACCGACGCGTCTTCTTCGTTGAACTGAGGGATCCTTGGGTCTCACGGTGTTCCTAAAAAATAATTCACATCAAGATGGTTCCATATTTTAGCAGCCACCTTGGTCGCCATTCTCGGTGTGTAGTGGACGCCCGACCTGTCAAATGCGTCCCAGCTGGCAGCTATCATCGGTCGAAGGTCGACGAAGCCCCAGTTGTTTTTGCGAAACAGCTCCTGTAAACTACAATTCAAATTATAAATCTTCGGCCATACGGCTTCCCCACAATCGATGCGCGGGACGACACCACAAATGGAAAACTGCAACGTTACCGAATTCTCACGCGCTGATTCATACGCCTTGTGGCCCAACCTGTCCATATTTTTCACTATGTTTGAAACAGAAACATGACACGAGTCGTTAGTACCAACGTGCGCAGCTACCCTTAACTGACGGCAGTTCGATTCTCTGATCGCTTTTCGAATGGCCTCCATGACACTTGGCACGGTTGCTCCTGGAAGACAAACAGAATGATCGTTAGTTTGAGGGTCTGCACCATTCTTCTCAGCTAGGTCTCGTAGGGGATTCTTCAGACGTCGGACGATGGAGCTTCCATTGATAAGTAAACATTTCCCTGGCATCACTCGGTGTCTGCGAGTAAATCTTCCCTGCTGTGCTTCTGGGCCATTCACATTAAGATCTTCAACCTCCTGCAAAACTGAAAACGAAATACTTAGGGGCAAGATATCATTTTCCCGTCGGTTACTTTGGAATTTTGATGCCTTTGTCCTATCCACACGGTGCGAGACGTTCCTTGCAACAGATACCTGACAATCCTCACCAGCCGGTTTTACGTCACTCGCCTCCGGTAATTCTTTGATGCACTGCCACTCCTCGTCTAAGATGCTCCACACCTGTGCCTGAAGAGATGCCATCGTAGTACGAATCTCTTCGAGAGCCTGAGCCTCCTGTAACACATTGCACAAACCATGTATCTGAAACAGCCAGAAACGGAGCCACAAACAAATTAATCACAAAAATCAGCGACTGCTACTACGGCTGCTAAAGCTCAACTGACTGGATCACTACCTAAACAGGAAATATTAAAGATAACAACAAAAACTAGTGTCTTGCCATACTTACTCATATGAGTGCTGTAAAAGTATCGATACTTACTCATAACCATACTTTTTTAAATTAATGTCGAAATTTAAAAATATACGTGACATGTTGCTAAATTATATATTTTATTTGCCTAGTGTAATAAAATCAAATAACACTAAGTTATCATTTTTATTTATTAATTAAAATTATAATAAAGCTCATATTTTAAGCATACTTTGAAGGTTTTGTCTTATACTTAAATATTTATTTATTATTGTTTTAACACTTATAAACAATAAAAGTCCGCTTTTGGAAGGTTTCCCAAAAAAATCAATTGTTCCAAATATTTTGGGGACAGCTTGTTTCTTTTGTTTATCATTGTTTCACCCGCATTAGAAAACACTCGTTCACTCAATACTCACATTGCTACAACAATAAGATACTGTTGTGCGTACTTATACAGACAAGGAAATTTAAGTTTCATTTCTTCCCATTCAGTAAATGTATTGCTTTTTAGAAACATTACACTGTTTGACAAGTAGAGAGAAGCGTTTTCTATTACTTGTGATGTTACCAGAAGTGATATTCCTGTGAAACGCTAGCTGAAGCAGCCTCTCCTTCAGATTGACATTGGCTACTTAGTTGCTTATGATTTGTGAACCATATCTTTAAGTTTTTGTGTGGGGCTGCGCGAGAACGACGATCGGCCAGGTATAACGAAATGCGCACCAAGTACAACTTTATTACAATGAAATAAGGAACTAAAACAAACTCTTTGAGATTAGATTGCCTACTGTAAGACTGATTTTGCTTGATTTTCAAAGCTGCCAACTTGACGTCAGAGGGAAAATTAATTTCAAGCCACGACTGAGTGAAATTAACACCGGGTGCGTTTCGATTCGATACAACTACTTTTCTTCCGATACCGAGTATGTATCAAATGAATTAATTCGAATACGAAAAGTACTTGGTATCGAAACAAAGTGTCGAGTACTTATTTGTATTTACTTGTATCGGATCATCACTAGTCTCAAGGCAGAGGCGTAACACACGTGCACTTAAAACTCTGTCATTAGGCGGCAGGACTATCCCCTCGGTGATCTCCCGGCCTGCGAAGCTTTTTTTTTCTTAAAAAAAAAAAAAAAAAAAAAAAAAAAAAAAAAAAAAAAAAAAAAAAAAAACAAAACCTGTTGACTATTAATGACAAGTATGTGCTAGTGGTAACACCTGCGGAACTGTTTTACCACAGGCGCTAGTAAAATATGACAATTTTACATGCGGTGACCATTTTTGCCTATACGAAGGTCTACAGTTTCACGGATGGTAAAAATGTGTGAAATGTACGAATACTTCACGTCTCTCTTTCATTTAAATTCACTTTACATATGATTTCTATGTAATTTAAGTACGGCAGATAGAACTAATTGTAAACATGTTTGCTAAAACTTAACTCCTTTTTGGCGATTTCTATTGAGAAACACGATAATGATACTTCAATAATGTCCAAGGAAAGTTTTGGCATTAAAGTTTATCGCTGTGCTTGCACATTTGCATAAAGTGGCGATTCAGTGTCCCTCATTGCCATTATTTCTACGGGATGCCAACTTCTGTGAATATCATTTCGCCGCAGCGTTAAAAATTTTGTAACGGTATTTCATACCATTCATTCTGTGAGATCCTATTGTTTATCTTCTTCTTTAGCTGTAGATATTGTGCATTGCTATCAGAAATTGTTAAATATTTTAACCAGCATACGCAGTGATGCTGAGCTTTGAAACTAGATTAAAATTTCTAGATAATTAATATAAACTGAAGTGATTCTACTGTTTACAAGGAAGCATTTTTTTTTTTTTTTTTTTTTTTTGAAAATCATCGACATTACGTTTCGTACTAACAAAGCTACTCTTTTGTGTGATGAAGACACTAGGTTCAGTTTTGTAATAAATTAATTTTCATGAAAACAAACTCATGGAATACTGCAGAATAGTATCTAAAGTTAATGTCTCTTGTTTACATTTACGCCAACAATCTATAAGATCAAATGTTTTGAGCATATTCATATATTATGTGATCTTCTTTTCGAATTTGAAACACGAAAATAACTTCATTTCTTCATTTCTTCATTTCTTTCATTGATTTTCTTTGCTCCCAGTATTTCTTCATTCCATCACTATGTCGTTTTCTTCTTTCTTCTGTCCAAACTGTTTTTCTTTGTTTCTGTATATTCACTTGGAAATCTTCAAACTCCGCGATTCTTTTTCGTTACACGATCCTATTCAAAATTTACTATTTCTTAACACTTATTGCTGCAATGTCCGTTTTTGTTTCAGTAAGCCAACGAACTTGTGATTTGGGGCTTTTATAAGGGCAATCTCATAACCTTGCTGTCAGTCTTTCAGGATTCATTTGCAACAGTGGCCCATGAAAAGCAATTCTGATTTCTAATAGTATCGCAATGTTTTCAGTTTTCATATATGTAATTCTTTATCACTGATTTTCTCCTATTCATTTCCTTTATTATTGAGAACAAACTTTTCTCCCTTAATTCTCTATTTCTTCCGTTTCTTCTTTACTGTATAGAACTAAAATTTCTGCCATACCAAAACATTTGACTTCACTACGACACTGTTATGTTGAATTTTTTTATTATTGATAATTCTTGTTTTTAAAAAAAGGTTTTATTAATTAATACGCTCATTCCATTTTTGAGACCTAGCTTTAACTGAACCTCTCTCTAGACCATTAAGTTATTTTTCCCAAGACTGAAATACATTTACTTATGTGCTCTATTTAATAATAATAAGTTTGACAGACTATGATGTTTCATCTTTTTAAATTTTCCATATTTTGACCCAGCATCTAGAGGCTGAAATGGGCTCTAAATCTTCTTCGCTAAAGACAATGTTACATTGAACATAATGATGTTTTAATGCCAGATGTTTTTAAAATAAGTATTAGGTAGCAGGTCCATTTGAATAATCCACTGAGGAACTATTCCTTAAATCAGTTTAGTTTTACCGAGCAAATTTATTCCTTCTGCTTTTTAAATATTACCAGCTGCTGCCCGCAACTTTGCACATGTGAGCTAAACAGAATTTTTTTACAAGAATTTGATATAGAAAATGTAAGTTACGTAAAAGACGTCCCATAAAACATGGAGTCAGGATAATACGGCGGAGAAGCCAATCACGATACTATTCTACCATCGTACATGTCTCACGAAGAGAATCAATCTCCAACATATTTAAAAACAGCAAAAAACTAAGGTGGTGCAGAGGGGTTATCTGAGCGCATCTTGTCGTTTGACTTGATCTTTCTTCAGCATGAGTCAAATTCTTGGGTTCTAATAACTTTAACTGCTCGTGCTCTGCGAGAGGTACGCCTTAGGTCTGATTTACGCCTGCGAGGCATGTAAAAAAGAAGACAAAATATACTGATGCCAGAAACTTTTAGGTAGGCACAAAATAATAGTTACGTGCTGCGAAAATTTGTATCTATACTACTTAATATGTAAGTCACCGATATAAGATTATAGACTTACACACACTATCCGTCTGTTTTGAACCATTCAGTTAGTCTTGAAAATTTAATTACAAAAAGAAAAAAAAAACGTTTATCGCGAAAAAAGTACCTACTTGTTAATGATACACAGTATTTCCTTGTCAAATTTAATGAAGATCGGATTAGCGATTGAGCCCTGAAATAGTAACAAACAGTCAGAGAGATAGAGTTACTTTCGCATTTATCATGTTAGTATAGATATTATTTCTTTTAATTTGTAAAAGCAATTTGTCAGGAATAGGTAAAGTTTATTGCACCATAATCTTTTGAAACAACAGGTCTTAGGTTTGTGAATGGACATGAAATTTACTTTAAAATAATTATAAAAGTAGACTCACGGGATCAGTTCGGTTCCTGAGGGTTTTCTAGGTACTCACTGGACCTCTAACTGAGTTATCCTGGGGTACCATTGCGGTCGTTCATCTTCGAAATAAGTTCCTCAGGTTCTTCATGGCTCGAATCCTGGTTGTTGTAGCCTCAGATGTTCTACCGACTAATCAACGCGATCTGCCCTTAAGCACAGTTATGTTATTGAAAACCGATATGAATAGCGTCTAAAAATGTGTTAAATTATTATATCTGGTTATGGTTCCGATTTTTAAAACTATACAGTTAATTAAGAGCGTTTAAAGTAATATCATTAGCCTCGAATATCGAATATTATGTGCTACTTCTTAGGTATCCAGAGCATATGAACAATTTAGTACTGGAGAGCTTTTAAACGAACTAGAAAAAGTATAACTTATTGAATGCCCGGTCTATAGGACGCTGACCTTATCTTACCGTGACACTGACATTATCTTACCGGAAATTTTACGGTCCCAAGAGAAAAATAAATAATGTTGATAAGTATAGCAGCATTTCAAACTAACCCTCGGCGACCCAAAAGCGATAGCAAAAGTAAAGAAACACTCTGCCGCCTGACGCTTTATTTGTTTTACCCACCAATTCTTGGACAGGAAGATTTAGGTACGTGTGTTAAATAGGGGAGTGAATTTTTTCTAAAAGCATTTAATCACAGTGTAAAAACAACTACAGAAGCTCCAAGCAGGAACATACCACTAAGGGAATAAGAAACAAAAAACCGTTTATTGAATTTTCTGATAAACGCGTGGTGATTAATTGTTGTTTAGGTGACCCCTGCAGATAACGATTGTGCTATTTATATCAAATCTTCTCGTCTTATTGAGAATGAGATCAATGCTATAATTTAACTGCCGATAAATCGCGTATACTTTCCATAAAGTATCCTGTATTTTCCATTTGTGGAATGTGCATTTTTTAAGAAGAAACAATACAGCAGGATTCGCTAGAAGTATCGCGAAGCAGGATTTGAGCTTCCCCAAACACAAGGCACTGTGCCATCCTGCTGAATAATACTAATGACCTCAACGAAGACGAGACCAAAATCCCAAAATGGCAAACATTAATAGCTTACATTTCGGTTTCATTATATATCTTAATACTTTTATTCGTATTCGCTTATAATAATCTTGTTTCCAGATGATATAAATCAATAGCTGACTCTAGACAATATTTCTGTTTGAATTTTAGCATTTAAAGCCTATTAGAAATAGTTCGTTGGTTAAATCTCTTTCTTAAAAACATAGAATTCTGTCTATGGTAAAATTATTTTTAATTAAATTATAAAGTTTATATAAATTTTAACAGCAGTAACGCTTCCACGATCTAAACACTTAAAAACTGTGCTCTGGATCTGATTCGTTTTATACAACTTTTGTATTTTGTTATGGCTTTACGTATAGTCGACGTCAAGCTTGATAGAACCGAAGGGAATTGTGGGCATGGAAAGTCATAGAATTCTGTTACCGCATTTTCAAAGGAACTGTCCCGCCATTCAACTGCAAAGATTTAGAGATACCAAGGAAATCCGAAATATGGTTATCAGGAATGAGGATCGAATCCATGTCCTCTGGAACGTCTGGCACTGTTGTTACCAGATCACAAGCCACAATCGGTAAAACGAAATTATAGGGAAGAGAATAATACCAACACTTTGATAATAACAAACTGTTGCGACAGTTTAGGGAATGTATCGCGAAGTACCATGTTAGCTGGCAGGAATACGGTGTCCACTACTACGTATTATGAATAACTCCTATTGGTGCTGTTTTTACTGTGCAGTCACTACTTCGATAAGCAGGTGTGTTTAATTATTGTAGCTTTTTAATTTTACAAATTTTATTGGCATAAAACTTTTGTAGCTAAATAAAATTGTAGTCTGATGTTTCGGCGTCATTAAAATGCAGGTAATGTTCGGCTTTCAATCCCTTTGAAATAACGTGGGCATTAAGCTTGAAGAATACGGAGTCAAACAGATCGTTATTCCTGTGCTGTTGTCTTCCCTTCCTCTTAAGCATAATCTTTTTAGCAATCTCCTTACTAGACGATAAAATGAATTTTCGTTACATTAATATAGAATTGTCCTCCCGGATACGAGCATTATAATAAATAGTTCGTAAACTACTAAATGCGATAAAACCTAAAAAATCTTGTTCATCCACCAGACGATCTGACAAAACATTATAATAAACGATAATATACCGGAGGCTAATGCTTTTCCTTTCATATACAAAACTGACAAAATTAAATTTTAAACTTTATGACTAGTAAAGCTAAACGTAAAGATACCCTTTGAAATGTTTCATTCATGGATAAACTGGCTATTGTATAGTAATATATATTGAAGTAAATATTTGACAGCGTTAAAACGTTCTTTCTTCTATCTGAGGTAAAATCAATACAAAGTGACACCTTGCTCAAATGTGCGTCATTTGGAATGAACGTCGTGAATGAGTTTATTTTTATACCAGCGCCAAAACTTAGTTAATTGCATCATGAAATTTGGAATTTCTTGATAGCTTAAAATACATCTTAGTTTTTGTGATAAAGTTCTTAAAAATTCAGTAAAAGAATATTGCTTATTTATTAATGCAACGTGAAAATGTGGAATTCAAGCATATACAAAACTGACAAAATTAAATTTTAAACTTTATGACTAGTAAAGCTAAACGTAAAGATACCCTTTGAAATGTTTCATTCATGGATAAACTGGCTATTGTATAGTAATATATATTGAAGTAAATATTTGACAGCGTTAAAACGTTCTTTCTTCTATCTGAGGTAAAATCAATACAAAGTGACACCTTGCTCAAATGTGCGTCATTTGGAATGAACGTCGTGAATGAGTTTATTTTTATACCAGCGCCAAAACTTAGTTAATTGCATCATGAAATTTGGAATTTCTTGATAGCTTAAAATACATCTTAGTTTTTGTGATAAAGTTCTTAAAAATTCAGTAAAAGAATATTGCTTATTTATTAATGCAACGTGAAAATGTGGAATTCAAGCGAAAGGTCACGTGTAGGACAGACCTTTGCTTAACGTATCACGGCAGGGAAAACGCAATAACGCAATAATACCCTAAATATAGATTTTTTTTTTTTTACGCGTGCGTCGTTATGTAAATAATTTAATTCACTTTTGAAATCATCCCATGTTCTTTGTTGTTGAAAGATGAGGCAAAAAATAAATCAGTGTGGCAGTATTATATGGAAATAAACGTTAAAAATATAAATATAAAATATACTTATTTTGATTTTAAGTTAATTTTTGATCAAATCTAAATCATTATAAATTTATTTTTCCAATTCCGCATCCGCAAAACATCCGTATCCACGGATGTCAAGCATTGAACATCCGCATCAGCATTCGCGTCCGCAGACTTCCATTACAACACTATGCCTCCAATGGGAGGACCAAACCAACCTTCGGGATGAAGAACAATCAGTCATTTAAACAAGAAAAATATGATTCCAGCCCTGATAAAATATAAAAACGGACCGTGGTGGGTGAGTGGTAACGCTCTAGCCTCGAATTCAGGAAACCACAGGTTCGAATCCCCGTCCGGCCATCTAGATTTCGGTTTTCCATGGTTTACCAAACCACTCCAGGCGAATGCCAGGATGGTTTCTACAAAAGTTCATGCCTGAATGCATTCTGTTCAATGCTCCCAGTCCTTTCCCGCCTCTAATGACATCTAGATCGACTAGGTCCAAAAAAAAAAAAAATAATAATAAATAAAAAAAAATAAAAAATAAAAAAAATGAAGAAACTTTCGGAAGTTGGGATTTATATTACTATTACTATAACGCCATGGCAGTAGACACTAGACTATATAAAGTCAAAATATTGCCTTACTAATTTCATATTGCAGATTCCTCAAGAATGAAGTAGTAAATGAAGTTAATGTAGTAATTATGGATAGAATTTACAGGACCAGAATTAATAAAAAGTGATAGTGAGAAATATTAGCTTTGATGCCCTTACACCAGCTAAGCTCTCATAGCATTAACCGTCTTAGTGGCGGGATGTTGGCACCACAGTTCTGCCCTGCCACGTAATGAGACAGTGTTTTTTGCACATTTTGCGGGCTGAAAACGACAAGTTTGCGGATGAACCGCAGCTAATGAAAGAGAAAATTTATGAACAACTTGAGCAAACGAGTGCCATGGTGTGCAGAGCATATTAGAGCGAGCCCTTAATGTAATTAAAAGGCAGCGTGTGTCGCCAATCTGGCTTCAGGCGTTTTATTAACGCCGGCAACAGCGTTGTTCGCGGTCTTTAATCTCGTATTACAAGCGGCAGCCAAGTAATACCGCCCCTGCCCAGCAGACCTCCTACAATTTGTAAGCGAAACAAAGCTCCGCCGCTTACCACGGAATGATAAGAACAAAAAGAGACCTCCTCTGTGAAGCCTTAAAATCACCACTTTTCCCACCGGCGTAATCTCGTATGTTTGATTCACACCTAAATATCATGGCTTCTTCAGTTTGAGGTTAGTATAGCCCACATGTAATTTGTAATTTTTGATGCAGGTTTAAATAAATGGAAACATGATGAATCACTCGTAACAGAGTTCTATTTGAGTAATAACAATAAACAGTCCTTGTTGTCCCTTATATAAACCTCACAATATAATTACGCCTTCTCATCGCAGTCCATCCAAATAATGTTAACATTAGGTTGCTAGTGCGAAAAATTCAGGAATGATATACGGTGAATAGCACCTTTTTTTCTTATTGCTTTCCGCCTCTTCGACATCGAGGTCATTAGAAACGGAAAAGGACTGGGGGCAAGGAACGGGAAGGAATTCGGCCATGGCCTTTTGAAGGAAGCGTCCCGGCATTTGCATGGAGTGACTTGGGGAAACCATGGAAAACCCAAATCTGGATGCCTAGACGGAGATTCGAACCCGCGTCCTCCCGAATACGAGGCCAGAACGTTAACCGTTCACCCACCACGCTCGGTATGAATAGCAAAGTTGGTGGTTTTCAGTAGGATAAAAGAAGAACCGCCCCCTTTTCAACAATTGTTTATTTATCATCTGAAATAGGTACGTAGCAAAGCGCCACAATTATAAATTATGAAATATTTCCCTAACAGAAAAAATATTATCCGAAAAGCTCCGTACTCCAAAAATCACACACATTGTATCCATGTCTGTGTGATACGTCGTGCTGCTATCTAGCGGGATGTTGTCCCACCTTATCGACGCCAGCGAAGCCTAGGAGCTCGGCTCTGAACTATTTCATTTTGTAGCAATTGTTTATTTGTAAACTGAACTATCTAGCGGTAATGGACCGTGTGAAAAATTCGTTATGTGGTATTGCTATCTAGTTGTAATGGACCAATGGAAAAAATTGGTTATGTGGTACTGCTATCTGGTGGTAACGGCCCGTACGAATAATTCGTTATGTGGTACTGCTATCTGGTGGTAATGGCCCATATGAAATATTCATTATGTGGTACTGCTGTCTGGTGGTAATGGCCCGTGTGAAAAATTCGTTATGTGGTACTGCTATCTGGTGGTAATGGCCCGTGTGAAAAATTCGTTATGTGGTATTGCTATCTAGTTGTAATGGCCCAATGGAAAAAATTGGTTATGTGGTACTGCTATCTGGTGGTAACGGCCCGTACGAATAATTCGTTATGTGGTACTGCTATCTGGTGGTAATGGCCCATATGAAATATTCATTATGTGGTACTGCTATCTGGTGGTAATAGCCCGTGTGAAAAATTCGTTATGTGGTACTGCTATCTAGTGGATTTTGCCCGTGTGAAAAATTCTATATGTAGTACTGCTATCTAGTTGTAATGGCCCGTGTTAAAAATTTGTTATATTGTACTGCTATCTAGTGGTATGTAAATACTTCTTATAGACGCCAGCGGAGGCTCGCAGCTTGACTCTGAACTATGGCGGACTCAGAATTTCGCCTCCATTTGGGAGCCTCCATAAACCAAGTGATTCCGCCTAGACGGGAGGGGGGTGGATAGAAATCTACGCTGGGCTAAGTGAGGGGGGAGAGGGTTTCGGAGCCAAGCCACTTAGCTTTTCATGCATATTATTTGTCACAGTTAAAATAAGCCACAGAACACGCAACAGCATGTGAATATTCATTTCCGTCATTTAATTATCTCTGTATGTACAGTAATTTACGATAGTCCGACAAGAGAAAACAGTGCAAAATGTCTTCTGGAACCAATGTGGAGAAAAGTAACGTGCCACGCGGGATGGGGGGGGGGAGGAGGGGGGAGGGTGTTGACGCTAAAGCCACGTCAGGCTACGTGGGGCGGGGGGGGGGAGGGTTAGTGGAGGCCAAAATGGAGCTTCGTAGTTTATGGACGTTCCATTTACATGTTGAATTTTGAAAAACCCTTTCCTTAATTAATCATATTACAAAAGCGGGGAACTTAATCTTTAAAATGATACCTTCTATATCGATATTGGTTAAGCATGAAGGGAGAAAAATGGCTCATAAAAAAAACTTTTGGGAATAATATATATGGTAACTTATATATTTATGGCGCGTAATTCCAATAATTTTCACCATTTAAAATGACTAATTCGTATTTCAAAAGAGTATGTGAACATGGGAGTATTAACAATTAATAACATTATTCACCAGTCACTGAAGTTAGAATCTGATAATTGTATTCTGCGTGTAGTACTGGCTCATACGAGACAAACTGAAACAAAACTTAATGCCCAATGAGAAGGTAAGCGACAAGTTAAATTTAACTGTGAGGAACAATATGTTTTATAAATTATGCTGTTAGGCATCCATAATGAGTAGGAAGTGTTATTGTAGTTGCAGCGGTGTTGTCGCATGGGAACGCATTAGCTCTTTACATTCACTTTTTGCAAACGAGGAGCAATAAATTCAATGTGGTGACAGCACCGAGTAACTCGCGTGTTTCTTATTATTTACTTACTTATCATCAAGATAAATTAATCGAATGTTTGTGTATTAGTTGTAACACGAATTTTTAGTACATATACCGAGCGTGGTGGGTGTACAGTTAACGTTCTGAACTCTCATTCGGGAGGACGCGGGTTCAAATCCCCGTCTGGGCATCCAGATTTGGGTTTGTCCATGGTTTCACCAAAACACTCCAGGCGAATGACGGGATACTTCCTTTAAAAGGCCGTGACCGAATTCCTTACCGTCCCTTGCCCCCCATCCTTTCCCCCCTCAAATGACCACACGGTCGACGAGGCATAAAACTATAAGCAAAAAGAGCCTTAGAATAAATTATTAATCTTACATATTTCATTTCAGTAAAAATTACGTGCAGGCATCGACTATATGGACAAATAACTCAACAGACATTGCTACAGTCATTTGATCACTATAACCGAGCGTGGGAGGTGAGCGGTTAATGCTCTGGCCTCGCATTCAGCAGGATGCTGGTTCGAATCCCCGTCCGGGCATCCAGATTTGGGTATTCCATGGTTTCCACAAAACACTCCAGGCGAATGCCGGGATGCTTCCTTTAATAGGCCGTGACCGTATTCTTTTCCGTTCCTTGTCCCCAGTCCCATCCCGCCTCTAATGACCTCGATGTCATGTAAAATGTTCACCATATATTCTCAGCAGGTAAAGAACTCATCAAAAAGTTCTTGCCCATAAAATACATTTCACTATAATCAAAAACAGCTTACAATTATAAGCAGCATGTACATAACATTGCATTGTGCAACCGTTTGAATCTGGTGTGATGTTCTGCTTCGTTAGTTCACAATAGAGCCGAATACGATGATAATTTGCAATTCGTGTGTATTACACATGCAGGTCAGTCAGCCACATCGGTACTACAGCATTCAATACATTTCAGATGTATTATCTGCGGTTGCCACCTTCATTTTTACATTTCGTATAGTTGCAAAATAATTTCAATTTTTAATAGCACATTCGACAGAGTGAAAAGTAAATGAATAAAGAAAGTTTTTGGGCCAATCGTATCTCTTAAATTGATGGGAAGTTGGATTTTCCCCACTAAAAATTTAATTTCGTGGATAATCTACAACTACACACAGGAATTCACAGAAAACTGTGGGCAGCAATGGGTGCACGGCAACAAAACCAATCTCTACTCTGTACTTTCCAATTCACAATGACACGACAGAAGAAGGAATTCATACAGGCCACCACAGTATACAGACTTGTTTCCCCGATCTTATCTACCTTGTCATTGCAACTCACGTTCATTAGTGGGAGAATTATTTCACTGTGTTCGTACATGACAGAAGTTGTTCGCACATTAAATTCATGCGGAAATAACGTCGCTTGTCTCCCAGAATATCCCACAAATCACGTGGTTCTTCTCAGTACTTTCTCTACACCATCAGTGAATCCCTTGCAATGTGGATTCCATACAGCACAATAATATTTCAAATGAGGACGCATAGTAACTTCAAAGATCATTCTATGAATATCAGTTTAGAATATGCTCTTCCAACGACCGATGTTATATGCTGACCCAATTTAATGTAGCTTTGCATTGTTAGACCTGCTTACTTAACTGAATCAATCGTCCCAAGATTTGAACGACTTGCAGTCTATATAATATAATTTGCTTACGGGATTAATGCTGCGTTGAAATACACCTACTTCTTCTTCTTACCATCGTTTCGGCCAGAGCTTTTGGTCTTCATCAGGGGCCGTCTACCGAATCTGCAAAAAAAAATAATAATATTTTATGACTTACATTCTATTCAAAGGCAAGTGTATTTTGTTCCTTACGTCAGTTGCCTTGCACTTATTGTGATTTAATTTTTGTAATATGCCGGAACTAAATTCCTTATAATTCTGGAGAAACTAGATAAAAGTTCGTGAGGTGTCTTCGATCTACATTCTTAAAAATAAAAACAAACTACGCTATTTCGCGTTCGAAGAATTTTTTGCGTATATATATCTGAAAATTCATCTTTTTTTTGCTTCTGGCTTTATGCCTCGTCGACTTTGAGGTCATGAGAAGCAATAAGGGACCGGGGGCAGGGAACGGGAAAGGATTCTGAAGGAACCATCCGGGCATGCACCTGAAGTGATTTGGTAAAACCATGGAAAATCCAACTCGGCATGGCAGGACTGGGATTCGAACCAGCGTCCTCCCGAATGCCAAGCCAGAGCTTTACCAATTACCCATCACGCTCGGTCAGAAAGTTCTTGATTTGGCTCGCATACTATACGAAAACTCTATCACCTGGATACCTATATAATTTAAGTTTCTTTACAATACCTGCTGATTCTATTATTACCAATAGGAATCCTCTTCTCATTTTAGACGACGTAGATAAACGGGTAAGGCATCCTTAATTTCTTTAAAAAATGAATTTTTTAATTCGTTTACGCATCTTTCGCTAAAATCATGGCTCTAGTGTACCATTTTTGCCACACAGTTGACATGTCAACTTATTTTATTTACGTATGACGTGGCGGTTTCTGGTGCTATAAGTACTTGGCGCGTCGTAGGGTTGCCAACCGTCCGGTTTTCGGCCGGACTGTCCGGTTGTAATACGATTAGTCCGTGTCCGGTTCCATACATACGACCGGACGCAAAATGTCCGGTTATTAAGGAATTTTTAAAATTATTGAAATAAAGAAGGTCGTCTCGCTCCTTCTTCTCCTCCCGCTGAACGTAATTCAACTGTTTTACCCTGTGTTCAAAAGTTGACAATAATTGGTCGCATATCTGATTGTCGTGAAGCGATAGGTTTATTGTCTCAGTAACCTACCCGGCACGTTACATATACACAATGAGTAATTTACCGAAGAAAGTATGGAAACTTTATTGTTGTTTCAGAGAGGAGTGGCTCTAAAATGACGAATTTGAAATGTGGCTACGTAAAGAAAACGATTCCGCCGCATAGCGTGTGTAGTGTGTAAAATGAATTTTACTGTAAAATTTGACGGTATAATAGCAGTGAAACGTCATGCGAGTACAGAAGGACACGAGAGAAAAACTAAATCTACAACAAACACAACATTTTTAATCAATCTTTTTTTTTTTTTTAATTGCTGTGCTGAAGAAGACACTGTTTGTTCTGCAGAGGTTTTTCTGACATAATAATAGAATAATAGTTATTTTATTGCAGTATTAATTTTATTAAATATTTGTGACTGTTATTCTAAACAATAATTTTTCTTATTTTTTATTTCGCAATTGTTAAACCCCCTCCCCCCCCCCACCCCCTCCGTGGGCTTTTGTCCGATTGTGGAGATCTGAAATGTTGGCATTTGTCCGGCCGTGGTAATCTGAAAAGTTGGCAACCCTAGGCGCGTTTAAGCCCGGATGGTGGAAATTTTTTTATCATTCTAAGAGTCCCCCAGTAGATATGAGATGTGGTACAAATCCTGATCACCACATTGGTACCAAACGCATCGGTTGAAGGCCAAACCTACCCGTTCTGCATATAGAGTCAGTGCATTACACTCTGGCGAAAATAGGGTCATCAAACTTGGTGAGAAGAGTAGGTCTGAATTAAGTTGCACCATCTCCATTATTACATCCTCACACATGTAACACAAAACAACAGATTACACTTAAAAACACTCATCACAAACATACGACAACAGTTAAACACTAGGAAGAAACACTTTTTCCCCCCTTATGACATTATGCATCGTCAACGTCAAGGTAATTAGAGAAGGGAGAGAATTGGTAACAAGAAAGGGGAAGAAATTCGGCCATGGCGTTTTTAAGGAACCACCGTGGCATTCGCTTCGATCGATTTCCGGAAACCGTGGAAAACCGAAATCGGGATTCCCGGACGGGGAGTCGAACCTGCGTCCTCCAGAATTCCAGGCCCCAGCATTACCATTCACCCACCACGCTCGGTGAGGAAGCGAACTAGCCACCCTAACTCTGTATTCACTTCTATAACTGCTCAGTTTAGTAGCGTAACGATACTGAAATTGCTATTGAACAACTACATTTAAATTAACAAAAAAAAAAAGATTAGATAAATTTTCAACTGAAAGTCATGTCCTCAAACCGAAGCAGAAAATCAATGATGTATATGCATTAATTCAAGTATAGAAACAAACTCTCAAACGTTAATAAACATTAATTCTAATAGATGACACTGAAATACTGAAATCACACAATGAAACAAGTAAATGTATACTTCTGAAAAAAAAATAGAATCAATATACTAACTATGGACTAAGTACTAGAATGAGGTTGTAAAAATTTAAATAATAATTTATTGTTTATTCATGAAGTAATTTAATGCAAGTAATTTGCATTGTTATTTTTCTAAACAGTATCCACAATTCCCAAAGCAAGAATATCGTTTTTTCCGGTACTATTTCTACAAAAATTCGTGTAAATTCTTGCTTTCTGACTCTACACATTTTCTGTAACCTTTGGAAGCTTCATCTACAGACACTTGTGTGATAAAGTATCACTGCCTCAGTACATTTACAAATTTCTAAGAGTGGCTGTGATGGTGAATCTTATTATTGATTCCTCTCCACCATCTCCGCAGTGTGTCCAGGAACGAAAGCATAATCCTGCAACCGCAGATAGGTCACATGTCCTGCCATATGACAAGATTATATTTTAGTAAAAGTTTCACCAGTTTCGATGTATTGATTTTTTTAATATCCTTTTCAAACCATATGACTTTGTTTAGTTTATTCCATGCCATTTCTACAAATTAAGTCTTTTTGAACCCTGGCTTTTTAAAATTTATTTAAAGATATTTGAGTAATCTAAAACAACCTTCTTTTTTTCTTAAAATGTTATAAAAAACTTATAACCAATCCTAAACGGTATAATTATTTTATACTTCTGTTAAAATGATTGTTATATGGTAGTTCAATCTGCTAAAGCGACCAGTGTGCATTTTAAACATGTGGTAAGAAAATTATGGTAATGATTTTTTTAAATATATTTTTTTTTTTAATTTTAACGTTTTTTTTTAAAAAAGGATATTGTTTTAGATGACTCAAACATCCTTGAATAAATTTAAAAAACAGCGTTCAAAAAGTTTTAATCTGTATAAATGTCATGGAATAACCTAAACAAAGTCACATGTTTCCAAAAAATAAAAATAAATCAATATCTGTAAACTGGTGAGACTTTCACTAAAATTAAATTTTTCGTATAGTAGGACATGATGTGAGCTATCCGCGGTTGCAGGATTATCCTTTCATTCCTGGACACCCTGTATATCTAGTAATTATTTCTAGAGTTTCTTCATTGAATTTCATATTATATCCCAGAAACAGCCATCTGTCATAACCATTATACGAGACCGAGAGTGGTGGCTGAGCGGTAACGGTGTGACCTCGCATTCGTCAGGACGCGGGTTCGATCCCCGTCCAGCCACTCAGATTTGAGTTTTCCACGGTTTCCCCTAATCACTCCAGGAGACTGCCGGGATGGTACTCCCAAAAGACCGTAGCTGAATTCCTTCCCGTTCCTTGCCTTCCCTCCGTACTTTCCCAACCCCCTGCAATGACCTAGACGTAGTCGAGATATAAAGCCATGATAAAGAGAGAGAGAGACAACGCGAACTGTACTCTACCAGTCTTTGAGTTGCATTCTGCAACTGTATCCATTTGTCATATAAACAGCTACACTGATATCAGTGTGTGGATCTAAAGTTATTAACTGAGATTAGTTGTGACGTTACTAGGAGTTAATCCTAGCTAACACCATTACTGGGGACAGTAATTAGTTCATGACGCGAGCTAAGTGGCGTGGGAAGCGTTAAGCAAATGTTTCAGGAATGACGGCATTCAAGATTATTCCGTGTCAAAGTTATAGGACGAATAGAAGGTTCAGTGTGATATTTAACTCATCTCGCGTGATGGGTGAGTGGTATTGCTCTGGCCTCGCATTCGGGAGGACGTGGGTTCATATCCCCGTCCTGCAATCCAGAGTTGTGTTTTCCATGGTTTCCCCAAATCACTCCAGTCGTATGCCAGGAAGGTTCCTTCAAAAGGCGATGGTGAATTCCTACCCCTTCCTTGCACCCAGTCCCTTCCCGCTTCTAACGACCTCGACGTCGGCGAGATGAAAAGCAAAAAAAAAAAAAAAAAAAAAATTAGATTGCAAAGAAACCTACAAAAAACCTCGAAGCCTGCGGAGAAGGCACAGGATATATTTCCAACAGCTGTAGATGTCAAGCATAAGTTTTTTGTTTTGTTTTTTTGTTATGCAAGAAGGGTTGTATGCTAACCTGAATGCTAAGAGCTGTTTGATTATTCATATAACTTTCTATTAAAACTAATATGAACTGTCACTACCAGAACATTCTGCATATTTTTCAAATACTCTTTACAGCCAATATTTGTGATTAATTCGGGACAGCTATTTAATGAAACGTATATTGCAAACCAAATGTGGAATAACAACTTGTGAAAGTCACCGTGGATATCGCAAGAGCTGTTGTTTTTATTCAACACCACGCTTGAAATTTGGTTTTCCTTGTTCCTGATAATTTTACAGCCTTGTTTCTGAACGCAATGAAAAAATTGTTTTATTTCAGTTGCAACTGTTAGATTCTGGCAATGGGCGCAAACGCTTTTTGCAGTTGAAAGTTGATGATCTCAGTTTTAACTCTTTAAATTTCTGTTGCAATTAATTTTTCCAACTGCTTCTTTCAACATATTCGTTTCTGCAACGCAAAGTTCTTCTGGTGTTGAAATGGCATAGTTATATATAAAACTAAGGAGTAATTCGTTAGTATTTCACCAGTACCTTCACAGCATCTATCAGTTTTTGCCAGTAAGTATCGGGTTTTTGAGCTAGTATTATCTTCGTCGAAAAATACGAGTACTAACATGGTTAATATTTTTCATCTTTAAAGCTTTCTTTGAATGACGAAATGCTACTGCAATTCTTAGTACAGTATCGCCGCCATAGAACGACACGTCTAGCAGGATTAAAATCATACGTTTCCCCGGGATTTCCGTTTGCCATGAGATTTATGCACACATGGCTCATAGTTATAGCAATAACCGAGCGCTCCCTTGGCTCAGCTCCAATAGTTCCACATAATTCAAGTTCGTCCATAAATTCTTACTTATAATCGAAGTATTCAGCTGGTTCAAACTCCATTTTCGAACCGCAGTGTCATTCCTCTTCCTCCTTGATGTTTCCAACCTTTCTTCTTCTTTTGATAAGGAAAACTTTACACAATCTGTAATTTCATAATAAATCATTCCTTTGAGGGTGTTGCTTAGAGCTTGATTTGACATAACATTTACATCTTTTCCAGCTTATGCATCACGAATACACTCACTTAGCTGCGACTTTATAAATTGATTGCAATCCTTACAGCCTGTGATGCCCGTCTTATGTGAATCCTGTGAGCATGTCACAATCCAGCTTTTTTCACATTTGAGCGCAATAGTAAAGCAATTTTCTTCGTTTAATTCTTGAGTGAAATGAAGTTTGTTTTCCCGTAAGATTCTATTACTGTTAACAATATAATTTTCCAATATTTGGAATTTTTACTTTAAGTGTCTTTATGAGGGGGTTCTTCCACCTGCATATTCATCGTTGAACTTGGGTGCAATGCGAGGCAAATCGTAGGAAGTCTGAAATGCTGTAGGTGTAAACTTTTTTACGTTATATTGATCCCTCAGGGGTGATTTGCAATCATTGCGTGTGTGATTTGCAGTAATCTATATATATAAAGACTAGCTGATACCCGCGAATTCGTACGCGTGGATTAAGAATTTCTTTGCCAGAATTGAGTATAGAAAGTTGTTGGTAACAAAGGTTTGGTCTCAAACAACACCGAGTCGGCATAATACGACAGGAAAGCCATCACTATATCATTCTACCGTCGAACCTGTCTCTTGAAGAGAATCAATTTTCAATATATTTAAAAACAGAAAAACAAACGAACGTGATGGGATGTGGGAGGAGGGGGGAGGATGTTAGGTAAGGCCAGGTTTATTTCAGATTGATCTTTTCTTCTTTCTTCAGCATGAGGATCCGATTCTTGGTTTCTAATAACTTAAGCTGCTCGTGCTCTGCTAGAGCTACAACTAAGGCCAGTTTACGCCCGCAAGGCATGTCAGAAAAGAAGGCAAAATAAACTGGTGCCAGAAACATTTAAGCAGACACAAAGTAAAAGGACAGAGAAAATCGACATCTATACTAACTAATACGTTTTTTCTCTAAACGAATTTTTTAATAAATTATACTCTAACATAAAGCGCGAGAAGCATAGCTTGAGCAAGCGACGTAACATTACAGACTAACGCACGCACCCGTTCTCTGTCACCATTCGATAAGTTCTCAAAATTTCGTGACTACAGTTGTTAATCATACCGAAAACAAAAATGTCCTGTGCCTTCCCTACAGATTTTCATGTGGAATTCCGTCAATATCGGTAAAGGCATTTAGTCGTGAAAACGTAACAAAAGAAAGAGACTTACTTCCGCATTTATAGTATTATTACTGCAGATCACATACACACTGACTACGAATCACCCCTGAGGGATCAATATAAAGTAAAAAAGTGTACACCTACAGCATTGCAAGGCTACCTACGATTTGCCTCGCTTTGCACCCCTAAATATGTCATATCTACAGTTTAACATTCAATCCGAATAACCTACGGCCCAGGTGTGACTCTTACGATCAAAAACAATTTTTAAAAATCTTAGCCTCCACGGAGATTTGAACCGGTGACCACGACCCAAACGTTAGTAAGCAAGGGCTTTAACCACTAAGCTGCCTGACGACTACACGGGAAAACAGTGCAGAGACGTCCATATCCAACGCGTCTGTCTATCGCCGTTCAGTAATATTTCGAAATTATGAGACAGCATTTATTATTTATACAGATAATTTTTCAACCAAATGTAGACAGTATTTTTCTCCTTGTTTCAAAGGATGAGTGTGCAAAGTTTCATCGAGATCGGATGAAAACTGTGGATTTTAACGAAGAACAAACCAACAAACAAACAAACGTACAAACAAACAAACATAAAAACAAACAAACGTACAAACAAACAGACATACATACATTCATCTTTATATTTTCATCCGATCTCGATGAAACTTTGCACACTTATCCTATGAAACAAGGAGAAAAATACTGTCTACATTTTATTGAAAAATTATCTGAATAAATAATACATGTTGTCTTATAATTTCGAAAATTACTGAACGGTGATAGACAGACGCGTTGAATGTCTTGGTCTCTGCTAGGTCTTAGCTTAACTTTTTCATATGTAAACAACGGTAAATGCTTTGGTTTCGTGCTAGATATATTGCGATTTTATATGACTCCTAAATATGGAGAAGTACATAAATACTCTCAAATATAAGACCATATTTTTTATGACTTTTCGCTTCGTCGACGTCGAGGTCATTACGGGCGGGGAAGGACTGTGGAGGGGGAGGGGCAAGGAACAGGAAGGAATTCGGCTATGGTCTTGGAGGAATCATCCCGACATTCGCCTAGAGTGATTTGTAGATTCCATGAAAAAGTCATATTTTAATAGCCTCACGAGGATTCGAACCCGTGTGCTCTCGAATGCGGGACATCCCATATTAAAGTTATTATTCTATAACTTCCAGAGCACACGAGTAAATGCGTTAGAACGGTTGAATATCATTCAGGAAGTAAGCAACTAGTTAATTACTCAATATAATTTTATTTACATTGCATGGTTACAGTATCAGAAAGTTAACAATCTAAAACAAATTTTACGTGTATTTAGGTCAACTATTCGCGACTGAACATAAAATAGATGTCACACTTAAGTGAGCAGGCAGGAAGGATAGGAGGTCACAGAACTCTATATCTATCGACATTAACCCCCTCATCCACACACACACCAACCCTTTCTGGACTGCTACTTCCATTCGCCTTACATCTGCAACCTCCATTCGCCTCACACCTGCAACCTCCATCACATTGCTGAGGCATCAAGCAGAGAGAAGAGTAAGGCCGAATGAACTGTTCCAAAACCCTTGCTTCAGATTCATTGTGTCTCCGAATGAATAGAAATGCATGCTAAGCGCCGGCTGGTGGTGACGATTACTTATTATTCATAACCCCAGTTTTAAAATTATAATATCTTTCCCTCCGGTTTTATGGGCCAGCATTTCAGCGGTTCATAATGTTAATCGTCTCGCATCAAAGGACTTTTACTCAAAAACTCAATGAGAATTAACAACGAGGAACGGGATGGTAATTGGTTAGAATCTCCTTGCATATCTGTCATTTCAGAAGTCGTAATGTCAGAACAGTGTGCTATAAAATATTTCACAACGCTTCATATACCGCATCAAATACGCCACAAAGAATAATTAAAAACTACCCTTCTAAAGCAATGTCTACGAAAAACATGGTTACAGTTAATGAAATGCTACAGTTTAATATGATTTCAAATATTAATTTCTTCCAACGCTACCTGCATGTAATAAATCTAATATACGTCAGCAACATTTGTCCAGAAAGCATTTTTGCTTTAGTTGAAAAGTTTAACATAAATAACCGAATTTATCATCACACGTTATTTTCCACGTGTTTTCTAAAATAAAAATAATAATTTTTTGGTTCTTTTTCCAGAAAATGTTTGACTACACATGTATCCCAGATACATCCGCAGATCAAGTGGTAAACAATTTAATGCCAAAAGATAACATTTTACAGAATTCTTGGACTTTGTAATCATTTGATCAATTAAATAGGACCGAGCGTGGTGGGTGAGCGGTTAACGTTCTGGCCTCGAATTTGGGAGGAAGCAGGTTCGAATCCCCGTCCTGGCATCCAGCTTTGGGGTTTCCATGGTTTCTCCAAAGCACTCCAAGCGAATGCCGGGAAGATTCCCTCAAAAGGCCGTGGCCGAATTCCTTCCGGTTCCTTGTCTCCCAATCCCTTCCCTCCTCTAATGACCTCGACGTAGACGAGGCGTAAAGCCATAAAGAAAAAAAGGTTAAATAGGTGTGATTTCTAACAAATCTAAATTATTTTTGACATTAACATTACTTCCAAAAGTTTGAAAATATTATCAGGTGATATTAAAAGTAATTTTAACAATGTTTCATTAAGTTTTCGTAATTATTATAATGGTAAGAAAGAAGTTGACGATGTGTTATTGTTTGGAATGCATATACCTGCTGTCCAGTATCTAGCTGCTTCCTTGAAATTAGTGGCGTTTCTAAATTTTTGTATCACGTAAGATTTTTCATACGCCGTTCCCTGCAAAGTTAGTCATTTGCATAATGCAGTTATCTCGTAAAAGTCTCTTGGCGCTCTTTTAATGTGTTCTAACTGTGTATTCGTTTTAAGCTGCAACTTGTATACAAAGTTGTTATTTAATTGAGTTTTGGATAATCGTCTGCATACGGTATTCGGATGTAATACCTGAGTTCAGCGACGTCAAAAAAAAAATAGGGCGGTATGTGTTTCATGGACGTGTTGAAGAGTTAAGTTATAAATCACTTGCCAACCGGTTTAACCTTTAATCAACGGATCAACAATAGGAATAAAAGAATGCTTTTTAACGAGTTATAACGTATCTCGCCTATATTAAATGGCTTGTATCACTTGACAGTACAACCACTTGATAGAAAATAATCACAAACTGCCAATTTGCACGAACTCGATATAATGTGACGCCTGGCGCCACCTTCTATGGCGTATTTTATTATATTAATGACCATGTACTGGTTTATTTTTTCATTAAATCTTGGCCGACTATTTCTTTTTCATTAGATATTGTAAGAAAGGATGTGACGCATATGTAAATATTCATTTTATTTTGATGCAATGGACAAATTTTATTCAGCAATATTCAGTTTTGGCTTCGCTAGAATGTGTACTCACTTAGACAATGATCCGGAGATGCCGTTACTCTGCGGGGACAGCACGACGCCTCTAGGAGTGGGGTGGGATGGTTTTATCTGCACCTCCAGTCCCTAGAAAACCTTGAAGGAGTCCCTGTGAGAATGTGGCCAACGAAACGTGATAATGCTGACGGAAAATAATGCGAGTCCTTCAGCTAACAGCATCGCCCACCGACGGTCCCCGAATCGGGTCGAACATCGTAAATCCCACGCAACATGAGCGAATAAACTGTCAGCAATATCACGTGACATCAGGATGCCTAGCCACGAGCCTATCAAAATGATTATATGACTAAAAATGCTGTGATTTTTCTGTCCAACATGTACCTACGAGACCAGGAAGGAGAAGCTAAAGATTATGTAGGAAATGTAAAATGCGACGAGTTCATTCTACCTCTGGCTTCTGATCTGACCTTTGGTGCGGGACTCTGACCCTGCAGTTCGATCCTGGTGTAGACGTATGGCGTTCAAGTTTAACAATGCCGACTTGCATTCCGAGTCAAATCCTGGTGCGTTATTCGCACAGCGACAGAGTCCGTAATGATATGTGCAGTACATGGTCGAGCTTCATTGTAGCTGCGTTGTGAGGCACTGGTCTCACATTCCGAGGGCCCACCTTCGATCATCGCCGGCTACAGACGCAACTGCTATGATACATTGCCAAGTCCAGTGTTTGTGCATTCCATGAAACAGATAGTGACCCTTAAGCGTCCCCGAAATTAGAAATTTCTGCTCTAACATTCAAAATAAATTCCTATTGAGCTAACGGCATAATTTGCCAAAACGATACGAGTTGTTATGAAAGCATTTTGCTTTTCAAGATTCTAATGGCACATTCTCTTACAATTTTGAATGGTATATTTGTTCCAATGATGGCACTCAATTTTATTTTCATTGTTTAAAGTCACACCATCATTGATAACGATGTCTGATGTCTTAATTTGTTATGTACATTAATTTTACATATCATTCCACCATATGTATTAATCATTTGAGTTCTAACTTCAAAGTAAATATCATTTTGTTTGTTTTCTCAACTGGTAATTGTACATGTAGACTTTGCATTGTTATTTTATACAATCATGTATTCAAATTAAAGGTAAATTCGCCTAGATATGTAATTGCCATATGAATGTTAAATAAATGTCACATTGTGACAATTTTCCTGTAGATCACGACAGTGTCGAGATTCTTGCAAGTGTTTGATTTGCATTACATTCTAAAATTAAATATCCTTTATTAATTATTGATTATTAAATTGATAAACTACATTATCCTTCCCCCATGTAGCCCCCCCCCCCATTACAACGTTGAAGCGCCGCCAAAATGGATTCGGTTAAGTTCAAACCTCGTGGCTGACCAATTGGACATCTTTGATTTTAAGGAGATTTCGCGTAATCTGGTAGGTGAATTTTCAGATGAAATCCAAGTTCCGCATAGAAAACTATCCATCAAGTTAATACTTACCACAAACGACACAGCTTTTAATACTTGCGGATATAAAGCGACCAGAACATTACTCCATTGGTAGATAACAGTACAATTAATCTGGGAAACCACTCCGTGTATTCATAGCTCAGGATACAATTATAGATAATACTTCCAAAAGTGGACGCCAACATCAGAAGTATTTATTAACATACAAAGAAATTTCACCCTGCACCATCGTTCTCTTTTCCGGATAGACCTGAGAAGAAACCACCAAACAAATGATGGAGAAGTAACACTGATTCGTAGTGTTTTGTCAAAAAAAAGTCTGCAAGTAATACCAAGAAAACATTCAAAATAAACACCAAGGTCTTGCATGCGATGTTCGAATACTCTATAGCTCAGATATACTATTGTATAATCAAATAATACTTGACGGAAGAAGAATTTTGGTGATTGTATCAGAGCTTTCAGTAGATCCACGGTTTACAAGCTTACATGTGCGTTCTACTTGTATCAAGAAGCTTAGGATTGCCAGTTAATCAGTAGGGACGAACAAATTTTAGTGTTAGGAGAGAACCTGTTGACATGAATGACATACCTAGGACTTTACGCTACTCCAGTGCATATATCTATCCCACGCGCATTTATCCGAGAGCAGTGGCTAACTTTGACGTGGACGCAACTCTAGCACCGTCTAGTGAAGAAATAGCAGTTTCTTACTTATCGATCTAGTTACCGATAATTTCGAGACGAATCCAATCGTTTCAACACTACTGGCGGCTATCAGGTAGGTAAAGACTTCAATACTTGCTAGCAGATGTTTTGAGAATGCATACATACTTCTTTAACGATCACCAGATCACGTTGATAGTGAAAAATCTAGCAACAAGGACTTCCAAGGTATCGCAACATGAAGACGCTGGGATTAGTAACCGGTGAATCACACAGGACACTAATACACACAAATGATCTACTTGTCAATCAGTTTTGTTAGACGATTCATTTAAAAATAGCGATTACAAACGAATTATTTATACTTACAGTAAAACTGTAACTAGTAAAAAGCATGTATATTTTAGATACTTTTCAAAAAATGAGTTGTGGGTACTATTAATAAGCTACTGAGAAGGAATTCTTGTCTGTCTTTCTGCGTTTCGATAAACGGGATTTACGCAAAAACTACTGGATTTCGTTGGAGTTTCGACTCATTTATAGCCTGCTGTTACGCGGCTAAACCACTATATGCTTCATTTTGATCTGATTACGTAAAGATGATAAAATAATTTCTTAGTGAACGCGATTTACACTGGACGATTTTTGATTGCATTTTGATTCATGTACAGCCCATGGTCCCGCGGGTAAGATAGGATACGTTTCACTTTGATGTGTAATCCAAAAACTGAAGAATTAAAATAAAAGTGTCCACAAATTAATAGGGATTTAGAGTTAAGTCGAAATATTTATGTCGATTTCATCGTACGAGTGGCATCGTTTTATTCCGAGGAAAGAATTTAAAGTTCATGCAAACAGATTTTACGTTCAGCTAGCCACAGTGGCCGTTGGTTCATGTAGTTCTTGACCAGTTGGTTTAAGAGAGTGGTGCGTACAGCAACAATCTACGTGATCGAAGCTGAGGGTAACTGGTAGTAAATTAGTAATTTTTTTTCATTTTTCTGAAGTGTAATAAATGGCGCTGTTAGTTACTAAATTAAAAATGACGGCACATTAACAAATTATTAGCGACTTGTTCTAAGAAAATTGGGCGCTAATGACCCCGTCGTCGACGTGTCCTTAAACCCCAACAACAACAACAACGACAACAACAACAACAAAAACATCTAAGCAAAGATGTGCCGGGCTCGCGTTGAATCCACGGAATAATACCCGACACATCGAAGCGTGTCCAGCGGTTTTCCTGGCCTGTCAGAAGCAAACAAGCCAACCAAAGCCTCCAGCTTTTGTGCTCAGGTGGGAGCTAACAACGTCCCTCTTGACGATCTTACGGCGAAAAGCCCCCTGGTGTGCGGAGGCGGCACTTTGTCATTGTTTGCCCAGTAAACACTTTGTCGAATTTCCCATTTCATTGGAAACAATATGTTCTTCTCAGGTAACTACAAAACTAGCAGTTTCACGATTTAATACTAAATATGGTGCTGGTAGAGTTACTTTAATTCTTTTGGCCAAATATACTAGATTTCTATTCAAATCTTGTTGGCTCCATTAATCTGTTTAGGGGTGCCTGTTATCATGTATACTATTTCTAAACACAAGCCATTATCTCCCTTCATACCTAACAGAAATCGGTAAATGAGCTATCATTTTAAAGCTTGCGGTTTCCGCTTTGGACACATTAAACTTTAAGAAAAGAATTTTTGCGAATCAAATCCTTAACACATTGACTGCCATGATGAAACTTGGACTATGTATTGCTATGCCACATTGAAATCACAAATATTACTTCTCAGGCCAAATTGATTTTTTGCATCAGATGTCTTCATAAAATATAAAGTTATGACTGATCTGGATTGATAACAGGTGTGAGCCATATACGTGGCCCAACAACTACATTTTAAAACAATTACGATCTGTTGCCACGCATTTAAAACACAATAGGTATAAAAAAATCGTTTTTCAAGAAATGATTCAAACTCTTAGTTTATTTGCTTATATTAGCTACATATAAAATTGATAACTTGATAAGCTATCTTGCATAGCCTCATTCACTAGCTTTTCAAGTTCTTCAAAAGTTTGTCTTCTTTTGATCATAACAATAAACTAGGAAACTAACCAAATACACAAACGTAACCTGAAATAGCATACACGAGCAGTCAGCAAAACAAAACAGTACTACAGCTGAGTCGTCAAAAGTTGATCTCTGACGGTTGCAGTTAGGAATCACCAGGGCTACCAAATGCAAAAATATTGATTGCTAAGAACATTAGAGTGTTCAGTGGAGCCACCACTTTTAAACCCATAGTAGAAACGCATTATCTGTGAGCCCCATGAGACTCACGAGGCCTCTAAACACAACTCTGCATGTGAGCCAGTTAAGGCTCACGCGGCTCACTGCACAATGTAGACGTGAACCAAATATGGCTCACGTGGCGTCATAACCCATGCAACTGTGAGCCAACATTGGCTCACGTGGCAGTCAATGTGTTAAAAGGTAAAAGTATCATTATTTCTAAAAATATTTTTTTAGCTACGAGCCATTTATCTCCTCCCTTGATACCTAATCTTAATCGATAATTGAGTTATCATATAAAAAATCTCCGCTTTGGTCGCATCGAATTTTAAGAAAGGAACTTGAACCTTTAAGGACAAATGTATCAACATTTCTGCAAGGCGTTATTTTGAACGAGCTATTTATCTCCCATGATACCTAACCAAAATCGATAAATGAGGTATCATCTTAAAGATTAAGGTCTTCACCTAGATAAAGTCATAAACTAAGAAAGAAGTTTTTTGTAATTTGACCCTTAAAGGGCAAAAAGCAATAACTATGAAGGTCTAACGTATGAGATAGTTCAGAATGAAGCCGCTAGATAGCAGCAGGACATATCACAAAGATATTCATAAACTGCTTTACTGGATAAACAAGGATTAAGCGCATTTCCGATACACAGCAGCACCATGTATAACAGAGATATCAATAAACTGTGTGTTTTTTGTACAATAAATAACTTTTCGGATATTGTTTTCTGTTAAGGAAACAATTCTGTTTTGCTATACAATTCCTATGTGCACATTTTAGTCGATAAATTTTCTCATGGGCTATGATCGTAGCAACACATATCACAGAGATATGGATTTGCTGAGTGTATTTTGTTCAGGTAATTTGTATTCCGTTCAGGTCAGTGAGAGGTTGTTGTACATATGTTTTACGCGTACGAACGTTTTTCCTAATTGTTTCGTAACATGTTGTAAGTATTTTTTTTTTTTTACATGCCTATTACTCTATACCGATAAACAATTGCTACAAATGTGGCGATTCTTCTTTCATCCTATTACAAATCAGCAACCTCGCAATTCATCTTATTCGAGAAATTTTCATACAGGTCATCTAATTATTTATTTTATTTATTTTGGTACAGGTTACTCTCCACCCATATCAATATGTTATGTCAATGTATTTAGTTTGAAATTTAATTCTTCCTATATCATTAAGTTATTTATGTTTTTTTGTTGGGGTCAAAGTTTTAAACTCTTCTATGTTATACTCGTATTTTGATTTTATTAGAAATTGTAATATAATCTAATAACATTTTGTGCTACACTTTTTTGACACTTTAACACATATTATCATCAGTGCATATATGAACGCGTTTAAATTCACTTTTTTTTTAACTGTTGGTACTGAAACACAGAAGTACCCATAAATTGAAATACGAGTAATTATCATTGGCGTTGAAACACATTTACAAATAACTGTCATCAGTTCATGCTATGCATTTTAATCTATTTTAAGAAATATTGTAAAACATACCTGGAATTGACGGCTCTATTAGGGAAATTGTGACACAGATCTACTGGTAAGGTTTTTGCAGCTGTACCAACCTGGAAAAACATTACGTACAGCAACGACAACTAGGCCTACTATTGGATCAAAAACGATTTACAACAAGCTCTTAGATTCAAGATGTAAAGGTTGGAAGAAAATAAAAAAATAATTTAAGTATTAAAGCAGACATTATCGATTAATCAAACTACGATTT
Source organism: Vandiemenella viatica (assembly GCA_031002005.1). Taxonomy (NCBI): domain Eukaryota; kingdom Metazoa; phylum Arthropoda; class Insecta; order Orthoptera; family Morabidae; genus Vandiemenella; species Vandiemenella viatica. The sequence goes on from CM061921.1 coordinate 13,518,942, forward strand.
TGTGTCAGGTTTTGTTTTTTTATGGCTTTACGCTCGTCGACGTCAAGGTCATTACAAGCGGGAAAGAACTAGAGGGAGGAGGGTCATGAAACGGGAAGGAATTCGACTATGTCCTTTTAACATTCGCGTGGAGTGGTTTTGGGAAAGCATGGAAATCTGAAATCTGGATACCCGGATCATGTTTCTAACTTGCGTCCTCCTGAACGCGAGGCCAAAACATTACCGCTCACCCAGCATGCTCGGGCGAGTCTGTTGCACATTTTTCGGCTTTCGGATCAATGTGCATTAATAACCTGTGATGCAGAAAATACCGAAAATGGTACTGCGAAGATAAGGCTAAATTTTTCACACCTCTAGAGCAAATGTAATTGGTAAAGGCTATAACAACGCGTACGAAAGTTGTTTTGATGTGCTTGGCATTCTACCCTGCAGGGGGATGTGCAGCCGTCCGGCTAATTGATGGGTTATAATTGTGTTATTTGAAGATAAAGGCTTCATTTGATTAAATCTGGATTGCTTTTTTCTGCAAAGCTTATTTATATCACTGCTCCCCACTCATTTTACAAGATATAAGCCTTATTCGGTAAAGCGAAAAAAAAAGGTAACCGACAAGTCTACTCTATCGTGCTGAGAATGAGGGATGCAATAATTCTTTTGAAATTAGTATACTTTTGATTCGCTAATATGTAAGTAATATTTATACGGGTAGGGTAAAAAAATGATTTAAAAAGCAGAAAAACGTGAGAGATAAGCATTTGTACCGATAATCTGGAAATATTTTCGGACATTGGTTGCCCGGATCGTTTCTTGAACCAAAATATTAACCGTATTTATATGAATGACATAGTCGCTAATGTTGTTTAAAGTAAACTTAAAGGCCCATTTAGACGACCCGACATGGTCTCCCTAAATCGTGGCCACGCCCCTTTGGCCCTGAAAACGGTTCGTCTAAGCTAAGCTCCTGGTGACGTTTTTGCCGTGAGACCAGGCAGGGAGGTCGAATGGAAATTCCATCCGATTTAGGGCAAAAGGGTGGGGGTAAGTCGGGCCCCCACCACTCTGCCCTGAAAACTGACCGTGTAAAGCCTCGCCCGGTTGTACCCACACTGTCTGGTTACCCGTTTTCTATTATTTTGAGATGGATTCATCCGATAATCAAGAAAAATAAGTATTGATAGAGTTGCTGGAGGTGTAAGAGACCCACAAATTTTTATGGGACACCTCACATAGATTTACCAATTTATTTAGAAAAAAATAAAGTATATTTGTCTTTTGAAGAGGAAAATAAAAAGTATATAAAGGGAAAAAAAGTTATTTATTGCTTTAAATACAAATGTTTTCGGGCTTACTGGACTGCCTATTAATTGTTGCTTTCATTTCAGTGTTACAGCTGGAGCCACATTCTACATCTAGAATAGCATAAAAAGAAACACTCATTTTTAAATTTATGGAAGCTCTGTTTCTCCTTTCCCACCATCTTGCATTTATTTAGTTTAATCATAAGCACTAACGTGTCGTTTGGAAATTAATTGAATTGTATGGTTTACCAAAAATAAATTGTTTCCGCATACTTTATGGATCCGGTCAGAAATAAGGCGAGCGGACACGAGTCGACCGGAGTACAACAATATTAATGGTCCGCTATTAATGCCTTGACTGCGAAGCGATAATTACATAGATCAAAGGATGCGATCGAGCAAAAAATCGCTCGCCGATAGGTACCTTTTTCTTGCAAGAGGTTGTGAAACTAGCATACGACCGTTCAGTTACATGTGTTGTTTACTTTATTAGAAATAAAGTATTTTCGCATACTTTATTCGTAGGAAAACCCACCAAAAATAAAATATGACACTTTATAATACAGTATGGTTAGCAACCCTAACCTCACATGCCCTCTATCATAACAAAGACGCGAGAAATGATGTGTCATCAGCTAGAAATTCCGGAAATCTTCACCATCCAACACATCTAAGAGTCTAAAGGGAATGAAAATACGACTTTTGTAAATTTAATTGCTTAGCACACGGTTTTTTTCTTTTTCCTAGGCTTTTCGCACAATGTCAAACCGTCAGCGTTACACCAAGGATTTGTGATTTTGATAAAAATGGAGCCATACATATATAATTTAAAATTTTTAAGTAACTAATTTTATTACTAGTATTACTATTGAATGTAACGTGCAAATTTCAGAGCAAGACTGATATACGCGTGGTGGTAGGCCGCTAGTACGGTAGTACCAGATCGGGCCGGACGACGGGTCGTCTAAATGCAACACTCTGTCGACGGGAGGAAAGTGAAACCGGGAACGGGACAGGGTGATCGGGAACGGGTCGTCTAAATGGGCCTTAAGGCAAACTACAAGTTTTACGACTACACCTGAAGGTGGCGACAGAGGTTTATATCGCCGAAATATTGTGCATAAATAATAGTATTACTCGGTTTGTTTCCCAAGAAACGTTCATAAGAAAATAACAGTGAGAAAATCTGCTTTTATTTATTGTTTAAAGCTGTTACTTTAAAGACTATCATAAGAACTTCTCCTACGTCCTAGTTACTGCTATTAAAAAAAAAAAAAAAAAAAAAAAAAAAAAAAAAAAAAAAAAAAAAAAACCTGCATTTAAATATTTTTTAATCAAACTGAGCAAAAATCCAAATATAAAATTTAAAAGTTTTGTAATGATACATGTAAAATTTAATGGGAACTCCCAAGGAACTATCCAATACCATTATACCTACCGGTAATGGTTAAACACCACCTTCCTCTTTTCATTGTGATGTTGAGAAGTTTAATAGTGTTCAACTCTTTCTGCTTTGAGATAATCTCCAACTTGTATCTTTCTATAAAATTATTTTACTCAGTTGTGCAGGCTTCCAACTAAGCAACACTGCAATCATTAAAATGTGGCACGCCATGATATCTTTTATTTTTTTGCGATTATTCCACGAAATTCTTTCTTCATTTTTCATTTACATAAATTAATTTCCTAAATCATGAATCAACATAATTTTTTGAATGTATTGTAGCACTACATTTAAAGTGTTCTTTTCTCTCACCCAGTAAATGTAAGGTTCTTTATGTTTAAGTGTTGTGTCGTAAAGGTATAGTTTTATATAGACTGGACTAAGATTCAACTAGCTGATAACCGCGACTTCATACGCGTAGATTTAGAATTTTATTGCCAGAATTGAATATAGAAATCTGTTAATAGTGTAGGACTGGTCCCAAACAACACCGATTCGGCACAATGTGACAGGAAAGCCATCACTATATCAGTCTACTATCGAACCTGTCTCGTGAAGAAAATAAATTTCTAAGATATTTAAAAACAGAAAAAAAACGAAGCTGCGGGGATGTGAAGGCGGGGGGAGGGGGGCTGGATAATTAAGGGCAGCTTTGTTAAAACTTGGTATTTACTTCTTTCTTCATCAGTATCGGTCCACAAAACGTAACAAAAAGGCAGAAACTTACTTCCGCATCTCTAATATTATTAGTATAGATCACAAACACAGTGACTGCGAGAGAAAGAACGCCTGAGGGATCAATATAGCCTAAAAAAGTGTATACCTACAGCATTGTTAGACAGCCCACTATTTTCCACGCATTGCACCCCTAATAATATATACAGTTTAATATGAAATCCGAACAACTGGCCCTCCAGGCGTAGCTCATACGATCAAAAACAATTTTAAAATATCTTTGCTTCCACTTGGATTTAAATCGGCGACCACGCTCCAAACTTCATTAAGCAAGCGCATTAACTACTGAGCTACCAGCACACTATACTTACCATCCAATGCGTCTGTCTATCACCGTTCAGTAATTTTTCAATATTATGTGACAGTGTGTATTATTTATAAAGAAAAAAGTATCCTATGTCCATCCTAATGCCAAATCGCATCTCCTTGTCAAATTTTATCACCATCAGATCAGCCGTTTAGCCCAAGAAACGTAACAAACAGACAGACAGAGAGACGGAGTTACTTTGGCATTTATAATATTAGTATAGATGTACAGTTCTAGAATGATGTTTTTCTTTTGTTTCATTTTACGGAGGAAAAAACAAGTGCTCTGCTTGCGGGTGTTAACCAATATTCTCTTGATGTCGTTCATTGGTTGTAATTTCACTTCCTAAATTAGAAAGTTCTGTACCACCTCAAATCACATTCACTATAAATTCGATTGCCAGTATTATTTACTGCTAATTCTCCATGATTTATTTGTGTATACATTTTTTCTTCCAAATTGGGCATTGAGTAATTTCTCTGTAACTTAAAATTAACTGTAAGAAATTACACAGTTTTCATCAAATTGTAGCAAACCAGTTCTTAGTATTTTTTACATTATTCCTTGCGTAATTTCATTTATTTCACTTCCTTCACTGTTTCCTTTACTTATGAGTATCAGTGGCGAGAGACTACAGGCATTCGAGTCTATGCTTTTATTGCAACTGATTATATTGTAAACAAGATTTCTCAAACAGTCAGAAAAATCTGGTATATAAAACTGGAATATATGGAACATTTGTCCGACTGAATATTTGTATTGCCAGCTATACTGAACAACATTGCACAATGAATTTGAGTGATATGTTTAAACACGAAAACCATATAACTAAAGTACACTGTTCCATTATATTTCTGATGGCCTTCAATTAATTCTAGTCGAGTTAATTGCACAGAACACAAAGAACATCAGGAATATTTGTTCAAAAAAATCGCTTATTGTTCAGTTGAATATACACTCCTGGAAATTGAAATAAGAACACATTGACGCCGGTGTGTAAGAGCCACCATACTTGCTCCGGACACTACGAGAGGGCTGTACAAGCGATGATCAAACGCACGGCACAGCGGACACACCAGGAACAGCAGTGTTGGCCGTCGAAGGGCGCTAGCTGCGCAGCGGTTGGGCACCGCCGCAGTCAGTGTCAGCCAGTTTGCCGTGGCATACGGAGCTCCATCTCAGTCTTTAACATTGGTAGCATGCCGCGACAGCGTGTACGTGAACCGTATGTGCAGTTGACGGACTTTGAGCGAGGGCGTATAGTGGGCATGCGGGAGGCCGGGTGGACGTACCGCCGAATTGCTCAACATGTGGGGCGCGAGGTCTCCACAGTACATCGATGTTGTCGCCAGTGGTCGGCGGAAGGTGCACGTGCCCGTCGACCCGGGTCCGGACAGTAGCGACGCACGGACGCACGCCAAGACCGTCGCATCCTACGCAGTGCCGTAGGGGACCGCACCGCCACTTCCCGGCAAATTAGGGACACTGTTGCTCCTGGGGTATCAGAGAGGACCATTCGCAACCGTCTGCATGAAGCTGGGCTACGGTCCCGCGCACCGTTAGGTCGTCTTCCGCTCACGCCCCAACATCGTGCAGCCCGCCCCCAGTGGTGTCGCGACAGGCGTGTATGGAGGGACGAATGGAGACGTGTCGTCTTCAGTGATGAGAGTCGCTTCTGCCTTGGTGCCAATGATGGTCGTATGCGTGTTTGGCGCCGTGCAGGTGAGCGCCACAATCAGGACTGCATACGACCGAGGCACACAGGGCTAACACCCGGCATCATGGTGTGGGGAGCGATCTCCTACACTGGCCGTACACCTCTGGTGATCGTCGAGGGGACACTGAACAGTGCACGGTACATTCAAACCGTCATCGAACCCATCGTTCTACCATTCCTAGACCGGCAAGGTAACATGCTGTTCCAACAAGACCATGCACGTCCACGTGTATCCCGTGCCACCCAACGTGCTCTAGAAGGTGTAAGTCAACTACCCTGGCCACCGAGATCTACGGATCTGTCCCCCATTGAGCATGTTTGGGACTGGATGAAACGTCGTCTCACACGGTCTGCACGTCCAGCACGAACGCTGGTCCAGCTGAGGCGCCAGGTGGAAATGGCTTGGCATGCCGGTCCACAGGACTACATCCAGCACCTCTACGATCGTCTCCATGGGAGAATTGCAGCCTGAATTGCTGCGAAAGGAGGATATACACGGTACTAGTGCCGACATTGTGCATGCTCTGTTGCCTGTGTCTATGTGCCTATGGTTCTGTCTGTGTCATCATGTGTTGTATCTGACCCCAGGAATGTGTATATAAAGTTTCCCATTCCTGGGACAATGAATTCACGGTGTTCTTATTTCAATTTCCAGGAGTGTATACATTCAAGTCCCAAAAGTCATGGGATAGGAAGATGTAAATAGCCGTATGGTGTCAGCACCACAGATTTAATCCATAAATTTGCCGTGCAATGTCGGGGCTTTCAATTGTACTCTCATGAGTCGTTATTGTGGCTGCACGACATGAATTAACAGACTTTGAACGCGGAAAGTTAATTAACGGTTGATGTATAGAGCATTCCAATTTCCGAAATTGTTCTACATTTCTCGACCCACAGTGTCAGTAGCGTGCCGTGGATATGTAATTTCCAGCATTACTTCGCGCCATGGACAATGCAGTGGCCGGCTACGTCCACTTAATCACCCAGATCAGCGACGTCTGCGTCGAGGTGTCAGTGTTGACAGACAGGCAGCACTGCGTCAAAGAACATTAACAATCAATGTGGGTCGTACGACGGATGTGTTCTTGTGGACAGTGCAGTGAAATTTGACGTTGTGAGAAAAGGCAGCAGAAGACCGACGCAGGTGCCAGCGGTTGCAGCGTTTCACCTGCGCCCGTGAACATATCAATTGGACCCCAGTGACTGGAGTAAATGTTGCGTGATCAGATGAGCTACGATTCCAGTTGGTAAAATCTGATGGTAGAGCAACCCCACGAGGCCATGGACATATTTCTCAGCACTACAGAAAAAACTAACAGTGGCATTCGCTGTAGTTTTGCTTAAAGTAATTTAGACATATTAATGTTTTCATGAGCTAACGTTCATCGTCATATTATATCCAATAGCTACTTATCGGCACCCTATTTACAATATACCCACCAATGTGGTTGCACTTGTTAAGGTGCAACCACAATCGATAGGGGAGGTACAAAAAGACCAGGTTGGAGTCTTTGCAACCTTAGCTAGTAATTCTACTTTTTGTTTCAAATATTATATTATTTAGTCGATGATTTTAATGATATAAGCATATCAGATCAAATGCAAATCTACCATTGTCGTTCAACAAAATAAATTTAAAAAAAATAATAAAATGAGAATTTTATTCGTTATGTACTCTCGTAAATTCGAGTATGGATAAAGTATATGAATAATGGAGTAATGAAGATACAAAAAAATATGTGGAATACTTAATTTAGTTTCTTCTGACCACAAACAAAATCCACAGTTAGGATTTTGTAATTCATGAACAGCAGTGTTCTGCCCTAAAGCATGTTTTCACATGACTGCCCACCATTAGACTTGCGCATAATAGTTCGCGAAGGGGAGCGCTCAGTTTAGTTCGCAGCTCCTTCGTGGACTAGTTCGCTCTTTTAGTTCGTTAGTTCGCGTCTCGAATTCTGAGAAACAGATCGTTCGCTCGCCTTGCTACCGCTACTGCACGCGCTATTTTGTTTGTTAAGTCAGTTTTATTAGAACACAAACTTTTTTTTGTCGTTTCTAAATGGAATTTAATATGACCTTCTTAACAAAAGTTATTGCTTAATAATAGCCCTTTCAAATTACATTAGCATGAACAGTTGGCGCCGATAAACCAAAGTGCTCATTGTCCTTTACACAAATAGGTAAATTGAATAATTGTGCTGTTTTTACTATTTACTTTACATGCATTCGTAGAATATTAATTTTTTAAATGGATTTGATTATTAGTTCATGGAAGAAACATTACTTATAAAAGGCGCTAATGATCCTGCCGTCGACGCACCCTTAAACCCCAACAACATTAACAACAACACAACATTACTTATAAAATATTATAAACGCGTTTATTTTGATGAATTAAAATACCCGTTTATAAGTAATCGGCTTTTTTATATAAATAAAGTTTTGGAAATCATGGACAAAATATAATTCTACTATTGGCTACAACTTAACTACTATATGACAAGAAATAGTATTACCTATATTATTAAGAAAAATAACATTAATACTTCCAATGTGATATCAAATAATTAGACATATAAAAATAACAGTGACCCTTGAATGAGAAAGTGGTAGCAATAACGAAAGTGCGTAAATTTCCAGTGAATTGGAAGTCATTGAGCTATTATTTTATTAGTGAAGGGGAGAATAATCCAACACACATTCACAATTTTTTGGCGACGAATGAAACTGATGAAGACACAAAAGTTAAAATCTTTTTGAATTTCGCAAGTCATTTCTTTCATCACTTTCACAAAGCTGTTAACCAACAGACTGAGATAAGTATTATATTATGTCAGTTTTAAAATCAGCGCTAGAAAAATTTAAAAGATACTGTTTCTTTGGTTAAGAAAACAAGAAAAAGCCTTTAGAAACCAAATTCTCCACAGAAAGTGATATTATAAAAAAATAATGCTCTAGTATTCGTTGATAAATGTCTGGAGTATCTAAGTAAATGGTAAGATTTTAATGAAAGAAATTGGCTATACAAAATCCAAAAATTAAATTCAAATCACAGGGTTTCATTTGATGACTGTGAGACTATATTAGAGGTTATAAATTTGCGAGAAAAAATGAATATCAAAGTGAACAAACTTTACTCTGAAATAACAATATTATACGAAATCCAGGTAAAAGTAAGAGAAGTATTTCATGAATAAAAAATGAGCATTTTCTCGAAATTAATTTGACAACTGAAAGCGATAAAGCATATGACAATTTTACTGTAGACAAAAAAGAATTAAAGATGAAAGAAGTGCAAAAAATATAGCTTAAAAAATGAAATATTAAAAACAAACCTTTTATCATTTTCTACTCTTTCGTAAAATATTATATTTTTGAAGTGTAGCATATTTTTATAGGTTATTCTTTTTTAAAAAATTCCTACCATCAAACGAAAAAATATTGGAAACCCTAGAGGCGAATGGTGCTAGTTCGCGAACGGTAGCGCTCAATTTAGTTCGCGAACCGTACCGCTCAGTTTAGTTCGCGAACGGTACCGCTCTCTATAGTTCGCGACCGGGAGCGCTCTGTTTAGTTCGCGAACGGTACAGCTTTCTTTAGTTCGCGACCGCGAGCGCTCTGTTTAATTCGCGAACTAGGTCCTCCAAGACAGCTCGCTCGCTCGCTTTGATAGCGCTACTGCACGCGCTCTCTTGTTTGTTATGGTAGTTGTGGTTATCGATGGTGGTCTTTTTATTGTTAATGGGATCAAAGTGTATTTTATTTTCACATTCCACGTTAAATTTCCGTTTGTGACTTCTGCAATAATTATTAATGTTGAACAATTTATTTTTATTTTATTTTTATATCTGTGTCTTCAGTGAAATGTGTCCACAAGGAACTGTGTTTCCTTTTAGATAATAAACTAAAACAAAAGTTGGTCTTCGAGAAAGGATCGAACGAACTAACGAACTAGATCTGGGAACTAGTTCGCGTACTTCGCCTGTGGGAGCGCTCTTCCGAACTAGTTCGTTCGCGAACTACACAAGACTACTCTCCATGCTTCCTTCCACATGGAGAGTCACATCACACACTACTAAGGAAATATTAATATAGAAGTATCCCGTTACTGTCCACATTTATGTTGTGTTTCCATCTGTTTGGGAAACGTGTAACTATGTTCTGTGTGTAATAAGTGTTTTTTGTTGGTTAAATGCGTAGGTTTTGAGGTGGAGTTTGTGGTCTGTCCGAGTTTTCTCCTTGATTACTACGAAAACCGCTTAAAATCCGCAATCAGGACGGCCGGTACGTGAGAACCAGCCTTCCATCCTAGTCCTTTTGTACCTCGCCGATCCATTGTGGATGAACCATAAAAAGTGCAATCACATTGGCGGGTATATTGTAAATCAACTGCCGACAGATATTGGATATATTATGACGATTAATGTTAGCTTATGACAACAGGAATACCACTGTTAGTTTATTCTCCCCCAGGGTATGGGCCTACCTTTGGGGAGGCCTAGATGATGGTTCTGGCGCACCCGGGGGTCCCGAGCCCCCCCGATGCTTTTCTTGTATCTTTATTGGTGCAAGTTAGAGCGTTGGGGGAAATTTTCTCCCTCTGGAGGGATGTGGTAGGTGGATTGAGCTGGAGGTTTTTGTTATAATGCTCCTTCTGAACGGTCATGATTAGCAAATTTTGAAACCTTCTGGTTAGATCCTATACTTATTACCAAGAAAGGGGATATTGCTGAGCGTTGGAATTGCGTCCTTGCAGGGGTCGGTTGTAGGAGGTGGTTGTTACCGTCACTGCCGTCCCCGGGACTCATGCCTGGCGTCCCGGTTTGAGGCTGGGGGTTCAGAGGGGATCGCGTCGCGTCCCCTGCTGGACGGAAGGCTTTTGGGTGGTCAAGCTACATCTAGGAGCACTACGGTGTTGGACGCAGCTCAACCTTGCCCTGACTTCTCCAGTGTTGAGAGTGTCCTGGTGAATAAATACCAAGCACCCCAGATGCTTAGTGAACCTCTGCTGCAAGCGCATCATAGACCCCGGAGTCGAATGAAGGGGCTAGTACCACAGTCTCGGGGGCTGGGCTCGGTTGCGGTACGCCGCCTCTGGGTCTGTATGTGTGGATCGGTAGTGCACTGGCTTGCCAGGGATGGGGCAGCATTGACCCTGTGAACATTGTGGGACCTTCGGGCCGCCGCAGCGGGATCGTGTAGTTTGGCGAGTGCGTGGGAACCTGTGCTCTCACTTGACACGAGTGTCCGGCTGGTGCGAGGGAAAGCGCACTAGGAATGCGCCCTAGTGTGGGAAGCTGCGTACTGAATGACGATACGTTAGATCGGCTGGCGTGGTGTAACATGCGAAGGGGCACTCCTGCATGGTGCCCGGTCGCTGCGGCTTCTGCCTGACCCCGCGGGGCTCGGGTAGGGTCGGGTGTTGCGCGCAGGTTTCACAGAGAGTCTTTGCTATGAGTCCAGTGTTTGGAAGGGTCTTCGGCCTGGTTCGTGGCGGGCGCCACCTCCGCGTGGTTCCCCGTGGGCACCCATAAGGAGTAGCGGAAGGCGCCTAGCCTCACCGTCCCTGCTGTAATGGCGGGTAATTCGGAAGAGTCCAATTTCGCGGCGGGGGCATATTGAAGTAGTATGATGCAATGGTGTGGTAGGGGTGGCAGTTTGAGGGCTTCGGCACAGTTGCTGCAGTACACCTCAACCCAGTGGGTGAACCAAACATCTGTACTTACTCATGTTACTTTATTCTGTGGGTCTGAGAAAATGTCTCATTCAGTGTTGTAAGGCTTAGGACGACTCTCTTTTTTACTTAGAGCTCGACCCTCGAACCGTGGACTTTTACGATCTGGCCTTGCAACCGGGAGGACGCGTGTTCGAATCCCCACCCAGCCAACTGGAATAAATTGCCAAGAGAAGTGATGAATAACTTACCGGAAACATTGAAAGAATTTAAAGTAAAAATTAGTAGAGGGCAAAAGTAGGTTGGAAGGAGTAAGGAAGGGGGTGTAGGGAGATTGCCACCGGAACGGGCACTCCATCGTAATTTTATCAATTATTATTTTTATCCTGGGAAAACTTAATATGTAGGTACCTGGCATGAACTGGAGCCTGGATATTACGTTTGTGTGTTTTAATCATTTTCGTTGAAAACTACGTCTTTTCAACTGCCAAATGATTTACGCTTCCACCAAAGTTTTCTTTCTTAGTAAAACTCTGAAACTAAAGCCATAGAAACAATCAAAGAATTAGGAATTGTGCATGGAAGGGAAAACGCGACCATGACCACAAGCTTGCGCTCGATTTCATACATAAGGGAGTGGGAAAATTTTCTTTTGTTTGTAAGGGTGTCAGGGATTGGAACAAATTATCAAGTGAAGCGATGAATAATTTACCAAAAACGCTTAAGGAATTTAAAATTAAAATTCTAAATATGAAAAGTAAATGGGGGAGGACTTTAACATTCGAGTTATAAAAGAAAATTTAAAACATATATATATATATATATATATATATATATATATATATATATATATATATATATATATAAAGGGGTAACTAGATGAGTACGGGAATTGCCACCGGAGCGTTAGCTCCATCGCAATTAAAATAATTAATAATAAAATAGATTTCTGTTTTCCATGGTTTTTCGAAAACACTCCAGTCGAGATGGTTCATTCAAAATTCCATGGCCTAATTCCTTCCAGTTCTCTGCCCTCAGAATTTTCCCTCCTCTAATGACCTCGACGAGTAGTAAAGCAATAAGAAAAAAAAAGCTGAAACATCGTTGATTTCCGAGGTAATCAGAAGCTACAGGGCGTTCGCCGGGAAACGCTACCCACTGTTAGCGCTACAAGGAAGAAACTGCTCCAGGCGAGCGAGCGGTCAGCTTCCGGCATTGTTCGACCGTCGGCCGCGGACTATTTCATAATAATTACGCTTCATAAACTTGTATGTGCTAAGCATTTAAATGTGACGTCAGTTGCGGATCAACAGTGCCATCGTGGACACCCTGCAGATATCAGTTGCAAAATCTAATCCTAGGCCCCTGTAATTTTATGCACCACAATTGTTTTGTACGGCTTTAAGTGAACTAGCTTTGTTACATTCCAAGCTGACGTCTTAGATACGCCTGCCTGCTGCCCTAACTCACTTAATTATTTTTTGGGTGACTGTTCTAGTCGAAAAGCGATATCGTCAATGTTCTCCTCTGTGAGAATACGGTTGACCGACAGTCTTTTTTTTGTTAAAAAATGAACCCGTTTCTCTTACTTTTTTAACCAGACGCAGAATTGTTGATTTAGCTGGCAGTAAAGCGCCAGGATATTCGCGACGAAATTTACTGCGACACTTTTTAAACGACTTCTTCTTCACATATGTATCGTAGAGAAATATTCTTTGTTGCAAACTGTACCGTACCATAATTTTACTCACACTCAAACACGGTACAGATTAGTAAGAGTATGAAGCCCCAAACCAGCCAAACCACAAAGAAACGTTTATTCACAACACTGTTGGGGCAGCGGAGGTGTTAAACAGTGCGGTGATTCACGGCGCCGTGTGGCGGGAGTTGCTAGCTCCAGTGTGCCAGCTAGTTGCCGACGGCAACAGCTGGGAGCGTAGCGTTTCCCGGCGAACGCCCTGTAGAAAGGACTAAGAGCAAGGAACAGGAAAAAATTCAGCTGTTGTAGAAGCCATACCTGCATTCGGCTGGAGCGGTTTCGCGGTTTCGTTAAACCATGGATAAACAAATTCCGCATGGCCGGAAAGGGATTGGAACCGGCGTCCTCTTGAATACAAACCCGAGCTTAACCTCTAACCCACCACGCTCGGTGGAATACTGCTAACGGTTGGCATTTGCGAGGCCGATGACAAACAATAGTTAGTCAAAGAAACAAATCAAATTCGTGACAGATGACAATTAATAGGAACAGTTTTGAAAATGTGTGTTGAAACAGAAACTGAGATATTTGTATCATAATATTCTCGGGTAACTATACCAGTGACTAAGATTTTAACAAACGATATTTCAACAATCAAGATATGATACTTAACTCAAAGGAAACCTTCAAAATATTTTCGAAATATGCTATTCTACAGAAGAAGACATCCAGTCAAATAAATACGTAGAGGAAATAAAGTAGCATTAAATTTAGAATTTCTGACACATTATCTTGTGCAACTAGCTGACTATACGTTTGTGAGTTCGAGTTTACTTCCTTTGTGAATTGAGAACCTGATGACAAACATTTGTTTTTGTTATTCTTTCAAAATAAACTTATTGGAAGCTACTAACGTCAGTCACTTTCCATAAATTGGATATTAACACAGTGTTAATTTTTCAGTTAATGATTCAGAGATAATATTGTTGCTATAAATGACAAAATACACGAGACTTCGGTTGAACTAGACACTTAAACCGAATATATTTCACAAACACAAGTGTAAAAATAACTGAGTCTGATAAAGTCATAAAACATTAAATTTAAGATAATTACATGTTTTTTGTTGTTTCTTTTAGCTAAATCTAATGTTCTGAAAATTATTTAAAGGATTTAAAGAATGTAAAAATGTGATGTTATTGTAATCTTCACTTGAAGTTCTAATGCCGGTGTTTTTTTTTTTTTTTTTTTTTTTTTTTTTTTTTTTTTTTTTTTTTTTTTTTTTACGTATATTATTGACGTACGCAGTGTTTGATCAAACGGAAGTAAAATAATTACTAGAAACACGGATACAAGAGAACATAGTATCTGTTTTTAAATGTGAAACTAATCACAGGCATCAATAAAATGTTTGTTTCATTATCAAGAAATGCACTGCATTTCTAAACACATAGTAGGACTAACAGTTTTTTTTTGTTTTTTTTTTTTTTTAATAACTGCTTTACGTCCTTTTTTAACATCGAGGTCTTTAGAGACGGGAAAGGATGGGGGCAAGGATGGGGCCAAGGAATGGGAAGGAATTCGGCCATGGCCTTTTGAAGGAAGCATTCCCGGCATTTGCCTGGAGTGATTTGGGGAAACCATGGAAAACCCAAATCTGGATGCCCGGACGGGGATTCGAACCGCCGTCCTCCCGAATGCGAGGCGAGAACGTTAACCGTTACACCGCCCCGCTCGGTGGGACTAACAGGAAATTGTAGCTACAAGGGGCGTAAGTAAAGGCCACAGTGTTGTATGAAAATGAATTTGCAACTTTCAGAATATCATAGAATTTCAAATATAAAGATGTTGAAATTCAATGGACAGACATTATACGAATGGAATTCCTTCTGGAAATTGGAAATTTGGTAGTTAAAAGTAATAATTTTTTTTATTTTTTATTATTATTATTATTATTTTTTTTTTTTTTTTTTTTTTTTTTTTTTTTTTTTTTTTTTTTTTTTTTTTTTGCTCATGGCTTTACGCCTAGTCGACGAGGTTATTAGAGGCGTGAGTGGGCTGGGGACAAGGAACGAGAAGAAATTCGGGTATGGTCTTTTGATGGAACCATCCCAGCATTCTCCTGGAGTGATTTGGGGAATACATGGAAAACTTAAATCTGGATGCCCAGACGGGGATTCGAACCAGGGCGCTAGTAACGCAGTTTTCAACGCGCCCTAATGCGCCGTTGAACCGGCATCCTCCTGAATGCGAGGCCAGAGCGTTACCACTCACCAACCACGCTCGGTGAAGTGGTTATGGAATATCTTCTCTAAAAGGTGGGATTGGATGATGGATCACGTTTTAAAGAGCTGCGTGGTCTGGATATCAAGTTATTCACTGATAATATGAACAGAATGAGGATAAAACCACTCGAAAAGCTAATCCAGAAATTCAACTGCTGACTGTTGTTAATACGCGTTATAAAACCCTTTCCTTTCCCTCTGCGACATTATACAATTTCATTGTTCAGTTTCCATAAACGCAAAATTTGTTCTATAACACACTTGATAGCCCTTAATATCCCCAGAAGGGAGAAAAATCGAAGTTTATGGGATAGGGGAATCGTTAACTCAAAATCGATTGTCTGCTAAAACAAATCATGAGGTGGTCTCTAGACATTATGGAAGATAACGCACGTTCCGGACATGAACCCCAGCACCCTTAGTTAATTACTGCTAGACACAAGCCAAATCCCTTAACTCTAAAGATTTTTCAGATTTCAAACTGATCAGAACAGTTGGAAAATGAAGACCATGTATTAGGACTTTCTTTCACGAAGCCGGATAAAAATTCGGAGCACGTAGGTTAGGACGTCGATCGTCCAGAATGAAGCTGACAACGTGCTTCCTTTATGCAGTGGCTGTTGCAGGACGTGACAAGTAGTAGGCAGCGCCCGCTTACGCACTGA
This sequence comes from Vandiemenella viatica, assembly GCA_031002005.1. Classification (NCBI taxonomy): domain Eukaryota; kingdom Metazoa; phylum Arthropoda; class Insecta; order Orthoptera; family Morabidae; genus Vandiemenella; species Vandiemenella viatica. The sequence continues at coordinate 13,534,772 of CM061921.1, forward strand.
CAAAGACTCCGCAGATACAAATCCCCTCCGTAATATCAGTTATGTAACAAGGTTGCAACTAGAAATCATTATGAAGTACGTAAAAAGGAAGTTTCTCTCGCCTTTGACAATTTAGTAGCTGAAAGCACGAATTTGTGGTGGCTCGCGAAGTTTTGTTATATTATTATTATATACAATTAAAGAAATTACTATCATCGGAATCCGTGATTTCAGTTTGTTGAAAAAAA
>CM061921.1:13535998-13612940 GCA_031002005.1 Vandiemenella viatica
TCAGTTTAACTACGCAATTATTTTCGTAATATCGTATTGTAACAAAGCGCAGTCGTCCTGGTTTTTGATTTCACGATAAATAATAGCAACATAGGCAAATAGTCTTTTCTTCACCCTTATTACGTCGTACAAATCATTAATGTATATGAGAAACAACAGAGGCCCCATAACACCTCCCTGGGGAACCTCGGATCTCACTTCCGTAAGCAATGAACGCTCATCGTCGAGAACTACAAACTGCGTTCTGCCCAAAGAAAGTCTGATAACCAGAAGCATATTTGTCTAGATATGCCGTAACCACGAAGTTTCCTAAGTAACCTTGTGTGAGGCACAGTGTCGAAATCTTTTTTAAAATCATATAGAATTAAGTCAACCTGGTATTGCTCATCTAAAATGCGGCACAAGTGAATTAACAGTGCAAGTTGTTTTTCGCAGAATCTGCCTTTTCTGAATCCATTTTAATTTTGGTTTCAAAGCTTTCCATGATCAAAAAACTTCACGACATTTTAATAGATGATGTGTTCTAAAATCCTGCAAAATATTGAGGTTAACGAGATCAGCCTATAATTCTGATGATCATTAATATTCCCATTTTTAAACACTGGGCTTACGATGGCGGTCTTCCACTCAACTAGTATTTTTCCCTGCTCCAAGGAGGCGGTATATATTTTCATCAAATACGGCGCAATATTCTTTGCGTACCGTCCAGGATCCATTCAGGCATTCGCCTGGAATTATTTGGAGAACCATGGAACACCCAAATCTGGATGGCCGGACGTGGCTTCGAATCCGCATCCTCCCAGTCTAGCTTGAGCTTTCGTAACGACAACTTCCTCGTTCGGAGCGAACTTCCTCGTGTGAGTCTCACCGTGTGCGCGACCAGCCTTCCGGCATTCTGCGATTCCGCGAGAGTGCTTATACCACAGTGTAATACGTTGTTTGACCTATCTAAGTGTCTTAGTTAGGTTACAATATAAGGTTCCGTGATCCTACTAAACGATGGATGACCCGCCGGACACGGGTCAGACGGTCAAGACAGCCTTAGATACGTGCTACATCAATGACCAAATTCCCGTCCCACATCCAGTGAACCATATTACGAGTGAAATGCCACTTCCTCAAGCAGAAGTCTCACAACAACAACATCAACAACAGCTTCACCGCCTACAGCCGCAGCAGCAACAGCACCAAGAGCAGCTACATTATCATCAGCAGCAGCATCAGCCTCATCAACAGATTCATCAGCAGCAACAACAGCAACAGCCTCTACAGCAGCAGCCTCTAGAGATGGAAGCCGGCCCGGGAGGCGTTCTGCCACAGGCCCTGCATCCTCCAGTAGGCGCACCCACTTATCACACGGCTTGGAGAGAGGATAATCCTGCAAGCAGCGGTGAGTCGAACCCACCTGTAAAACGTAGATGTGTGCAGTTAACAGAAACGGGGCAGCCCAGTGTAGTTCCACAATCAGAGCAGATGGAAGAAGTAGAGATGACCGACACAGCAAGGTCCACTGAGGTTAATCTATCCAATGCCGCGGATTTAGAGCAAGCTAATATCAATAAAACGCACCCCGACACGATAGCGCCAACGTATAGAAGCAAAAATAATAGATACTCCCCCACAGACAGTGGCCCGTACCATATTTTTGTAGAGAGCATAGACAGGAAGGTCGGGAAACTACATCCTATGGCCATCGGTAAATTAATATTCCAACACAGTGACATACTCAAAACGGACGTAATCAACATTTCACCTTTAGGGAAAAATCGTCTCAAAATTGAAACAAGATCTGCTGGTACTGCTAATTCAATAGTGCAATTAGAAATTTTCAAAACCAAAAACCTTGAAGCTTATATTCCTAACTTTCTAATACATAAACAAGGAATAATTAGGAACGTTGACACCTCACTGAGTGAGGAAGAACGTAGCTCAAGAAATAATTGCCCCTGTCCCAGTAGTGCGCATCAAACGCTTTACCAAAAGGAGCCATAATAACCAAGATCTCATATTACCTATTCCTGTTTGCTTGGTATCATTTCGATCCCAAAACCTACCGACCTACGTCACGATACTAGGAACCCGATGTGCGGTGGAACCGTATGTCCCGCCTGTGATCCAATGTACTGACTTGTTTACGGTTGGGCCACCGACAAGGTCAGTGCAGATCCCGCGAGCCACGATGCAGCAGGTGTGCTGGGCCTCACTTGTTGGTCAACTGCGACAACCCATTATTGATCTGCTGCGCCCTTTGCCGCGGCCAACATCATGCCACGGACAGAAATTGCCCTGTGTATCTTAAAAACCGGGAAACAAAACAAGCAACCGCACTCAGATCAAATGCTGTATCTCCTGATACAGAGCAGCATTTCCGGGGCTACGCGCAGGTGACCTCCTCCCCACCTCCAATAACGAGTTATACGGAATATCCGCCTCTAGCAGCACGACTTCCGTATTATTGGCCTACTATCTCTCAATCTCAACAGATAATGCCAACCAGGACTCAGGCTCAGCCTCAACACCCGCCGCTACAGATGCATCAACCACTCATAACACCACAGCTACCCTTTCAGGACATGACACCCGAAGGTCCCCAGGCGCCTTCTGACTTTAGCGGTGGACCACCACCCACAATAGCAAACACTGGTAATGTTTCTGAGATTGCCTTGCTACACAGTAGTGGAAATATGGTGGCCAATCAATATATGGCAGAGAGTAGGAGCGGTACACAGCCAGAATCAACAAGTTCACTTCAGAAAAATTTGGATTCAAACACCAGTAATAGGTACTCATGGACTAGGGCCCCTAAGTCGTATAAAAATCCTCGATTCACCAAAGAAAATCCATCTTTAAATACAAAACAATACTTGTATTCATACAATGGTCCTATGTCTCCTATTATAACTAGTGACCATCACTATCCAACCGCAACTAGCTTCATGGAGAGCCCCCAAGCCACCTTCACGCTCTGGGAAGGTGATCAAGCCATTCGTAACATACAGCCCACAGCAGCACAACAATCAAATTCTCTCAATCAACCTACCGAGATAACCCAAACTAAAAATGGACCATTATTCGAAAAAATTCTTAAATTAATTGTGATTCTGCTCCAAGAAGCTAATTCGCCAATGAATATTACAGCAATATCAGGAATGCTCTCCAATATTTTCCAACAAGATGGCGGAAACTAAGCTAGTACAATGGAACGCTCGTTCACTCAGAGCAAATAGTGAACAATTTCAGCGAGAACTTCTTACCAATAAGATTGCTATTGCTATGATAGCAGAAACCTGGCTAAAACCAAACACACCGCTATCAATCAAAGGATATCCATATAGTGCGCAAAGACAGGGATGATGGCAAAGGGGGAGTTGCTATTCTAATACAAACAGACATCCCTTTCGCAATAACCCACATTGACCTCACTCATATTGAATCTTTCGAAGTGGTGGCAGCCAGAGTACGGATCCAAAACTTGAACGTATCTATTGTCTCGGTCTATGCTCCCCCCAAAACAAAAATTAATACATCTGAATGGCGCCAGCTCCTACAACAAATAGAAGAGCCATACTTAATATGTGGGGACTTCAATGCGCATCACATGTCGTGGGGTTGCGAGTGGTCTGACATATTCGGGGACGCCATAGTTGAGATTATAGACGAATTCAACCTGTTCGTTCTTAACGACGGATCCCCCACCTTAATCTCTAAACCTGGTCACCGAGTATCCGCAATCGATCTAACCCTCTGCTCCCCCTCTCTCGCAACAGAATTGCGATGGGAAACCGTGCAGCAGTCGTGGGGATCTGACCACCTGCCTATTCTAATAACGACCAAACAGTCGGATGTGAGGCAGGAACGACTATACAACCACAAAATGGAACATTCAAAAGGCGAACTGGATCCTATACGCCCAATACATTGATTCCAATATCTCACGAGTCCAGGGCAACAAACCACCCAGACAGCAATACAATACGTTCCTAGCCATCATAAATGAAGCAGCTGAAATGTCGATCCCTAGGTTAAAACGATCACCAAATACAAAGAGAATCCCAATACCCTGGTGGGACACAGAATGCTCACGAGCAGTAGCCAAACGAAAACTAGCATTTACTACGTACAAACAGATTTCTACTTGGGAAAATTATCTAAATTATAAGAAAACAGATGCCGAAACTAAACGATTTCTGAAGCTAAAGAAAAAAGCTTCCTGGAGGGAATTTCTGCAACAACATAAATAAAAATACGCCGTTGACAAAAGTCTGGAATATGGTCAATAGATTTAGAAAGAAGCCAGGGGGAACTAAATTGTCAACCATTTGGTTGGAAGATTTTGCGAGCAAGGTGGCCCCTCCATCAGCCCCCTTTGGACCACTAACACCTCCAAACCAGACCAAGGAACAGGATCAATTCCCCCAAACTACTTTAGAAGAACCATTTCAACTGAGAGAATTGGAATCGGTCCTCAACTCAACACGAAACACGGCACCTGGAATAGATGACATCCACTATTCGATGCTTTTCCACCTACCGCACTCAGCCAAGGTCGTTCTCCTTCAAATATTCACCGGCATATGGAGAAAAAGTGAGTTCCCAGACGACTGGACCACCCACATCATCATTCCAGTGTTAAAAGTAGGCAAAGACAGTAACAACGCTAACTCATATCGACCAATAACGTTGTCATCATGCGTAGCCAAAACCTTCGAGCGAATCATAAAGAGTAGACTAGAATGGTGGCTCGAACACCACAATCTGCTACCAAACTGTCAGTTTGGATTTAGAAAGGGAAGGAGTACCTACGACAACCTCGGTGTTCTCACTCTAGATATAGAAAAGTCCTACCTAAATAAAGGCTACCTAACGTGCCTGTTTCTAGACATAACCGGCGCCTATGATAACGTCAGCATTACCATTCTAGTTGAAAAGCTAAGAGCACTACACCTCCCGGAGGTATATCTAAACGGAATCTATAACCTGTTTTATTGCCGGACCATATACATACGCCAGCAGGACAACAGCCTATATGGACCACGTGTGGTTTCTCTGGGCATCCCGCAAGGAGCCATACTCAGCCCAATATTATTTACCATATATATAGCAGACCTAGAGAGTATATTCAGCCCCTCAATAAAGGTGTTAAAATTCGCTGACGATGTATGTATTTACACATCATCTCCATCCCAGGGGCTAAACTTCTGGAGATTAAACGACGTTGCTAAGTTACTCTATGAATGGACCCGTGGTAAGGGCTTAACTATCTCATCTTCGAAGTCATCGGTTGTGGTATTCTCGCGGAAGAAGAACACTTACCGAGGTCCACAGATACAGCTGGGTCCTTATAATTTCCCTGTTAGAACAGAGACTAGACATCTAGGACTTCAGATGGACAGTAAACTGACATGGAAGGCACATATTGATCACATTCTAGCTAAAGCCGAACGCTGCTTAAATATAATACGAGCGGTAACTCGGGTATGGTGGGGAGCTGACCCTTCCGTCTTACTCATCTTGTACAGAATGCTAATACGTCCCTTACTGGATTACGGCAGTTTATGCTATGGAAATGCCCCAATGTACAACCTGCGTAAATTGGATACATTGCACTACCGGGCTATCAGATTGTGCCTCGGAGCGATGAATACCACCCCCACAAACGCCTTATTAGTTGAGGCTAAAGAAATGCCATTGGTAATACGACGACAATTACTGGCAAGCATATTTCTAATGAGGCGCGCCGCCATCAAGAACCACCCGGTTATCCAGAAGGCTTCTGACTATATAACAACGATCAAGAGGAGAGATAACAACCTCGGTTTCACTGAAATAAAACATATAATCCCGCTAGTAATTCAAGATACTACACTACCCATCTTCGCATACCAGTATGCTATTTTGAGATACAGGCCCAATATATACCACCTACCTAACTGGATAACAACCTGTAACAACGTAAACAGCAAGATGGAGGAATTCTTGTCCATAACATGGCCAGAACATGTACAAATATACACAGATGGCTCGAAAACTACTAATGGTGTGGGCTACGCCTTCTTCTGTCCCCTCACTCAAGAATCACGTAAAGTTCGCCTGACAGCAGAAACGACAGTATATACCGCTGAAGCTATGGCAATAAGAGATGCCTTAAATTATGGTCTCGAACACTTCAATAAAATACTGGTACTGTCCGACGCTAAAAGCGTGGCGCAGAAGCTGGAAAACATGAACAGACTGAGCGGAACGAATAGGATCCTATTCGACATCTTAAATGCAATGTACTCAGCCAAGGCGGAGGGCAAAGAAGTGCACTTGTTATGGGTCAAGGGACATGCTTCCATACAGAATAATGAAAAGGTAGATCAACTGGCGAAAGAAAGCACGGCGGATGGAGAGCAATACTATACTCAGATACCTCATACCGATTTTATTAATATCATCAGGAAACAGTATCTTCACAAGTGGTCAGAATCGTGGACTTTGACACAAACAGTTAAAGGGAAGTTTTACGCATCAATACAACCTCACATACCAACTAAAGTCTGGTTCGAAGATAACCATTTGGGCAAAAGATATAAAACATCTATAATTCGCATGCGACTCGGTCATGGCTGTTACCCAAAGCACCTCCACCAAATCGGTATAGCACAGACTCCCTTTTGCCCGGTGGATCACGAAGAATTAGCAGATCTCGACCACATCACTTTAGCGTGCACTCTATATCGGACTCAACAAAAGAAACTATACAATAGCCTTGTAAAGTTCAAAATTCCACTCCCAACTTCGATACGCATCCTGCTGAGAGGGGGAAGAAGTGACGTGTATGGGGCGCTGGCCACATACCTAAGAGAGGCTGACATCCGTATCTAAAGACACCAAACATAACAAAATTAACAATCACATACAAGTTATGATCTTACAAATTCAGCACATTTCCTGCAATACCACCAACGGAATCGGTCGGAACTGCATCTTAGCTGACCTAAAACATTACATTAAATTGTAAATCATCAAGGAACTCTCACTAATCAGTTTAGTTATATCAGGTGCAAGGCTAACCGGATATACCAAAGCCCAGTGAATCTTACCCTGTAAGGAAACATCACTGCTCCCCAAATGTGATTTTATTGTTATCGATATAATTGTCATCATTGTATTATTGTATCAATATACTTTCTAAATATGTATTACTATTCACTGAATAATTGTATTACCCATTGTGAAATAAGATCCAGCTTCATATTATCGCTGGCACAATGTAATCGTGTATTCCCTTATCAGGGCTATCGCTGTATTAGTGTAATATTGAATAATTGTATAATTTAGTGTGAATTAAGAAATTAATACATGTTTGCTATACGATAAGAATCACATGTTAAATTAATGTAAATGATAAAGCTGGCCGTATAGTCGATAGACAGAAGGCCATGAAAATAAATAAAAAAATAAAAAAAAGCATCCTCCCAAATGCGAGGCAGAGTGTTACCCGAGAAAAGGGTAAACAGTTCCACCATTGACTCCACATGGTACTAGAGAATTAACTGCGATTGACGAAAAGGGTATAATAAGTCACAGGTATTTTCAGTGTCGTGAAGTGATCTAGATCCTGAAAGAAAAATATTCTTTCTATAAAATGGAACTCATGGGTTTTAATAAAACTCTTGGTCGTCTTTTCGTCTACCACTGTTATTTACTAATATTTGGCACGAATTATGTCAGGAATCAACAGGACAAAAGTATTTTTCCCCTTAAAAAACACGCTGTTTCCATATTAGATCACTCATTGCTGTCCTCACAAAAATGCTGTGACCAATTACAGAGTAGCTGTTAACAGTTCGCCCCATGGTAAGTAATTCGTTGCCTTCCCTACACTATGGCTCACTAATTAAGGTTGCTTTAAAATATGGTAAATCAGCTAAACCAATACAACCAAAACGTCAACGACAATGTTAAGAGAATCGAATTTCAAAACCACTCCGAAGTCTGAAATCGAAATTTTGTTACAGGTACTAAGAAAAGCCAAAATTTAATATGGTGAACTTTTGTAAAAATAAATTTGTAATGTCACATATATCGAATAGTAGCAAACAAGAGAAAATAAATCTGAGCAGGAATGGAACCTACGACTTTTCATAGGGGCAACGATGCCTTAATGCACGCAGTTACACTCCCTTAAATGTTTAAGCGACCTTTCTACTGGCATAAAGTCAACATGTTACAATTTTTAACATTCATTATCTCATAAATGAAAACTCGCCTGAAGAATTGGCATTAAGATTAGATACCTGAGGTATCATAATATTTTCATGTCCTAAAAATAAATGTTGGATTAAGAACAGATTTAAATTTATGGCTCAGATGCCGTGTCACGCAGTCACAAGCCTCTATTCTGATTTTAAGTCAGACCCTACTTTCATTGCCTTATGCCTTCGTTCATATCAATACTGTTCATTGCATTAGCATTAAAATTTTACCACTGTGTTAACTACTACCATACATATACCCGTTGCTCCTTAAAACAATTTAATGAGTCAAGATTACAATAACAATATAGACAGGGAAACAAGCATCTTTGGGACTATTACACTATTTCGTCAAAATCTCCGAAGTGAATCGATTATATTTCGAGCCGAAATAAAGTTAAAAGATAGGAGCCGTAAAGTAATAGGTATTACGAATAAGAAATAGCCAGCCGAGTAGCGAACAGTAAAGCTGACAACGATAAAGATCAGCTATGAAGAATAGCATGAAACTGAGTTAATGTGATAGCTTTCAGATATAAGACAGGCAAAATAAGGACTAGGAGAAATTCTAAGAAACGCGCCGAAAATATATACAAAAAGCAGCGTAAAAAACTATGGGCAGAATACGTTTGGAATTCTGTATTATCATTCAGAGCCGACCAAAATCCTGCTCTATACATTTCAATACTGAAAATGTTTAAAGAAGGACTTCGTGTATTATGTCTTGGTTGTTACAATCCATACGGAGGTACACAACGTTTAATACAGTGACAGAACTGGAAAATTATATCTACTGTTCTTCACAGGTGATTGCTACCATTCTACTCTCACCAAAATTTTATACTTTTCCAACAGACTTTCTTTTATCGTTAAAGTAAAAGAAATGATAGTAAGTAAACAAAATTTTGCCTTGAAAATTTCACATCGGCTTCTTTCTTACGTTCTATTAATCTTTTCTTTTTTAATTTGCAGCTTTACGCCTGCCGAATCGAGGTCATTAGAGGCGTGAAAGGATTGAGGACGAGGAATGGGAAGGAATTCGGCTATGGCCTTTTGAAGGAACTATCCCATCATTCGTCTGAAGTGATTCGGGGAAACAATAGAAAACCGAATTACGGATGGCCGAATGAAGGTTCGAACCCGCGTCATCCAGAACGCGATGGCAAAGCGTTACCCCTCACCCACCACGCTCGTTATCACTTGAAAGAAATGAGCTTTAAATACAGGTGCATGGCGAATTTAGTCACACAGCTTAGGGGGCGTCCATAAATTACGTGAGGTGAAATAGGGGGGGGGGTCCGGCGAAATCTCACCAAATCTCACCAAATCTCACCAGGGGGGAGGGGGGGGTCTACGGAAATCTCACGTGAGATTTTGCGAAAAATTTGGGGATAGTAGAGCCAAAAAAAAAAGGTCTACAATTTGCGCGTAAGTCGATTTTAGGAGGGTATTTCGTCAAAAAGTTAGGGTGTGACCTTAAAAAAAAAAAAAAAAAAAAAGGTCTACAAAAGTTTCGAGTGCGATTTCTAGGGGGGGTTCTCACTGACCTGATCTCACCAGAGGGGGGGGGGGGGGGTCCGGCCAGATCTCACGAAATCTCACCAAGGGGGAGGGGGGGGGGTCCAGAAATCCGGAAAAACACCTCACGTAATTTGTGGATGCCCCCTTACGGTAAATTGCAGACAAATGTTTTAAGTGCGAACACAGATATTTACCATGGTTACTGCATATTTTAATGTACGTTTGTTGGTTGTTAGTTTGTTTTAAAGAAGTAGAATGAAGCGTACTAACTATGAGTATTGAAACAAAAACAAAAAATGAAAACAAAACTAGATCGACTAAGCATAATTCAACTAGCCACATAAATTACAGTTCATTGCGGATTCTCAGTGTGCAGTGAATTTCCAGAATTTTACCCACGAAATAATTAATATTTCGATAAACGCCCATTCTGTCTCTTCTTAGAGTATCCCAGGATCTAAAAAGACGGTTAAGTTTTGTAAGTTCACATTTTACATGGTGGTAACATTTTATGTGCATTCATGTAACTGGAAATATATATCTTATGCTTTAGTACATATATCGTAAAACGTTTCTACAGATCAGTTGTCGAAATCTGTGGGTGGAGTTCTTTTTGTTCCCGCAGCTTTGCGATTCTGTGTATCGGGGCGCGGGGTGTGTAATACGTTTCGTTGTTGCGGTATTCTTGGCTGGTACTCACAGGGCGGATTTGGAGCGTTGCGAGAGAATACGCGTGGGAGGCGGCAAGTGTGTGGGGCAGAGCAACATTTCCGCTGACACTCGGAAATGTGTTGTATTTGTTCGCCGTCACACCACGCCGCTACTCCCTACCGCGTTGTTTGACCACACGTGCCGGCTACAAAATGCTTCGAAAACAGTGAAATTCGGCAAAATAAAATACGAACGATGGAAGTTCGATTATTTGTTTTAAAAGTATTTTAAGTGCCTTAAGATTAGTGTGAATATAATGCGCGAACGTGACATCTTTCAGGTCGTAAACGAAAACAACTGTTTAATTAAAGGATGAAATATCTTTTCACAAAATAAGTTACAATAAACAGTAATTTTCAAAATTTTAATTTTCACTATGGAGGCTGATTGATAAAAAATCAATTTACGTGACAGTATTAAAAACTAACTTACTTCACAACACAAAGGCTGGTTGGATCCTCCAGAAGGAGGCGTACTAAGCCATTGTGTCAGAGGTACGACGGCCAGTCCCTTTCCATTGGGAGCTACCGTTTAACGTGGAATCTGAACCACAGAACGACCTGGCGTAACTTATATAATCAAACACAACTCTTAAAATTTCTTTCATCAAGCGGGATCTGAACCCAGCACCACTGCAGTGAACGTTTTGAAAGCAAGCAGTTTAACCACTGAGCTACCCACCAGTATTACAAAAAAATTAATTGAAAACTTATTTTGCAATGGGAAACGAGTATTATGTGCCTTTCTAGTGTTGAAATGTATCAGCAACAGACAAATGGAAATGAATAAGACTATAAGTGATCGTATGGATTTTGTTTGGGGTCATTACAGCTGGAAGAGGGTTGACAACAAAGAACCGGAAGGAATTAGGTCATAGAGTATTGAAGAAATCATTCCATCACTCGCCTACAATGTTTCGGTGAAGAATTTAAAAAAGAAATCAGCATGGCCGAATCGGGTATCGAATCCACGTCCTGCAGAACGCTTGGCCTGAAAAAAAATAGAGATATATCTTGCTCAATATTCATCCTTACGCTTAATGTCAGTCGTTATTTTAAAAGAAATACATTTTTCTGCTCATTGTTGGTTTTTAATAATGGAGTCTGATAATAGCATCAACCGGCAGACTCAAACCTGTTGATTGCTGTGTAACGTTAAAATTTTACACTTGTCATCCGAGATTTCAAAAGAAAGGAGATATGTAATTCAACTGAGAGCGTTTGGAGCGTGGGATAAGAAAAACCGGTTTCAAGTGCGAGCTGAAAAATGATCGGAAGCAAAAATTGCGGACTAGAAATATTTTTTGCGAAACTGTTGTTGGTTACTCAATCCAAATTTAGAATTATAAAAATAATCCGTGCTAACAATTTCTCTTCTGACTGCATTCGTTTATGTTGTTAAGCCGTTTTCTGTGAAAGCCAAAATTCTTCCTCAAAAGCTGAGTGCTTGTTGTATCTAATGTCAGAAATTATTGAAGCGTGACCACGTTGGAAATGTAGGTAGAATTAAACAATATAAAGATATACTGACGCTATATTCAGTTTTTTATTATTTCCGATAAAAGCAAAAGAGGGAGATATGTTTTAAACCTCAAATATTGGGCACTGAGAAAGATCTATTGATATCTTGCACTCGTTTGGTTAAAAACAAAGTATCATAAGTAGGGTTCCGATCTTTATGACCAAAAAAATAGAGAATATGACCTTAAAAATGGGTAAATATGACCTAAAACTGACAAAATATGACAAAACATTTAAATTTACAATACATCAAAACATGCTCAATTATACATCATTTATTTTATCCAGTAGTGTCGCTTTCATGAAGACGGCATAATTTGATTCCATGCACTCGCTGCACCATTGGGAAATTGTTGAAGTCACTCAAATTTCAGATATTTTACAGAATAAAACTCTTTCATCTGTACTAAAATACTCTTCTCTAAATAACCTTACACTACTTCGCACTTTCAGAAAATTTTACTTTCGGCATGGCGGTACTCACTGATCCACTGCAGATTTAACACTGGCTGAGGATATTTCATTGTGACATTGATTGACGCGGATCGACACAGGCATTGTCAAGGTTAAAAGGGGAGCGGAACATTGACAAAGACGATAATGTACAACTTTTACTGGTGAATTCTGACCACAGTGAAAATTAGTTTTTTTCCCACCTGTTTAGCAGAAGTACAGTTCTGTGAATAATTATCTTAATTTCGTCTCAGCAATATCTAGTGAATTCCCGGAACTATTAAAAAACTACCTGATTTTTCCTCAAAATATGACCATAAATATCATCGAAATAGGACCAAAGCTAGAAAAATGGTCTGAATATGCATTTATATGCTATATAAAATACATTTCAATACAATCAGAAACGTTGAATCAGTATTTAATTCATCATTTCAGCTCAAATAGAAGGCAGGAAAAAATAACTTGTCCTAAAGATCCGAACCCTAATCATAAGCATAAGAAAAACTAAATAAAAAGGCCTCTGGATTCTAGCCGCGTAAATATGTTACTTTCATTGAACGTTTCCAGCCAGTCTATCTCTTCCCTCATTTTCGACGGACTGTAAAATGCACTGGCGTAGTAACTGTTTTTTGGCGGCACCGTGGCAACGGTTGAAGACAAAGGCCGACAATAAGCAATGATGTCGTCCACTCTTCTGTCCCTTACTCATGCGTTGCTGCTTCAACATTTTGATAGCCGTGTTGGTATCCAGTGTCTATGTTGACTAAAAATATAGCTGTTTTGATTTCAACAGCTTCTGTGATCTTGCTGTCCGAAAAAAGTTTTCATTTATTTTATTTATTTACAACGGCGTGAAAAGTTTCGTCGTTACACAAAACATAAACTACTTAAGGCGGGTTCGCACGGCGCGTGGTGTCAGTACGCGCCTTTCATCTTTTACCTCCTAGATGTGGGTCGAGGCGCGCCGTCCCTGCTAGAATATGTGGCAAAGATGATAGGCGTTCCCTACCACGCGCCGAGAGACGCGCTGTGGGAACGCACCTTTAGTGCTCAGCCTCGTGGCACTGAATATGTGATTCAGCGTTATGATTTGCAGCAATAAAAGATCCAGTTGCCAAGAAAGTCTCTACGATGTTAAGATGAAGGACAGTGCTCATTCGAAATAAATGGAAGCGATTTTATCTAATGTTAATTTTACAGATTACATCCTTGGTGACGGGAAATTTATGCGTGTGAATTCCACGTTTCATTGGCATCGACGAGAGCCAGGTGACTCATACCTGCGCTGAAAGACCGAAAGATTTATGGCAGGCCATAAAGTTAAAAGCTTTACGCATTCAATGAAATTCAAAGAACAGTATAGGGCCTGTGCCGAAAGAAGATTTCCTGGTAGAGTAGAAAGTTGAAACTAGAGAAACGATGCTTCAGAGAAAAAGTCAGGTTGCGGAACACCTCTGTTGGGAACCAGCTAATCAAACAGTGTGTTACGAACTTTTAGAAACCATAAGATTTTTATGTTGCATGAGGAGCGCCAATGGAGATCGTGGACGACCCGCCAAACTCTGCGACTCGCTGAAATTTCCCGCGTCTGCTAAAACTCCGGAGCCTGCAAGTTTTCAACGGGGCGAACAAGCGGGGAGAAGACATTCTGTTCCTGGCCAGCAAACAATCCACAGCACCGCACCCCGGGAGATTGCCGGAGAGGTCACCTGCGGGGAGATACCTCGCCAAGTGGACGACACCACTGACCTTGCGCCCAGCTGATCAACAGGGTCTATGAGACTCTGTTTTATCTGCACGTCATCTGCCACGGTAAAAACGCCGGCGATGTATAGACACTCTTGCGTCATTCAACCCTAGGCAACGCTCTGAGATTTGAATCATGCTCTAAATTGTTCAAAAGAAACTTTTAATATTCAGTGCTGTTCACTAAACCAATCAATTTTATATTCAAAGAAAATAATAGGTGTTGTAAACCCTGCTTTCAATAACTTCCTTTCCAATGTATCAGTATATCATTTGAACAGATGAAGATTTGTGTTTTTTAATGGTATTTTAAAAGTACAATTGCTTTGATTAAAAGTATTTCAGAATTGGAATGTCGCTCTCTCGGATAGAGAACACTTCCATTCTTGGCGCCTACCCGGGATTAATTTTGCAAATTGACATATTAATTAATGCATCTCATTATTTTATTCTAATTTTAATAACGTCATAAAACTAGACGCTACAATAGCAACGATTAATTACCCAATAGTTTTATCCTGACGTAGTTGAAAAAGTTAAAGTTTTAAGTTAGGCTAGCATTAATAGGGTTCGGTACTCTAATGACCTTGTGGGCAGGTCAGGCTTCAGTATCTTGGCAGGAAAAACAATATTTGAATTTTTTTCAGGATAAGAGGTGTAATCGCTCCACCACTCAGCGCTACTTTGCCGATCGAGGTGCTAGTACACTGCTTCAGTTGTAATTAATTTTACTGTGTTTATATTAAGATACAACGCGTTCAGAATTAATGGCGCTTTTAATAAGTTGTATTAATATATTGGATTATAATTTCCACTACCAAGTGACGAATGCATTGTGGCTGTCCTGGAGGGAGTTGTTCCTCGACGGCAAATTTCTTCAAAAAAAGTACCTGGAGTAATTTCCCTTTGCCTTCTCCAGTAATGGAACGGGAAGGAGTTCGGCCATGGCCTTTTTGAAGGAAGCATCCCGGCATTCGCCTGGAGTAATTTGGGGAAACCATGGAAAACCCAAATCTGGATGCCCGGACGTGGATTCGAACACGCGTCCTGCAGAATGCGAGGCCAGAACGTTAACCGTTCACTCACCACGCTTGGTAATCTAAGTGTAAGAACGTGTTACTATTTTGTCTTGAAAATAGTCTGTATACATTAAAATACCAGGGAGGTGACATCACAAATGACAACTACGAAATCCAGTTTTTTTTATGAAAAGATAACACTAGAAAATTATTGACTAAAATCCTCCGTAATTAGAATTCTAATTATATAACATAACGCAAGGTAATATATTCTTTTATTGGTTGTTTCCACAACCTGAAGGTTGACTACGGCCAAGATCCAATAACATGTGTCGCTTGCTACTAAAATTAAAATTGTATATACTATTGAACGTATTATAAATGGTAGTATACCTACAAAACGCAGTTCCTCCAAAATATTAATAATGTTGTAACCAATAGTGTCCCTGTCGACCGTGGTGGGTGAGCGTTAACGCTCTGATCTCGCATTCGGAAGAACGCGGGTTCGAATCCCCGTCCGGGCATCCAGATTTGGCGAATGCCGGGATGTTTCCTTCAAAGTCCATGGCCGAATTCCTTCCCATTCCTTGCCCGCCCCCCAGTTCTTTTCCGCCTCTAATGACCTCGATGTCGACGAGGCGTAAAGCCATAAGGAAATAATAAGTTGTGTCGCTAACCTATAATACTCTAATGAATGAAATCATTGTGTAAAATAGTATTAACATATTGGGTATTAATCAACATAGTTAGATCGAGTATTGATAATAACTTCCCTGCTACGGTAAAAATATTCTTTAGATTAAAAACAAGTGTCATTTTACTCAACTTACATCGTTAGAAAATTCCCATTTTAGGTAAAGATCTAACCTTTGACAGGTATCGAAACCAAGACCACCAAAGATGTTTGACCTCGGTAAATGATTCTGTAAACAGCATTTATTTTTCAAGATACGCTACGAAAAAATATGGTCATAAGCATGTTTATTACACATTCCAGTGCACATAATACCAATGTTTTTTCCGTCAGGGCTTGGCGCATTAGCAGTTCCCGCAGGAACGATGGATTAACCATTCAATTTGGAGCCGCAGGGGTTTACGGCTGTGGAGCAAGGCGCATCTATGGCAGTCCACTGACTGCCCTAATCCAATTTGAGTGCCTAATGAAACTGGCTACTGCAGTCCCAAACACCACCAGCTGGGCTCACGCCATGTGGACATTCGCCCCTCCTTCTTCCAGTTCCGTCTACCCATCCCTTCCCACTCTCCCCTTCTCTCTCTTCCTGCCTCTAGCAGCATCCACCACTTAGTACGAACCGGCTTCGAAAAAGAGTGTGGCAACAATAAAAACTCCCGGTCTAATTTAAATGGATCCCAAAATGAAATATAATTCAATAATTTCACGTTACGTTTTTTGCTAATTTCTTAATTTCCACTGATCGTTTTTGGGAGAGGTAAAAAATAATGCTTCTGGTTGTCGTAACTGGAGAAAAGCGTTTAATTTGTTTTAAGAATCCGTCAAATACATCCAAAATTATATAACTCTCTATCTTGAATAGTAGGTTATTCAAAAGCATCAAATTCTTCCAACATCGCATTGCAATAGTTACTTCTCATAAATGAAACATAAAATTCAGTAAATTAACGATTAATTTACATACCAGGCGATATTTAGAAAATATATTACCATTTTATAAAAAACTACAACAGAAAATTCAAACCCATTTTTATAAGCCTACGAATAATTTCCTCTTTTATTTTACTTTCATATCACCATGACATTCTTGAAATAAATGTTATAAATTATAAAACTAGTATTTAAATAATTCGTCTTGTCTAAGAAACATTTTTTTTTAAAAAAATTGCTTACTTCCAAGATGTACAGCACATACCATTTGAATTTCTCGGGAATGTTCTGGATCCTTTGAGATTAGCGGTTACGAGCGTTGTAACATAGCAGCATCATTTTTTTTTAGTGACTAGTTTGGAACGTTTCCGCTTTAATCCAAATTCAGAAGACAAATTCATGATGCTTTCATTTTCAATGATGATTCCACCTTAATAAACAGCACTGTGAAATACCTTTGTTGGCGATCATTCAAGTATCCTTTCAATTGAGTTGCTTTCGTGACCTTGTGTAAACAAGGAGCACTAAAGTCAATACATCTTGGCACATGATACGGCATTGTTCATCGAAAGATGTAAAAAGTTATAGTTAGTTACCGAATTTTCTTCTGTTCATGTAAAATAACCAGTAAAAATTTATATTTATCAGTCCTTTATACTTCGGAATAAACAGGGTGTAGGACGACGATTATCAAAGTGGATAAGCACTAGCAATACAACCGAAGAATATTCCCTAAATATGAAATATCACTATCACGAGTTTTCATTTGATGGAATAAATTGGGATATTTCAGTCTGCAAATATTTTTGTTAATTTGTGGCAATACATGGGAGTCCATAAATATGAAACATTTATCGATGGATTTAGTCCAAAGAAATTGATAAATTTGTATGGGTAATTACTGAACCAATTACTAAGGAGCTCTGTTTCTTATTTTAACGTTCATCTATACTAATATAGTAAATGCGAGGTAACTCTGTCTCTCTGTCTGTTTGTTACGTTTCTTGGGCTAAACGGCTGATCCGATCGTGATGAAATTTGACAAGGAGATGCTTTTTGGAATTAGCATGCACATAGCATACATTTTCTATATAAGTAATAAATGTTGTCTTAGAATTTTGAAAAATTACTGAACGGCGATATACATACGCGTAGGATGTGTAAGTCTCTGTAGACCAGTCGGCTTAGTCGTCTGGTAGTTCAGTGGCTAAGCGATTGCTTCCTAATGTCTAGAGCGCGTTCTTTAGTTCAATTCCCGGTGGAAGCGAAGATTTTTATGATTTGTTTTTGGTCGTATGAGCCAAACCTGGACGGTCAGTTGATAGGATTCCATATTAAACCGTAGATAGCATAATTTAGTGGTGCGAATGTTGGCAAATCATAAGTGGTCTAGCAATGCTGTAGGTGTACGTTTTTTTTACGCTATATTAATCCCTCAGGGGTTGTTACTCTCGCAGTCAGCGTGGTGTGTGATCTGCACTAATATTATTACGTTTAAATGAGGAAGTAAGTCTCTGTTTTTTGTTACTTTTTGACGTCTAAATGGCTTTTTCAGATATTGATGGAATTTGACAAGGAAATACTTTGTATCTGTAGAAAGGACACAGGAAATTTTTTTCAGAATGAATGACAGTTGTAGTCACGAAATTGTGAGAACTTATCGAATGGTGACAGACGTACGGATGCGTGTGTTAGTCTGTAATGTTACGTCGGTTGCTCAAGCTGTGCTTCTCGAGCAGTCTGTTAATGTATGATTTGTTAGTAAATTTCGTTTAGAGACAAAAAGTATTATTTAGTATTCGATGTCGATATGCTCTGCAATGACTCTGCCTAAACGTTTGTAGCACCAGTTTATTTTGTCTTCTATTTCTACATGCCTTGCGGGCGTAAACCTGGCCTAAGGTGTAGCTCTAGCAGAGCGCGAGCAGCTAAAGTTATAAGAACCCAAGAAGTGGATGCTCATGCTGAAGAAAGAAGAAAAGACCAAGCTGAAATAAAGCTGTTCTTACTTAAATTCTCACCCACTTCCCCGCAACTTTTTTTCTGTTTGTCAATATGTTGGATATTGATTCGCTTCATGAGACAGGTTCGTTGATAGAATGATATAGGGATGGCTTTCCTGCCATATTATGCCGACTCGGTGCCGACCAATCCTACGTTACTAACAGCTTTCTATATTCAATTCTGGCAATGAAATTCTAAATCCACACATACGAAGTTGTGGGTATCAGCTACAATAATGCGATTGAACATTGGAGGTATATTTGTGGAGTATCTGGGACAGTAACACTCCGCTTGCCTACTATCAGCACCCAAATATTTATGCCGATATTAAAATATTCCTGGTTACTGCAGTGAGAATGAAAACATCATCGTCCAATATTATTATCTTCCTCGCTTTCGTTAAAGAAGATGCGAGAATGTTACTCATTAGTCAGTCCGTTTCCGGGAACTGTATTCCCAGTTGTAAAGTTTGTGTCTGCAACTAAAGGTATGAATGGATAATCAACCAACATTTCGACGTCGAGCTTATTAGAGGTGGGTAATGAATGAGGCAAGGAGCGCGAAGGGAAACGGCCACGGCCTTTTGAAGGAAGTTTCTCACCATTCGCCTTGAGTGGTTTCTAGAAATCATGGAAAATAAAAATCTGGATGGCCGGACAGAGATTCGAACCTGCATCCTCCCGAATACAAGGCAAGCGCGTCACGGGTCACCGCTAACCAATCACGATTGATTTTTTTTTTTTAATGATCGACGAATATCAGTTATTTCTGTCATCTCTTATGATCATCGACTCGAATTCAGGAATGTGCAGTCTCATGCGTTGCTTCATGAGATATCAACACAGTAAAAGAATAGTGATGTATGGCACTGAGAGAAGAGTGGGCGAGCAAAGGGAAAGAATAATTGAGATTCCAAACCTATGGGATGACAAACGGTAATACTATTATGATAAAATACAGGGGAAAGAAGCGTAATTATTCAAGGCAAAGGAACGAAAGCCTCACATTTTGTGATCATCCTAAGGTAATCAGATTCTTCAACAGCATGACAAACAATACCGAACTCACCTAGAAAAAGCTGTTGAAATAAAATGTTTCCTAAAAATAGTGTGGAAGAATTTAATAATTTATTCAGGCTTATAATGACTACTCCTCTGCCAATTTCTTATAGTAGATAAAAAGTTTGGAACAAACAAAGTAGAACTTCCGTTACCCACTTGAAATTTGGATCAGCGTTTTATGCACTCTAGAGTTCGAGGTAAAGGTGGAATTTGAAATATTTGGAGATGAAACTTCTTTTCTGAACGAACAACTGTAGCATTTATCACTAAATATGCAATTCCAACGAAACTACATATTATCAACCTATCTCATTTCCATTCTTCGACCTTAATGGCTGAATTTAACAAAGATTTTTTTAAAAAAAGCAGTTAAACAGTAAACAGGATAGTAAAATAATTCCAGGCTTTCTATTTCCGAAAAGAATCAGTAACCTGAGCAACTTAAACGCAAATGTCTACCAAATATTCTTGTGCATGCTTACTAAGATCCCATACTCCCAAGAATCACCATAATATATAATGATGTCCTATTAACACTATCTTTTTTTTTTTTTTTTTTTTTTTTTTTTTGAAACTTGCAGCTCCAAGAAGGAGGCATTTGATTACAATGAAATTTATTCCACAGATTAGGGACATGACAATACACAATGATTAGAATTATAGAACTGTATATGAGCTTGTGAATTCGATGCGGTATCAAGCCGCAATGTGCCGCAAAAAAAGAGCCTCTAGATGTTGTGGCATGAAATCAAAGAGAGCCTGCATATGCTGCTTGGGAATACACTGCCATGCACTTCGTAAGCGCATCCACAAAGCGTCGACGGTGGTTACAGGACGAACAGAAAGAACAATTGCCGAATGACCCTATTCCAGACATGTTTGACGGGCGACATTTCATTTGAACGTGTAGGCCAGGGAAGCAGGGGTACCCGTCGTTCTACGTAAAAAGGCTTGCACATTCCTCACCACATGTGGCCGGGCATTGTCTTGCTGAAATATGGCATGTGCAATTGCCTGCAGAAGGGGCAGTATGTCGGACTCTAAAATCTCCCTGATGTAGTGGTTGCTGTTCAGATTGCTGAGGCGATATCTCATGTTATAGCCAATGATACCTCAAACCGTCTCGCCGTTTGTCAGCTTTTCTGGTCAACAGTGCAGTCTGCCCGATTGCGTTCACCACGGTAGCGTCTAAGGTGGCGTCCATTAATTACCAAAAAAAATCTCACGTGAGGTTTTAAAATTCTATTAGGATGGTAGAGCTAAAACGAGGAGTGTAAATGAACTATACGGGGGGGGGGGGGGGGGGATAACCGCCCTTGGAACCTTGAGACCTAAAAAAAAGTCTCAAAAAGTTACGTGGTCGATTAGCAGGGGGAAAGGGGGGGGGGGCTCCATGAAAATCTCTCGTCAGTTTAGAGCACCAGTGGGATGGAGGTACGGAATTCCGAAAAAACACGTCACGTAATTAAAGGACGTCCCCTAACACGAGTCAGCCATCACTGTAGGTCAAGTTGAAGCCGAACTTATCCTAAAACACTACATTTTTCCACTCAGCACGCGAGTCGCGGCGTTCACGTGCCTGTTTCAGTCTGGTATTTAGTCCAGAAATAAATTAGCAATGATTTTTAACTCAAGTCGTATACAATACACAGGTTTCGAGAGTAAATGAATTAAGTGACTTTTAAAATCTAGAAAATAAATCAATCACAATATTCGTTTAATTGTATTTTAAAGTACATGGTCATAGCTTTGAATAATGGCACAAATTGCTTTGCGACTGGTCTTTAAGTTATAAGTATTCAGTATATTCAATGTATTTAGCCGGTAACATGAAAGCAAATGATTAAACTACAAAAAAATGTTGCCTACACAACTCGTTTTTGTTATTGGTTCCAAAAGACAAACGTAAATAGCTGGAGGTATTTCAAATCAGTTTCGTCGGCCATTGTGGGCTTTTCAGCTAAAGAAGTCAGCTAATAATCAAAGCCAATCCAACATACCCTAGGACTGATTCAGATGCTCTCAGTAGTTTTAGGTGTACAATCTTGTTCCTTCATTTCCCCATAAAGGAAAAAAGGGTAAAACTAATGATGCTGAAATCGACCGCTGAACAAGCGAATCTGCTATATATGTTGCAGTAAATTAAATAAATAGCGTAATATACTTTTTTGTGACCTGTAATGTTAATTGAACGGTAGTGGAGCGTTCGTTTGTCAACCACGAGCAGGTAACTAACCTGTGAGCTGGCCACATGGAACTGGGCCGTTCTCCATTACCTGTCTGATTAATCAGGTGCATGCGTAATGACTGGGGTCGCGTCTGGTTACAGCGTCCGGTAGATATGTGGCTAATGATAAACTGGACGCTCACAAGGAATCGACTTGACCGGATATTCAGTCGTAAGAATTTTATTAGGTCAGATAGTATCACTGAGCAAGAAACAAAACTTTTATTGAGTTTTAGTCTGAAGATGTATAGGATAAACGTGTTAGTTCTTTGCTCAATATGCAAACACTGATACTAGAATTCTTACCTGAGTGCATAAACCAATTACAGAGATAATTAGTTACCTTTTTCTTTTGAGTCATCACTCTCTACATTCTACTAACGCAGTATTACAGTTTTTCCTACTCTGTGTAAGATTAAGATAAATATTTCCATTAAAATTTTCAGAATAATTCACAGTAATTATTTATTTTTAAATATATCATCCCTCCCCTGAACCCTGTCACGCTCTCCTACCGTGGGGGTTTCTTCTAGATTCCGTGTAAGCTGTGACCGGTACTGGTACAGTTTATACTACCTAAATCGGGCCCTTGAATTGCTAGGTTTCTTTAAAATGGATGCCAAGCTGTTGATATAACCTGTAACAGGTAAGAGGATGTACAGCCAAATAAAAAGTTCACTTCATAAGAAACTGTATATTCTGAAGAATTGGTAGCTTAACTGGTATCAGTTGTAAGCCCAAGGAAAGGCACATGATGTACACATCAATTATCGAAGACAGCAGGTAGATTCAACTCGCTCACTGAAGTCCACAACTTCGATAAAGTTTTCACCACTCCCCCATAGTTGGAGAGAACTTAAGAAAATCCCTTCAGTTCATGATAATATTAGCCCCCGAGTTCGAAATGTTAGACGACGTCGTTGACTAGTACGGAAATTTTATAAGTCCCAAACGCACCGTCCAAATTCTATTACCCGCATGTTGACTAGAGATGTGTTCTTACGGTGACATATACACGCTGCTCCTATATCGATCAAATACTGCTGGCAATTGCCTCCCCAAGGAAACGCTGATTGGCTTTTTATAGCCTTGGCTAATCTTTTGCTGAATTGCCATGGAACAAAGGTATATTCTGCGGGGAAACCCCATTCTATGGTGAATTACCAAAATCCCCCGTTCCTGTGGAACACTAATTTTACTCGGATTTTCCAGAAATTTTAATATGTTATAGTTTAATTTATTCTCAATCTTTTAAGCCATTACAAATTTCCTCATAATTATTCTCTTTTAAGAGCTATTAATTTTTTAAAGTCACACGTGGTGATACCATCACATGTCGACACTAGAATTTCATTTATCTTACTTTAAATCTCAAGTTACCTTTGAACTGTTATATTATTGTTATTAAATGAATATTTATTTCTTATTTAAGCCTACTTTTATCTTCCTGGCTCTTTTATACAAAAGATCGAATTATTTAGATTTGAAATATCCCCTTACATAAATTTTGAAAGCACACAAAAACCGCCTTAAATTGATCGCCATTCTCTGCTTCCATAATGGAAATAAATGCAACAAAATTCATTATGACTGAAAAAATAACCTTATTTGAGTCTTACGTCTTTTACAAAAATGGTTTAGAATTGATTTATAAAGTGCTTTCCTGTTAAGAAACTTGTTATAAAAGTTCTTTACTATACAACTATATGAGATTTGTCCCCTTCTAAATGGTTTTAGCAAGATAATTGACATATAACAAGACTATGTTCTGAGATGAAAAGTGCTTTACTATTGAACATTATTATAAAAGTTATTCGCTATATGCATTATATGTAATAGGCCTCCTGCTGAATGGTTTAGGTAAGATAATAGAGATATAACAACCCTTTCACTAAAAAATCAAGAAAAGTCACAAACTCAACACCCCTATCTATTTTATTAATCTGCCGTAAGGTAAGTCACAGACTCCCGTAGTAGTTCTGTTAAACCAAATAATCTATAAGCAGAGATGTCTTGCAGCAACAGAACTTGTGAATTCGTTCGAACAGGGCACTCCTTAGACAGTTTCTCTGAGAATATGTGGTTTTATGGTCGAAAGATTAGTACCTCTATTGCTTATTGCTAGCAATGTGAACAGGAATTAGTTCTCTAAACGACAAAATTACGGAAAGGTTATGTTAGTTTTAGAGAAATCAATTCAATTGTTGAACATTTTACAATACTTTACAGACATAAGTACAGATGTTTGGTCCACCGACCGGGTTGAGGTGTAGTGCAGCAACTGGGCCGAAGCCCTCAAACTGCCACACCAACCACACCATACCATCATACTACTTCACTACGCCCCCGCCGCGGAATCGGACTCATCCGAATTACCCGTCATTACAGCAGGGACGGCGAGGCCAGGCGCCTTATGGGTGCCCACGGGAAACCGCGTGGAGGCAGCGCACGCCACGAAACAGGTCGAAGACCCTTCCAAAACCTGACCATATAGCTAAGCCTCTCTTAGTTTTCGGCGCGAGACACCCGGCCCCACCCGAACCCCGCAGGGCCAGGTGGAAGCCCTAACGTCCGGGCGCCGCGCAAGAGTGCCCCTTCGCATGATCCACCGCGCCAGCCGACCGAACGTATCGTCACTGACTACGCAGCTTCCCACACTAGGGCGCACTCCTAATGCGCTTTCCCCCATACCAGCCCGACACTTGTGTCCAGTACGAGCACGAGATCCCACGCACTCGGCCAGCTCCATCGAAATTGCACTTGACTGTGAAGCTGCCGTGAGCGGACCGCTTCATTGGGTGATGCAGTGCTTTGATATATTACGAAGTGTGCTCTTGCAACTTCGTAAAAACGGACAGCGGGGTAATGAAGCGGTATCTGTTAGAGACGCTTCATAATTATTAATAAACTATTACCATTGCACACGATTCGGCGTGGAATTACACAGTGACTAGATAATACGGGTGACATAGCTAAAGGATGTTTACGAAGTATGCTATTGCAACTTCGTAAAAACGAACAGCGGGAGTAATGAAGCGGTCCGCTCACCGCAGCTTCATATTTTACTAGCGAGCGTTGGTCGGTGCGAGCAGCGGAGACTATTTTCGCAGTGCAGCCACCGCGGCACCCTTTGTAGTGTAGTGCAGGTGTTTGGAGATGGGAAGGGAGATAAGTGGACTGCATTCCTTGAGTGGCGACAGTCCGCCCTGTGCGAGCGGTGCGTGAGGTCCAGAGGATTGTGTGTGTGTGCATGCATGGAGGATAACTCCATTAATTGATAATAAGTTCAGACTAGATTTGTTTTTTTTTTTGTTTCATGGTGAAACCCTCGTTTTGAGGAGAAGACTGCAGCTGACCCGTAAGACGCCGTTCGAAAGAATAGTAATCGAATGTGCTCGTCCAGTGTTAAACAAGTGCGACGATAAAATTTTGTTCTGTGTGTGTTGCGGGCAGAAATTCAAGAAAATCCGGACAGCGCCGACTTCAACATAAACGTCAGCTGGATGGTAAATACAACATTATTATCCCGCCAGAACAAACCGAGGCAAAGTGTGGCGCATGTACCCGAAAACGAAAACTTGTTGGAACTTGTGCTCTCTGATTTTGAGTTAGTCGGACTTTGTTTATGTTTTATAATTTAATTGTTCATTTAATCAATTTATTATATTGATTTAACGCTTGTGCTTGTTATATTTGTTAGTCAATGCAATCACCGTTTCATATTGATAACAATAAATGTGTCAGTAGATAAATTAATTCAATTTTCTTTATAATAAAACAAGTAATTACATTTATAATTGTTTATTGAAAATTCTGGAAGGACTCCTTCCATGGCGCCCATTTAAAACCGAACAAGATATTATATATATATAAAATAAAACTTAATGATAGAGAGTAATAGCAACTGGTGGCAATCCTTAAACCGGGTACACTACAACTGTAGAAATGGCTTTAACAATTCAAATATTTACTTAATGAAATTCTAACTAACATGGATTCATTTTCGTAAGCCGACAGAAATTATTGGGAGTTAAAACTATCCTCTGCCCATTAATATTCAGGGAACAGCTGTATACCTGTTCGTTACTGTCTCGGGATCAAATTGATGTGACTCCTGGTCTGTAGCCGAAGTGGGCAGACACCATTCTCATTCGCTACTGTCCACGTGAGTATGGAGTGTTGACTTTAACTGGCCGAATAGAGCATACTAATTGGTTCAGTAGAGTTTAGAGTGGGTACTATATTTCCCAGCAAAGAATGAGAAAATATTAACCTTGAGGTAAACAGGCTTCCATGATATACTGTTACTAAAGTTTCCTATAGCCTAACAACGCTTGTTCACCGAATAACTCCAACATTCTAGTTTACCTTCCAATATCTTAAAATATACAAGATTGCCATATACTATTCCTTTCCTATGAGTATGTAGCTTTGTTGTATGTGTATATATGATTTTGTGTTTAATGTAATATATTGTACGTATCCTGTATGAGGATCAAAGAATGTTTTAAAACCGATGCCAGCACTTTAAGCCATATCTTTCGAACACACCAAGAGGACCACCAGTTTTAACGTTCGCATCTGATCTAAAAATCACCATCAGATGTGTTGTATGTGCTCATTCTATACGCTCTGAAGACGGTTTGTTATTTATCCCCGGTCAAATGTCGGTGTAGGGCTTGTATGCTTCCTCATCTTGTAGGGTGCGCCGGCTCTAGTTCGGTCTAGGGAGTGGGTGGTTTTATTTAAGTGTTTTTTCCACTCTGTGTTTTGATCAATTAGCTGTAGCCGCCTAACCACTGAGCCATCAGGCCGCTCAGCTGAATTAATATACTATAGAAATTCAATCACACATACGTTGGGAGAATCACAATACTAGAGCTGGATGTATTGCCCAGAAGTCAAATCCCATTAAGAATAAGGAAATATTTAGTATATAATCCTGTAATACTGAATAAATTGTTGTATAAGAATTGTAAAGTGAACATTTCTTCTACCACTGGCATAAAGAACTAATCTTAGTTCACAAACCGAAGGTTGGCTGGATCTTCCTGAAGGAGTCATACTAAGTCATTGTGTCAAAGGTAGAACGGCCAGCTCCTTTCCCCTGGGACCTATAGTTTAACGTGGAATCCGAACGACCGAATCACGTGGCGGAGCTTATGATCAAACACACTCTCAAAAATTCCTGCGCCTACCTGCCGGGATTGCAGGAGCAAACTTTGAAAGCAAGCGTCTGAATCAATAAGCTACCGGACTGCTGGCCTATGAATCTGCTAACTCGTGTTGATGGCACACATTTTCTGTGATTTAGATACCATGTGTATCCATTTACTAAAATTCACCCCCACACAAAAGCATTTCTTCAATCATGTTCCCAGAAGTTGTCACTGCTTTTTTTATCAGGACATTTTATTTTAATATTAGATCTGGATGTTATTTCGGATTGTTGTAATGAATGTCAGCTTGTCAAAAAGTGCAAGGCAATGTGCATAAATAACAAAAATAATCCATTCGTTCACGAATACAAGGTGAACAACTCATTTATTGACATGGTTAATTCCTTGAAGTATTTGGACGTAATAGTACAAAACGACTTGGAATGGGATAAGCACATAACTACCGTCGTCGGCAAAGCTAATTCTAAATTGCGATTATTAGGTTGTATTTTGAATAATTATAACATTCGTACAAAACACTCGTGTGTCCACATTTGAATTAATGTTGCGGAGTTTGAGATCCGCATCGCAAGAGTTTGATTGACACGATAAAGTAAGTACAGAGAAGAGCTGCTCGATTCGTGACTGCTTGCCTTAGTCCATATAAGAGCGTTACTGAATTTATACATAGATTGGGTTGAGATTGTCTGGCAGACAAAAGATGTAGGTTTCGCTTGAATTTATTGATGAATATGCGAATAACTTCTTTCACTTACGAGTACAATGTAATACTTTGTCCACCAAACTATTTAGGTCGCAATGACAAAAGAGATAAAATTATAGAAATTTAATGCCGTACTGTTACTAATATGTATTCTTTTTTTCCCCTCGTACTATTGGGGATTGGAATGCACAGAACAGAGATAAGTTTTGAAGCGAGATACCCTCTGTTAGACACAACATGTGTGAACAACAGTAGTGCGAATACAGGCGTATATTAAAACATTAACTTTCATCGTTATTTTTTTTAATGAATAACAGCGCCCAGGTTCCTGCAATGAAAACATAAGTGTAAACATCATGAGCGCAATGGCCACTACTAGGCGCTTCCAAACCGCCGTAAAAATTAAAAACATTCAGTAAAATCGTCGAACAATGGACTAGGCATCAATCATCTGCGTAGTGGGAAATGTTCGGTAGATTGTAACTGTTCACCATATATCTGATTTTCACAGTGTCCAAGCTGTGAGTGCTGTGTTCCAGATATATAACTTCCAAAAAAATTGTTTCTGAGTACAGGAAACTTATAATAATATTGATCTATCTTATAAATGTCTCTTTTTAATAGTCCACTTTTCATATTTTTTTAAAATATGCTGTTATTCCTTTTACATATTTAACGTATATCATGCTCTATGTTGATCTTTGGTCTGTATTGAGTCCAGAATCTTCATCTCTTGAGTAATATCATTAGGGTTTTCACTATTATCGGCAAGAATGACAACATTCTTTTCTTCTACTGGAGTAGTTATCAATCTCTAAAATTCTTTCTGCCTCTTATAATGTCCAGTTTTGTGTGTTAATTAATTTATTTCCTTCTGGAACTTTTAAATTATTAATAACTATAACATATTTTTCATTTTAGGATTATTGTGAAATGTTCCTATGAGTAATTGAAGTGTTTCACACGAAACAATGACATAGCTTAAATTTTACAATATTTATTGGCCACTTAAAGCACTTTAGAAAAGACGATTGGTTTATATAGTTCAAAGAAATGTAGAACTTGGAAAAATCACAAAATTGATTGAATATAGAGCATAAAATATATTTTGTAGGGAGTATGTTATCGAGCTACTGATTCCTTGTTGTGAACATTTGACATGTTTTGATGTAACCCCCTCAGCCTATGGTATGGTGGCGGTCGGTGTTGGCTGTGTTCTCTTGGTCAAACCAGTGCAGCGAGAAGCCAACTGCTGCTCTGCGCCAACTACAGGGGACGCGTCGATAGTAGTTGCGATCCTCAGTCTTCTCCTGCCTTTGGTGATCTTATGGTAGTAGAACACTAGCGGTCTGCAGAGTGCTTAGCCACGATTAACAACTAATGGCTCTTACAGTCAAAACACTAGTAAAGTCACCTCATTGCCTGCAAGCCAGCTCATCTCGATTCAGCTCTGCTATGCATCAGCGGTCCCGTTTCACCTATCACCGAGCCCCGGATAGACTTGCTGCCTCAGGATTGGCCTAAATTGAAAAAGTTAAGTAAACTTTATTAGAAGTTGAAAGGCGAAATCAGTGATTGGCCAAAATTTAGTCCACTGTACTCATGTCTGCCACTTTCTTGAGAAATACTTCCTCTTCTCTTATACGTGACAACTCGGGGGTTTCAAGGATTATTCACACAATTTTCTTGGGCCCTCTGAAATCCTCTATTCATACTTGGTGGACAAGAAACTGCCGACTTAACTGCCGTCCATATACGGCCCGGTACAACGCTCCTTTCGCGCCTCTAAATGGATTGGTCAGGCCCTGAAATCCTCCGCAGACGAACGCTGGTACGCTCGACGTTGCCAGGCAAAATCTTACACAACATTCATTTTGTCGTCAGTGATGGTCAATTACAGGCTTTCCGGATTCGTTTTTTGAATCGTCGGTTCTCACTATTAAACACTTAAACTATAGCTACGTGATCTATACTTAATAATCTCCAAAACCACAATCTATGCGAGAATTTTTTAAAGTTTGTCAATTTCCGATCAAGCTAAGGATTTATTTGGAAAGTTGATTGTAATGGAAATCTGTGGTGCATGTGATGCAGGGTTTGATTCCCGCAAATGACACCGGAGTTAGTTGGCGGGCCGAGTGGTTATTGTTTGATTGTCCATCGGGTGTGGCCGTTACTGACCTGCCCGCTATCGTCTTCTGTTTGATTTCTTGATGTTTCTTCTTTATCGAGATGACGATATCCTGTCGCCGAAACCAGGTAATGTTTGGAATAATGGACGATTACCAAACTGCTAAAACGATTAGCTGCTGATGGCAAGCACTTTTAAAGATGTTATATATTGAAAATAGGCTGCGTTAAGTTCCTCTTGACCTGAGAGTTGTTGGTCTGATATGAATTAGATGGTTTTGCTTAATGAAAACTGTTGCTACTACCAAAGTTCTGGTGTATTGTAATACGAGGGTGAGTCAAATGAAAACCTTAAATATTTTTTAAATATTATTTATTGTGCAGAAGTGGTACAAAGCTGTATCACTTTTCAACATAATCTCCCCCACGCTCAATGCAAGTCCTCCAGCACTTACAAAGTGCATAAATTCCTTTAGAAAAAAATTCTTTTGGTAGTCCGCGCAACCACTCATGCACCGCGTGGCGTACCTCTTCATCAGAACGGAACTTCTTTCCTCCCATTGCTTCTTTGAGTGGTCCAAACATATGGAAATCACTTGAGGCAAGGTCTGGTGAGTATGGTGGATGAGGAAGACACTCAAAATGCAGGTCTGTGATTGTTGCAACTGTTGTACGGGCAGTGTGGGGCCTTGCATTGTCATGTTGCAAAAGGACACCTGATGACAGCAATCCACGTCGCTTTGATTTGATTGCAGGCCGAAGATGATTTTTTTAGGAGATCTGTGTATGATGCACTGGTGACAGTGGTCCCTCTAGGCATGTAATGCTCCAAAATGACGCCTTTTTCGTCCCAAAAGAGAGTCAGCATAACCTTCCCTGCTGATGGTTCTGTTCGAAACTTCTTTGGTTTTGGTGATGAGGAATGGCGCCATTCCTTGCTCGCTCTCTTCGTTTCCGGTTGGTGGAAGTGAACCCAGGTTTCGTCCCCAGTAACCATTCTTGCAAGGAAGCCATCACCTTCTCGTTCAAAGCGCCGAAGAAGTTCTTCACAAGCATCAACACGTCGTTCTCTCATTTCAGGAGTCAGCTGCCGTGGCACCCATCTTGCAGACACTTTGTGAAACTGGAGCACATCATGCACAATGTGGTGTGCTGAACCATGACTAATCTTTAAACATGCTGCAATGTCATTCAGTGTCACTCGGCGGTTTTCCATCACTATGGCTTCAACTGCTGCAATGTTCTGTGGAGTCACAACTCGTTGTGCCTGACCTGGACGAGGAGCATCTTCCACTGAAGTCACACCATTTGCGAACTTCCTACTCCATTCGTAGACTTGCTGCTGTGACAAACATGCATCACCGTACTGAACCTTCATTCTTCGATGAATTTCAATAGGTTTCACACCTTCACTACTCAAAAACCGAATAACAGAACGCTGTTCTTCCCTGGTGCAAGTCTCAAGTGGGGCAGCCATCTTTATACTGATACTGCGACGGTATTTGTGCATCTGCACTATGCTGCCACCTACAGGCCATTCTGCACGCTGCTTGTAGCACGCTTACCAACTTACAGGATCAGTTGAGCTCAAGCTTTCGTGGAAGACGGAACTTTAAGGAAATAGTGCCGTGTTTACACACTCGAGTGAGAGCGGAAACAAGTGGTCGGAGAGGAAGCGGCGTTACGGCCCACACAGGTCGAATTCTGCTATCGTGTAGTAACCAGTGTTAACCGGGAACAACACTTAATAACAAGAACAAAGAAGTGAGCTTGTGTTTGTGCACATACTGACTTAAGTGTACAATTAACAACTGTTGGAGTGTAGATAACATCTGCGCATACAGGCGAGAGGAGATGGCCGAAGCAAGTGGCGGAATGAATCCTCAAATAGGAAGAAGAAAACATTGAAACCTTTGTATATGAAAATGAACAAGACATGGCGGAACCAGTGAAGAATAAAATAGAAGAACGAGTGACTGAGAGTGAGGAAGAAGAAACGTACAACCTCAGGAGGAAACGTCGAGCGGTAGAGAAAAGACAATCACACAAAATAAGCAAAGAAGAATTAATCCTATTGGAGATGTTTAGAAACAAGAAGAAAGATCAGGGACACCAACAGAAGAATATGATCCAAACATATTCAACATCACAGCCGGAAGGGAAGGACGAGGAACGCAGCAAGAAGAAAGAAGACAACACTCTGGAAAACAGGGAAGCGAGTAAAGTCAACAAGTTCATGTCCACAGAACGCAACAGAAGGTATAAAGCCAACTCAGATGGCCCATTCATAGTGATGGTAGAACCAATGGGCGAGGGAAATATGCAACACCCAATTCAACTAGGGAAGGTATTCTACAATAAAGTTCCTGGACTGAAAAGAATAAACCAACAAGGAAAGAATAGAATGGCCATGGAATTTACGGAAGCAGAATTTGCCAACCAATTCATAGCAAACGATATCTTACTACAGTCTATGAGACTTAAGGCCTTTGTACCGGCTAGTAGAGTGGAGTGTAAAGGAGTCATCAAGTTTCGTCCCACTGGACTTATCAGAAGAAGAGATAAAGCTAAACGCCACATCGGAGGCGCCAATCATCGACGTGAGGCGTTTCACCAAGAAAACGCAACTGGATGGAAAGACAGAAACAACACCGCTAAAAACCGTTCAGATAACGTTCGACAGTCAGTATCTCCCAGAATACATTGAAATATATTACCTCAGGTTCAAGGTCGCAACATATATCTACCCAGTAACACAGTGCTATAAATGTCAGAGATTTGGACACGTGGCAAACAACTGCTAAAGGAAAGGAAAGATGTACAAAATGTGGCGAAGAGCATAAAACATCAGAATGTCAAAAGGAAAGCCCCAAATGCGTTAACTGCTGCGGCGAGCATCCTGCCAATGACAGGCTTTGCCCAGTGAGAAAACAAGAGGAGGAGAAAAAAGTAAAGCAAGCAGCACACAGCAAAAATACAGGGACCACAGAATACGAGTACAAGCACGGAGACTTCCCCACTCTACAGAAGAGATCATTCAGAGACGTCACCATAGACATGGAACAGCCTGGCACGGTGGACCGACACCAAAAGACAATAAATGTGGTGGCACAGGTATCACGGGAGACCCAGACCGAGGAAGTACCCAATATAGAAAGCAATGAAGAAATAATCACCATCATAGTCAAAACAATAATGAAAGCTCTAGCCCAACATATGAAGGGCAAAATGACAACGACTGTACTCCAAAAAGTACAAGACATTGCCACTAGAAGCATAATACAAGAAATCAGACAGATAGGCTCAACTATGCAGAACTCAGAGAACTCCAGACCAACAACTGAAAATGGCTAGGAGAAGACAAATAAACATAATACAATGGAACGCCAGAAGTCTGTACCATAAATGGAACGATCTTCAAAGACTACTGGAGGAACACAAAGCAGACGTGGTACTGATCACGGAAACGTGGTTAAGTCAAGCACATACGCTAAAACATAGGCTCTACAACATCTACAGGAAGGACAGGGAAGACGGATACGGTGGTGTGGCCATCATGATCAGAAATGGAATGAACAGCTCCATCAGAAACATGGTGATATCAGCAACTGATATAGAAATCCTAGCAATAGACATCACACAAGGAGGCACCATCAACACGGTTTCTGTAATATACAAACCACCAAGGGTCAGTCTTACTGAAGAGCAATGGTCAGAAATACTCAACCAGCTCCCATCAGGAAGTATCCTGGGAGGAGACTTCAACGCCCATCACCCATTGTGGCACGACAGTCGAACAGACCAGCAAGGAGAAGAAATTGCAGCCGCAATTACATCATCCACATTTACCACGCTCAATAATGAACCTGGAACCAGAATAGGAACACCTTATCAAAGAAGATCATCACCAGACATATCTATAGTATCTGCAAACCTCAGACAAAAAACAACGTGGGAGATACTTAAGGACACCCTGGGCAGCGATCATTTCGTTATAAAAATGACGGTAGATGCACCAAGCACACTTAACCACGAGCCACCAAGGACCTTATGGAACTGCAAAAGAGCCAAATGGGAGCAATATCAGGAGAAGATAAATATGCTAATGGAACAGGAGAATGATGAGGATGGCCAATTACAGCAAC
Source organism: Vandiemenella viatica (assembly GCA_031002005.1). NCBI lineage: Eukaryota > Metazoa > Arthropoda > Insecta > Orthoptera > Morabidae > Vandiemenella > Vandiemenella viatica. The sequence continues at coordinate 13,570,286 of CM061921.1, forward strand.
GATACAATAATTTCGAGGGAATAATTACATCTGCAGCCAAAGAATGCATACCCCTGACCAAAAGAAAGGAGAAGACTTCCGCAGAAAGGAAACCGTGGTGGACAGCGGAATGCTCCAAAGCCATAGCTAGACGACGTTTAGCCATCAAAGCATATAGACAGTGTCCGACAGTGGACAAATTTGCTACGCTCAGGAAGGCAATAGTGGAAGCCAGGACAATCATAAGAAGAGCCAAAAGAAAAGGATGGGAAGAGTTCTGCGATAACATCAAATATGGAATCACGCCTCAAGAAATGTGGAAGAAGCTAAGATGGTTTAAAGGAAGCCAAACAAACGCTAGATGGATCATCAGCAACAAAGAAGCAGGCGGAACAATTTTTGGCCCTGACTGCGCCCTCGTACGTCCCGCTAGAACGAAGCGTGGACTCTGCTATAAAGCGAGACACTCAGCCAAAGAGACCAAATCACAACAAGTTTGAAATGTCAGAGCTACAATGTGCAATAAAAAAGGAAGATACGGCCCCCGGACTAGACGGCATAACATACTCCATGATAGAAAAACTTCCACCAAGAGCGAAACAGAAGTTACTGGAACTGTATAATGACATGTTGGCAACAACATATGTGCCAGAACAGTGGAGAAATGTCCTCATCATACCAATCCTAAAGGTGAACAAGGACAAAACTAAAAGCGAATCATACAGACCCATCTCACTACTATCCTGTCTTGCAAAGATCATGAGTATAATGATCAAGAATAGAATGCAGTGGTTCATCGAGCACCACAAGAAACTGGACAGCAGAACAATGGGATTCCGGAAAGGATATGGAACATTAGACAACATAACAACACTAGTCACGGACATTCAACTAAGTTACGCTAGAGGAAACTATCTACTCGCGGCCTTCCTTGACATCAAGGACGCATATAACAACGTTCAGATCAACATACTCCAAGAAACCTTGGACAACATGGGTCTGCCAAGAGAAATAGTCAACTGGTACACTAGATACTTGGAGCATAGAGTAAATATACTCCATACAGCAGAAGGAGAGATACTTGCTCGTCATGTATATCAGGGACTACCCCAAGGAGATCCCTCGAGTCCCACACTGTTCAACATATATACTACAAAAATGTTCAACCGGTTGAGAAGCCTAACAACATACGCACAATATGCAGATGACTTCGTAGTATATGTGACCCACCCAAACAAAGAGAAGGCTAGAACCATACTTGAAGAACAAGTGAAGGAGACACGAAACATCTTGAAGGAGAGAGGGATGGATCTATCCATTCAGAAAAGCAAAGTAGGAATCTTCACGCAAAGACAGTTTGCAAATGAGGATTTCAAAATCTGCATAGACGGAATGCATATGGAAGTAGTTAGGGAAACAAAGTTCTTAGGCATGTGGCTGGACACAAAGCTGTCCTGGAAAAGACACATAGAAGAGACAAGACAAGCTGCGTTACAAAGATTAAACATCTACAAAACGCTGGCTACACCAAACAGAGGCACGGACCCCCGACAGCTGCGAAAGATATACTTCGCCTTAATAAGAAGCAAAATTGAATATGGGGGATTCCTATATGAAACTGCATCCACGACCACACTTAAAAAACTGGATACCGTACAATCTGCCGCCTTGAGGATAGCGGGCGGCTTTCTAAGAACAACGCCAGTCATGGCAATGGAAGTGGAAATGGCAACGCCACCCCTATCATTAAGAAGGAAGAAATTGGGCCTAAAATTCTGGACAAAAGTAAGGACCAACACCAGTCATCCTCTGGGGAGAAAAGTGCGTTACATTGGTGCATGAATATACAGCGAAAACCACAAAAATCACATAAGAGCCCAAGTCTCATAAAATACTGGGAAATAACTAACCGATGGAACATAGCAACCTCTGAGATCAACGCTATGTATAGAGAATGTGAACCGTGGCCAAGGATGGAAATGGATCAACATGTGTACACAGACCTGACAGTAGATGTATCAAAGAAGAAGGAACAAAATACTGAAATCATAAAGCAGCTGTCTCTGCAAACCTTAAACACAAGATGGGAAGGATGGAGACAAATATTTACCGACGGATCAAGAGAGAACGAGGAATCCACCACAGCAGCGTACATCGACATGGTGCAAGAAGTGCATGAGGCGTACAGACTACCAACCCCAATGTCCATATTTTCAGCAGAGATTATAGCAATACTAAAAGCAATCAAGTACATAAATGAAGTGGGTATTGTTAAGGCAGTCATCTGCTCGGATGCTAAAAGCTGCCCTACAGGCCATAAAAGGAATCCCCAAGGCACGTGCAAAAACTACCTAGCGTTTGAGGCAGCCAGGCAAATAATCAAGGCAACAACGGAGGGAAGAAGAGTCAAACTACAATGGATCCCAGGGCACGTTGGCGTAAGAGGAAATGAAGCGGCGGATGCCATAGCACGGGGACAATTAAATGCAGCAGATATAGAGGAGATACCCATCCCCTACACCGACTACAACCACACAATCACACAAATAGTGAAGAAGGATTGGAAAAGAAGATGGGTAGAAGAAGAACCGAGCAAGAGCCTCTGGTACAGAACCATAGCAGGGGAACCAGACCACAAACTATGGTACGCGCCCTTTAAAATAAACAGAAGTGAGATTAAAACAATAAGTAGACTGAGAACAGGACACGCACTCCTACGAGACAGAATGTACACAATGAAGATCGTGGACTACCCGAAATGCCAACAATGCGACGATGTGGAAGATACATATCACTTCCTTTTAAGATGCAAGCAGTATAGGAACATAAGGCAAGAGATAATAGAAGGCGAACTTAAAATCAAGGACATAGCAGACCTAATACAAGTCTTATCCTCACCATCGCTGAAAGCAATAAAAGAAATGCACAAATACGTAATACAGACAAAAAATAGAATATAACAACAAAGGGATATTCAATGCATCGAGCAAGAAAATGTTCTGAAGATTCTCTGTGTATGTCATATGTACTTAAAGTGTAATTCATAATCAGTTGAATGTATTATATGATGTTACTGGCTGTATTAGCCTATGGCTAAAGCCACAAAAAAAAAAAAAAAAAAAAAAAAAAAAAAAAAAAAAAAAAAAAAAAAAAAAAAAACTTACAGGATAACGGCACGAAATTTCGATTTTTTATTAGAAATTTAAGGTTTTCATTTGACTCACCCTCGTATATTCCAAATTGACGGGCACACAACTGAGAATCACTCAGCACATCCGCTTTCACATTTCAGGAATTAAAGTAAAATTTCTTCACTGTTTCTGGTAAATCGTTAAGCAATTTCCTAGGTAATTTTTTTTCAATCCCTGACCTCCTTACCGATCTTCTGTTAATGAAATCTGTTGATGAATCCTTTCTGATACAGCCTGTCCAAGGGACTGCCTAGTCAAATTGCTGATTTTCCGTTGACTACAAAATCCACTATTTGTTTCAGTATTTTGCGAATAAGTTTCTTAATTTAGTAGAACTCTCCTTAGATGCAGAATGGAAGTAGTCAATCGGGTGCGGTGCTACGGGAAACCAATACTGCAGAAGCTGTTATTTGGTTCGGAAGCGACCAGTGCGACAGTATCACTTCAACAACAGTTTGTGAGTTGGTTCTGCGGCCTGGGAGACACTCCACAACAGAAGTTGATGTTCGGCGCTTTTCTTTCTGATTGCGCCGTTAACAGCCACGCTGGAAGAACAGAAATCGAAGTTGCAGTGTCATTCGTGACCGAACAAAACCTATGATGGTCTTTTCCATCAGTGGTTTAGAACTACACCATTAATTTTATTTCACTGTCTTTCTGTCTAAACCCACGCATACGAAGTGGAAAACGAAAAATTTTCCTCTTTTTCCTTATATCACTCCAATGGTAAAAGCATATCTACGTCCTTTAATTTCCATTACCTAAAACACAAAGTTAAAATTAAAATCACACTTTGTCCTTAAATTACTGTTAACTATACAAGACTGTTATTATTGTGAATAGCGACTAAAAACTGTTTTATTTATAAGTTTTATTCTGAAAGATGTCTTCTATGGGTCACTGTTAATTAGTAATCGAATAATAATAAACACGGATATCGGTATGCGTCAGTTAATAATACGTTAAGGCATGTATTTCATAATTATCACCTCCACTGTGCTTTACAATAAAGTCACACAATCTGACACTCATATCACTCAATCAGAATCATGGTTAACGATATGTGATTGGTGATATTTATCACCTATTCCTTAATGGATACAGTTTTCAATCTTAAGATAACCATACGAAATGACTATAATTAGAAGATATGGTACAAGAGACGATAATGCACTTAAGTATACATGAACATGCACATATATCCATAAGTCAAGGGAAATTATCATTAAATTATGTAGATAATTTGTGGACTAAACTGTGTACGCACAACACAAAAACACGTGATAAACCTGATAGTTTATTATGAGACTGTTTTGTGTATCGAAAATTGTCGTGTGGCAGGGGAAACGGGGGGTCTGCGATTCTCACTGCGCGTTACATACAGTATTCGAGTCGTAACGAAGCAGAATGGCATAGAGAACATATCTGGTTGACATTATGCGTGGTCGGTTGGATCTTGGGCATAATAGAGGCTGGCCACAGTCAACGCCAGGTGGTCCAGAAATTGCATTCAGTGGTAGTACAGGCTAGGTCAACAACGTGCTACCACCCAGCGTCAACATCGTTATCTTGCCTTAAGTTCCCAAAGACGTCCATCAACAAAACAGCAACTGTGCACTGACTAAGAGATCGCGCAGCAGCCTCTATGTCACTCATCTCTCATCAGTGTGTTGCTGGCTTCGAGAATTTGCTCTATGTACGGACCCCTCGCACAACGGCACCACGTGTTTTGTCGAATGTTGTCCTGATTAAACTCAGGAACCGTTGGGTAGTGTACTGTTCACGAATGACTAACTGCTTAGCCTTGAAATATTACTCCTTCTTTCCATCTGGCACGCTCCTGGGACACAATACAATTCTGCCAATACAGGAGAAATGGACCGATATGGCAGCACTAGTGTTCTCCTCCGGGTCAGCTCTACGTTAAGGCGCGTTCCCACGATCCCTTGTAACGAAGGCGAGACGGGACGGGACGGGACGAATACTCAACCACACGCCATGGGAACAGGGCCACCTCTGCTAGCGAAAACGAGACGCAGCTACCCACTCTGAGTCGGTAAACATCAGAGGCGTATGAAGCGGTGCGCTGTTGCCATCGTTTTGTAGAAGCGGTGCGCACCCCTTTTGTTGCTTTAAAGTGCTCTGTGCCAAACGACACTAGGCAACGTGGTGCGGAGGTGGCGGTGAGCTAAGCTAGGACTAACCTGCGGCCCGCGGTCGTCCCTACACTTCGGCTAATGAGTTCCTGTCCCGTCTCGCCTTCGTTACAATGGATCGTTGGAACGCGCCTTTATAAGTATGTATCGCCCTGCATTTGTTTCCTAAGGGTACTGTGACGGCAGTTGCTTATAGGAATGCCATCCTGCAACAGTACGTGAGTCTTTTGGTGGTACATGTAGACATGGGTTCCATTTGATGGATGATTATGCCTACCGGAACAACGCTAGCCTGGTGGACGAGTGCCTGCAACATGTGGGACATTACACAAGTCACTCCTCGGACGTAAATCCGATTGAACATGCATAGGACGTTCAAGCTCGAAGGATTTCAGTCCTAAAATCGCCACCACTTACCATTGTTGCCCTGCTACGAGCACTTATTCAGAAATTGTGGATGTGTTACCAAAAGACATGCTGGATGGCATGATCCCTGGAATGGGGAGCCATTTTACGTCCTGTGTTGCCATGGGAAGTAATCACACCTCGCATTGGCGATCTGGATGAAACAGGCGGAGGACGGTAAGTGAACACCCAATGTCCAATGTTGGTTTCCTGTATAGCTCGTACCAGTAGCACCGTGTCACAAATCAAATTGTTGACAGGGCCCCTTTTAGTGCACACAACATCACCATGCGCTATGATTTTCCTTGGGTTTCGAAAATCCCTTAACTTATGGACATGAGAGTAGCTACCTATTTGTATCACCTCGTATTCATCATTTCGCTTAGTTGAAAATACAATTACAAATCTTCATATTGGCTGAAATATTAGCTGTTTTGAAGGATTGAACATTTGAAGCAGCAGAAAGAAAATGGATTCTGGAACGAGGTAAGGTAATGATTTCATCGTCAACGTTCAGTAAAAGCCTAGCGAAAATAAGAGCAAGATGGAACTATCTACAGAACCGTACTTGAGGAGAATAACAAAACACCCAACACAAGAGTACCCTCCATCATTGCCCAACAACCTGCCCTATGGAAGGTCTCCTTAATGCCAGAGATAACAATGTCCCAGTTGCTGAACTTCGCTCCCCCTATTATTTTTTAAAAATATCTTGCACGTTAATGATAGTCACTTTTTAAATTGACGATTCCAGTTAATAACTGTTGGTGCGTTTGTATGTCTTATTTGTTGTACCAGTAAAGCTTTTTACTGGAAATAAATAAATTAATTAACCTTATCAACACAACAAACGTTCCTTGATGAACAAATCGTGTGTTGGACTTATTGTGTTACAGGAACTACTGTCGCCAAAACTGCTGTATATTTATTCATCAGTGTATTGCAATTTATATGCAAAGACCACACCTGCCTTTGCACCATCAAAAATCATTAGATCTTTTTTCTTTTTACTTACTTGCGGAAATTTGAGTGTCTTTCAGTGAGTAAGGGACTGTTATTCGTAAAATCTGACATAAAAGTATCTTGGACACAAATATATTGGTGTATTCCGTATTCGTATCCTTAGCGCACTGCTGGGAATACATTTCATTACGTCAATATAGGGGCGCAGAAGCATGTGGTGTAAAACGTCCGGGCCAGTTAGCAGATAATCAGAAGCCGATCCATAGCAAATGCACTAATAATCTAAATCGGTACAGCGCTAATACTATAGGGGTACGCCCTCCATTTTAAGCCCGTATCACGGTAATAGCCTCACAGATATTCTGCTCAATTAGTGTAATGTATTCCTGCCATACAGAATTTCACGCTTTTCTTGAAGAAAAATTAATATGGTATAAGTTTCATGTTTACCATTGCAGCTTATTTTCATTGAGTGAAAACAGTTCCAAATATTGTTTCAAATTTTCATTGGTAGGAGTCTATTGTAAAACATAGAAATTATCTGTATATTATAATATTGAAACAAATAAAGTTATTAACTATAAAAAAACCAAGTGTCATTGCGTACAGTATTCCGAAACTACGTCTCATATTAATTTCGAAGTTCAGCCACTTGTTTGTACGTAAATAGACAAGCATCTCTCCAAAGGAAACATGGATACCAATTTGAAATAATTTCTTCGAAAGCACAGAATTATTATCAGATGCAGCTATAAGATCAGTAAGGACAGTACTAATAATGCTATTAGTAAGGAAGGGAAGTAGTATTTACTGCTTGTTCCCATCCAGAATTAGGTGTCTGCAAAAAGTCAATTTCATTAAAACCATAAAGGTTACATTCATGAAATGATAATGATATGGCGATAAATCAGAAAGTATAATGAAACCATCAGAATTGACTCTTAGAGATCAAGCGAGGGTGGAAATATTTTCATCATTTTTGCCGAATACGTGTAAAATGCAAACACCAAACTGAAAGGGAATATAAGGAACTTGTTACTACTTATAATGGAAAAATGAAACTCCCAATAATACCAGATGAAATATAACTTTTATATAACAGTGGAAAACTGGGACTATTGCCATTGATATTTCTTCATTTATTTACGCTAAAAAAAAATAAGCTTGTATCCAGTTTTAGAATGTATTGAGCAGTGAACGAAGTGATGTAAAGCTCGGACACTGAAATCATTAGGGAGGAAATAGAGCTGAAATATTTTCGAACCTTACAAGTAAGAATACTATATTAATAATGAGATATTTTGTGAAAAACAAAAATATTCAGTGAGAGATCTTTCTTCCGCCTTCATTTTGCTTGAGTCTGTAAAATAACTAAATTTTCCCAGGTTAAATCAAACGCTTAGAAAAAATAACAATATTAACTGTATAACTTCTGGTTGCTCTCGCAACTTGGTTCGTTTTGTGAAACACTAAGTTTTTACTATCATTCGTCAGATTTTTATCTTTTCCCTTATAAGCTAAATTCATTACAGTAGATCATTTTTAAATATTTTTTGTGGGGGGGAGAAGGGGGGAATTCATAAACACCACAGACATTGGAAGGAAATTATTATCAATAGTCATCCATTTTCAATCATTAACTGATGAGACCTCCTAGGATTATGAGTGATGATCATCAACCTCAGTCATCACACCTGATTCGGTAGTGGATTGGTGACCTTCCCGCATGTCGGAAGGAACCTATTCTAATGGGGCAGCTTACGGCTTGCCATATACTTGCGATTCATGTAACTTATAATACATGTATTTTTTGTGTAATGTATAGTTTATGTGGTAGACATTGGGGACCGTCCCAGTATTTGCTTAGCTAATTGCGGAAAATTGGCTATAAACCGCTCTCAGGATGTCCGGTTCAATGGGGCATGGAGTCCAATTGTACTTCCCCTATCCAATGTGGTAGCGCCGAGCAGCCAAACTGGCGGTTGGGATGTAAATACGTTCTGTTAATTGAAGCATGTCTACAGGAAGAAAGAAGAGTACGTAGTATGCTGTATTACAATTTTTTCCCTTCAGGTTGCACAAATGAGATGATTAACTGTTATAACCATGACATTGTGGAATATTACCAAACGTTTCAATATCTGAATAGAATTGGTTGCTCTTTGCTGAAGCAACAAAAGTTTTTCCCTCTTTTATTTATGAATCGCATCCTCAATTTTTTCCTCTTGGTTTCGTTCTGATGATCACAGAACGGCTCTGTTAGAGACTACAACAACACATGACACCAAATCGAACTATTACGGTATTTCTCAAAGGCTCGGTAAATGACAGCTGAAATTTCAAAGTTACGTTATATTGCCTTTGAAACTGAGGGCGTCACAAATACAGGGGACTGTAGAGGGAGAAGCTATCGACAGAGACATGCAGCGTTTATGGCTGTCAGGTAATGTCCATCGTTAAAGTGCTGCATTAATTGCGTGGAATGACAAATCGATGCGTTATGTACGGTCGAGTCAACGTCACTCCCTCCGTCCACGTCACTCTGCAGATAAAGTGAGAATTTTCTCACAGACGTGAAGAAATACTGACCTATTCAGGATCGGTGAAAGAGAACTAGACAGTTGATAATTACAGTCAGTGTGGCTCCATTCTGAAGTGTTACTGTCGAATCCGCAGCGTTATTCAACGTTAAATGAATCAATCTCCACGAACTCTAAGCAAACACTATAAACATAAAGTATAAATACACGCGATAAGTTACTATCACAGTATGTAAGCAACAATAATAATTCATTTAGTAGAAGGCAGATGAGAATCTCTGGCATAAAAAAGATATTAGAAACGAATGGTGACTGAATTTCTACACTAGCGTGTAAAAATCAGAGGCATAACAAACCATAACAAGATAATGTTGTGGACTTTAGACCCTAGGACCTCCTCTTCCGATTTCCAGGGTTCATTTATGTATTTAATGTGTTACTGAAGCTTGATTGGTTGTTTCACTTTTACTCTTAAAATGAATATCGGCATTACTTAAGCCTTCGTTTCAATACACTACCGAAGATTCGTAAACAATTAAACCATTGTGTTTTCTTATAAAACATAAAATGTTGTCACTGTTATACTTCCAGAGCTACGAATAGGCTTATACGAGCTGGAGCTAAATGAGTGGTGAAATCTTCGCAGAAAACGCTACTTCGTTATTAAATTTTTGATGACGATTTTTACACTGGCCATTTGAATTTAGGAGAGCCATATTTTTAGCTACAAACATGTAAGGGGAAGACCTATTAAAGTGATAAAACCATTTGTCATTGCGACTTGTATTGTGGGAGTTTAAATCATGCCATTCGTCAAAAAAAATGTTAATTCTATTTATACGAATTTTAGCAAAACACTCTAGGTGAATTTTGGGATGGCCCCACGATTTCGTTTTGAACTTATACATTTAATAAAAAAAACAAATACCATTACAAGCATAGACGATTCACAGCCAGATAACTTCATAATGGTAGGTCTGTTTGATTGGTCTGATGCCTAAGGTAAACACGCAAACAATTAATAATGGAGCGAGGTAAAAAAATTGAAAAAATAAAGCGTTTTCATATAACACTACCAAAAAATAATTTCGTGTGGTCCGAGAAGTAGAAAGAGAATCCCTGAACACGGTTCCTAACTCTAAAAATCCAAGTATCCTGATGAGGTTACTGTGGAAACAATGTATGACGCAAGATTAAGATGTTACTACTTAGCAGGTATCTGATAAATTTTCTTTCTTAAGGCAGGTGTTGATAGAGAAAATTCTGTTACCCCGTACAGTATTGTTTATAATACCCGGCTTTATTAACTGAACAAGGATTACAGCTGGCCAGATGAAGAGAAGCTACTATTTTCACTAACTACAACACTGGATTCGAGTTACACCATTCATACAAAATTCCGGTTTTCCATGATTTGCTTCAGGATATTTCTGATTAATGCTTCAATCATTACGACGTAACCCATCTGGTGTTCCCAATCCCTGCATTAAATAGAAATTAATTTCCACTAATCACCGCCCTTAATTACTTCGAAGTACATGAGCCATCTAGGCTAAAACTAAATCAGCCAACTAAAAGCTTCTACAGAGCAAATATTGCCTGGGTATTTAGTGTGACTTTTAAAGACATCGTTATTAATTACAGTTTGTTTCTTTGTTTTTTCCCCAAAGCTGAACATGGAAAGAAATTATCTTATTATAAAGGCGGAAAATTGAATTTAGTGCTTTATTTCGCCAAGAATAAACGTATTAAAAAGTTTTACACGTCATTTTTTTTTATGTGGCTTTAGCCGTAGGCTAATACAGCCAGTAACATCATATAATACATTCAGCTGATTATGAATTACACTTTAAGTACATATGACATACACAGAGAATCTTGAGAACATTTTCTTGCTCGATGCATTGAATATCCCTTTGTTGTTATATTCTATTTTTTGTCTGTATTACGTATTTGTGCATTTCTTTTATTGCTTTCAGCGATGGTGAGGATAAGACTTGTATTAGGTCTGCTATGTCCTTGATTTTAAGTTCGCCTTCTATTATCTCTTGCCTTATGTTCCTATACTGCTTGCATCTCAAGAGGAAGTGATATGTATCTTCCACATCGTCGCATTGTTGGCATTTCGAGTAGTCCACGATCTTCATGGTGTACATTCTGTCTCGTAGGAGTGCGTGTCCTGTTCTCAGTCTACTTATTGTTTTAATCTCACTTCTGTTTATTTTAAAGGGCGCGTACCATAGTTTGTGGTCTGGTTCCCCTGCTATGGTTTTGTACCAGAGGCTCTTGCTCGGTTCTTCTTCTACCCATCTTCTTTTCCAATCCTTCTTCACTATTTGTGTGATTGTGTGGTTGTAGTCGGTGTAGGGGATGGGTATCTCCTCTATATCTGCTGCATTTAATTGTCCCCGTGCTATGGCATCCGCCGCTTCATTTCCTCTTACGCCGACGTGCCCTGGGATCCATTGTAGTTTGACTCTTCTTCCCTCCGTTGTTGCCTTGATTATTTGCCTGGCTGCCTCAAACGCTAGGTAGTTTTTGCACGTGCTTTTGGGGATTCCTTTTATGGCCTGTAGGGCGCTTTTAGCATCCGAGCAGATGACTGCCTTAACAATACCCACTTCATTTATGTACTTGATTGCTTTTAAAATCGCTATAATCTCTGCTGAAAATATGGACATTGGGGTTGGTAGTCTGTACGCCTCATGCACTTCTTGCACCATGTCGATGTACGCTGCTGTGGTGGATCCCTCGTTCTCTCTTGATCCGTCGGTAAATATTTGTCTCCATCCTTCCCAACTACACGTCATTTCTTGAAGTCTGGCCACTGAGTGACCACACATTCCGCCTCTGACGTTGTTGCCTAACCTGATGAGGAATGCACGTGTCACCATCTACCCGCGAACAGCGTAAGTTATCTCTTGTTGGGTAAGTTGCAACTTTCTGGAAGGTAAATTCAAAATGTCCCATCATGTGCCTGCATACTCGTAATTATGGGAAACTGTGATTACACCGCAGCCAATACCGCACGCCTTCCAGCCCGGCTTAGTAGCGTTTTAATAAGCAAGTAATTAACATCAGATACATGATTCAACAGAAATATCTGTTTTAAGGATTTCACTGATTTTGTAAATAGACCTGTGAATGCTGTGCAGCTTCGATTGAGAGGAAGCCTCACGCTGCTGGAGTTACATGTAACTAACTGTTTGTTACCCGCGACTTTGTACGTGTGTACTTAGAATTTCATTGCCAAAAGTGGAAATTGGAAGCTGTTAGTAACGTAAGATTTGTACTTAACAACACCGAGTCGACATAATATGACGGGAAAGCCATCACTATATCATTCTACCATCCAATCTGTCTCATGAAGAGAATCAAAAAAACAAACGAAGGTGCGGGGATATGGGAGGGGGAGGGTTTAGCTGATGGCAGCTTTATTTTAGCTTGGTCTTTTCTTGTTTCTTCAGCATGAGCATCAGATTCTTTAGTTCTAATAACTTTAGACGCTCGAGCTCTTGTAGATCAACACCTTAGACCAGGTTAAGCCCACAAGGCATGTAGAAAAAGAAGACAAAATAAACTGGTGCCAGAAACTTTGAGGCAGACAAAAAGTAATAGTACAATGCAGAGCAAATCGACATTTATACTAATAAGTTTTGCCTCTAAACGAAATTTACTAACAAATCATATACTAGCAGACTGTGCTAGAAGCACAGCTTGATCAACGGACGTTACATTACAGATTAACACACGCATCCGTCTGTCTGTCACCATTCGATACGATCTCAAAACTTCGTGACTACAACTATGAAACTACTGAAAAAAATATCCTGTGTCCTTCCTAAAGATACGAAGTATTTCCTTCTCAAATTCCATCAATACCAGTTTAGTCGTTAAACGTAACTACAAGACAGAGATTTACTTCTATATTTATAATATTATTATTGAAGATCACATATACACTGACTGCGAGAGAAACAACGGCTGAGTCATCAATATAGCTCTCAAAAAGTGTACACCTACAGCATTGTTAGACTGCATACGGTTTTCCAATCATTGCACCCCTGAATTTGTGATATCTACAGTTTAACATGGAATCCGCGTTGCTAAGAAAAATTGTTAACATACACTCTTTACCTAAAAACAAAGAACGAAAACAGAACCATTCTATCACTTTGTGGTTAGGTGTGAAGACCTCTAAACTATTGCCACGGTTATAGAATCCTTTGCGCGTGACGTTTTGATGTCTGTTACTCCCTAGATAAACTAGAAAAAACTGTCAATAACACACATCACCAAAGCACATTATTTAGGACTGTAGCACTGGTGTCATATAATTTATGATTTGTTTTGATTTTATTGTTACAACAGATCTTTCCTTTGTCGGTACCCGTAGCCGAAAACTTAAATAAAGTGTGGTTCCTAATTTGGGATATTCAAAAATCTAGAAAATATTTTTCTGGTCCAAATTTAGTAGTATCAGGAAACATAATACAGTGCCAAAGTTTTCTTCCACGATGTTATTTTTAAGAATGAAATAAATTTTAAAGTATTTTTTTAAAATGAAAATTACTATGTATTACGTCCTCATTCGGAGTCTATTCAGAAATGTACCAAAGTAGTCTTCAAAACTTATTTTATGAGATGAATCAACCGAAAACCGTAAGAGTTGGGGTCACAAAAATAAAAGTTATTCTAATTTTTTTACATAATTAATCCATCGAAAATCATAAGTTTTTTAACTACTCACAATGATAATAGAAGAATTGGAGGTAAGTAGCCGTCGGAGCTACTCCCACAGGTGTTAACGTGAATAAGTCTTTATTGAGCCAAATAGCCAGAGAAATAACCATTTTTTTTATAACTTAGCATTTTATTTAAGAATACAGAACAAAGTAGTACTATGTAATTAACTGCTAAATATTTTGTTCAGGTGCAGAAGAAAAACTACAACTCTGTACTTAACTGCAACAACACTTGTTTCGCAGGAGGGTTACGGAAGTAACTCCCTTTCCCGCACCACCGGGACCCACCGGAATCGATGCGTCGCCTCATCATGGCCTGGACCAGCATCGAATACCCGCATAGTTTTCTCTCACTCAGATTTCTTGCGCAATCGATAGAGATGATAAATCTCCGCATTTCCATGGAGTTTTGCTTCAGTTCTATCTGCGTCCGCCGGTTCTGCTTCCACTTTCTTACAATGAAATTTGACATTTTCACAGTGACATATTTTTTGTTTTTGAGAGATGTGCATAGGCATCAATTATTGGTGGATTTAAACAAGAATTTAACCGTGGAGAAATATTTAAATGTTTAGTTTTCTCATACATCATAATACGATTATCCAATCAGCGAGCATTGATTCCCTTCCGTTATATGATTGTCTTTCACTGATCGCCATTAGAATCAAACAGTATTCAAGCGCTGCTAGCCATCTCAAGTATTTTGTTACAGTTTGTGTGTCATAAGATCACTAACTCAGTAAAGATTTGTAACAATAAAAACGGTTAAATAAATAAAACAAATTAAATAGAAAAGTCATCCAAATAACGTAGATGCTGCAGCATGACAGCATGATTCTCTAACTCTGAATATGAGCTTCACCATAAACTTCTGAAATCCTTTTTACCCTAGCAAACGATAGAAAGTATCCTATTCGTTCGAGATTAATCGCGAGGGAATGATTCTCATTTAGGTAGTGTTTGAACGTGTCGTCCTACGTAGAATGCCACCCGGTTTAGTTTCAGGAGCTTACGGGCAAAGCCTCGGGGCCCTCAAACACTAATGGCAAATTGCCACTTGGAGCCCCAACACGAATCAATGGAGAAACTTGGCCGTTATTCTCCCTCTCTTAATTCTTTATTTCTTTCTCATCTGTTTTTTTTTCTGTCTCGTTGTCGCTTCATTTTCTGTGCGGCGTTAAAGAGCACAGAAGAAGCGAAAACAGAAGAGACTAACTAACGGAGGAAATATTCTTAAACACACAGTTTTCGTAGCTACTGTACCAGACCTGTTATAAGTAAAATTAAGAAATTAATTACGTAAAAAGAGCTACTTCTTTTAATACTCACCAAAGTTGTATTCGAACCTTACTTTAGAGAAAGAAAGTGTGTGTGTATTTTTGATACTAAAAAATGCTTAATTTGGATAAATCAGATCATAAACAATAAATATTGATTAGAAATGTTATTGTTCTTGTTTTAGCCTTAAGTTAGGTTGAGAGACCTAGACTTCACCATTCTAAAATAAAAATAAGTCAATGAGAAGATAATCAAAACGGTAGTAGGGCTACGTCTAACTTTAAAGATACAAGTCAAATTCGAAACACGATCTATAACGCAGTCGAAATATGTCTGATTATACTTAAACAGGTCATAATAACAGCAAAGGATCCAAACTATGAAAAGATACATATAAAAAGAAAATATATTGACTATCGAAAAAGAGGAAATAATACTACGATAAAAAATTATTGTTTCCAAATACTTTGTGAAGACGTGAAGTAGTGGGAAAACAAGTGATGAGAACAGCGGCTGCAAATAGCCTATACTTAACATGAAATTGTATCAAGTTCGAATTTAAGGAAATACGATGGTCTAGAAAACAGTGCATAAAACTAGCAATACTGTTAGGTTTAGTCATCAAACTGAACGGGTCCAAATATCTCGCGTGTCGATAGTGACCAGTTTTTGCAGAGTGCTTACCACAGCCGGAAGCACGTATATTGTTATCAAATTCGCAACTTCGGGAAGTACTTTTACTATAAGTTAATGTGAAAGCGATTTGTTTTTCGAGCGTTCAGGTAGCTCGGTTTTAAAGGCACTTGCTTTCAAAAGTTCCTTGCTCCAGCCCCGGCTTCAAATCCTCGTGCAGGCAGGAATTTTTAAAAGTTGTATTTGATCATATGAGTTACGCCAGGTCGTTCCTTGGTTCGGATTCCACATTACACTGTAGGTCCCAGACCCTACCTCACACATAATGGCATAGTATGCCTCCTTCGGGAGGATCCAAACAACCTTCGCGTTGTGTACTAAGTTAGTTAACTTAAGTTCGATTTATTTTCTGCTGAACTTGAACATGTAAATGTTATAAAATTAAGCCTATGCAATAGTGGTTTAAACGATAAAAATATTTCTATTATGGATAACCTCTTTGTCGAATATAAATATCTAAATTCTTCTTCTTTCCTTAAATTGACAAGGGTATGGAATTTTTTATTTCCTCACTTAAAAAAAAAAAATTGTGTTCTAGTCATAGACAGAATTAACCCTTCTGATTTTTACACCACTCCTCTTTTTATGCACTAAGGTGCTGGTGGTAAAAACCAAAAATTTACAAATGGTGTTGGTATTTAGTACATACGATATCATATTTACGAGTCTGCAGTTTGTTTATTAAGGCGTAGACAGAAGTGAAATTCATCACGTGCTTCATTCAAAGCCTGCAAATATTCCAAAGGAAAATCTGAAACGATTGTTTACTGTTATTAAGGGATTCATTAGTGTAAAATTGCTTCTCTGAGACTGCAGTCTGCAATTATTTTAAATATTGCTCTCAGAGAAGCCATATGAATAATAACTTAATGTTCCTGTAAATCATCAACAAACATAAACTTTCCAAATTAGTGATAGTTTCAAGGAGAGGTACAAACAAATGATGCCCTCAAACATTATTAAAACATTGCATACAATATAAATTCAAAAAGATAGGATGAAATACTAGAAATCGGAAAAATTATAATTGCTCTTCTGCTTACCTACCGATCCAGTATTTTTTTGATAGCTTATCTGTGAATTAACAGCACAAATCTCAAATCACGCGTGACGAAGTCGCGGACACAGCTAGTAAAATAACAAAAATTTGGATAGCTGAGAAGTTACGACATCGGATCAAGGCAAGACCGACGCAATAATTCGAAAATGACCTTTCAACAAATACCGCATTGGTTTTTGCCATAAACATATGGGCACCTATGTAGAGTTCAATTACATCATTTTTCTCTCTTTTTTTTTTTTTTACTTATTGCTTTATGCCTCGTCGACGCCTAAGGTCATTAGAGGCGGGAGGGGACTGCGGACAAGGAACGGGAAGGAATTAGGCCATGTCCTTTTTTGTAGGAAGCATCCCGGCATTCGCCTGGAGTGATTTGGGGAAACCATGGAAAACCCAAATCTGGATGCCCGGACGGGTATTCGAACCCACGTCCTCCCGAATGTGAGGCCAGAACGTTAACTGTTCACCCACCACGTTCGGCAATTGCATCACCATCACATGGGTGAGATGCATGTTTAAGTATTCTATCCTACCGTGGAAGTGAGATGAGGCAAATGTTCTGCTGTTTTTACCATGGTCAAAAGATTTACCTCCCCATTAATAATGATGACTTTAGAGCTAACCTAGTTGACAGTCATCTTCTGCTGACTTTATTCTTGACCACCTTCACCGTACAGGATTTTCGTGGCTCCTCTCTAACGTACGGAGATAAAGGCATTGCCGACCATTTCTTGCTTCCATTCTCCTGGGGCTAGGAAATGGTTTTTCTTCTTCTTCCGATGTGGGGATGGCACGTCGGGAATTTGAACCCCCAACCTCCAGAATCGCAGCCCGACTGGAAAGTGATTACTGGGATGGCTGAAGGTAAGGATGAGAAGTTGGATAGGGAGAGGGTAGCATTATGTAAAATGTATCATTCAAGGTAACCGCCCGATGGGTGTGAGAGATTCGTAGTATATGCTGTATCCCACGTCATACTTCAAATGTACCCTGCTCTGTTAACTGCATTTCCGGCCAGACGAATTTCAGTTACGTTCCTTTATCACGCATAACCGTAAGGAAAAATAGTTTTCCAGGATCCGTTTTACTGGCCATCAATTTCACTGTTCTCTGCCGTTGCTGACGTATGTGATTACAGAAGACGCCGAAGTTTTATTGCTTCTCGCATGGTTCGCGTTAAGTACCTGCCTGTATCATGACACACATGTGTTTGACCATAGGCTTCCGCTATGGTTGTTATTGCACATCCACAGCAACCTCCCGGTCAATTATTAACAGGGACGGTTTCCCGTTGCCTTCCTGAGATAGTACATAATGTTTGCACAATGTACTGTCTGCCAAAATCGTAATGGATGTTGTGAACCTACTGACCCTACCATTTCCCGAATAGTGGCTGAGAAAGCAAAAAATTTACCAGTTTCCACTACAGAAGATTCTAGATAAAATTTTTTTTACTTATGGCTTTACGCCTCGTTGACATCGAGGTCATTAGAAGCGGGATGGGACTGGGGACATGGAACGGGAAGGAATTCGCCCATGGCCTTGTCGAGGAAGCATCCAGTCATTCGCCTGGAGTGATTTGGGGAAACCATGGAAAACCCAAATCTGGATGCCCGGAGGGGGATTCTACCCGGCGTCCTCCCGAATGCGAGGCCAGAGCGTTAACCACTCACCCACCACGCTTGGTGGGGAACAAGGAACATGTAGGAATTCGGCCATGGTCTTTTGAAGGAAACATCCCGGCATTCACCTGGAGTGATTTGGGGAATCCATGGAAAAACCGAGCGTGGTGGTGTAACGGTTAGCGTTCTGGCCTAGCATTCGGGAGGACGGTGGTTCGAATCCCCGTCCGGGCATCCAGATTTGGATTTTTCATGGTTTCCCAAATCACTCCAGGCAAATGCCGGGATGCTTCCTTCAAAAGGCCATGGCCGAATTCCTTCACATTCCTTGCCACTCATCCTTTCCCGTCTCTAAAGACCTCGCTGTTAAGAGACGTTAAGCAGTTAAAAAAAAGAATCCATGGAAAACACAAATCTGTATGCCCGGACGGAGATTTGAAACCTGCGGCCTCCAGAATGCGAAGCCAGAGCGTTAACCTCTGCATAAGAAAGGAAAACTGAAAAGCTCTGTGCTTCTACGTACAGATTAGGAATTTTGAACGTATGTGCTCCTCTTTCTCTATATGCTGTGACCAAGTGTTTCATCTGTTTTCCTCTTATCATTCCCAGAATTAAGAAGGTGAATGGAAAGCCTTCACATAAGTCCTCACATGGTTCTATATTTGCCAGGTGTGTCACTAATGTAAGCAGTTGTACTTAGTCCCTGGGGAGAGTCGTCTTAAGGATTTATTCTTCAAGTGTTCTATGCACAATGTGGTAACCACAGGTTACAGAGTGCATCCGTGGGTGATACTATTGGCGTGCTTGTAGTTCCCTTCTCAAAGATGATTTGTGCGGTGAGAATGTTTCCTGTAGTCTGTCGTAGAAGAACCGTTTCTATGAGTAATAAGTAGAACTGGCTCAGTATACCCGAATCCGAAATACTAATATTTCGAGAGTTCGTAGTAACAGTGCCTAATGATTCAAATTTTAAGATCAAATATCCAGTGGTTGGTCAGAGAATTATGGAACTTGCGTTTCGTTGAGCCAGTTGTTGAATGGAACCCGTTATCGAGTTTCTTTTTCAGGCCATTTAGTGCCATGGGTGATGGGATTTTCTTAGGATAAATTAATGCAGAGGTCCTGAATTCAGTATTCATAACTACCTCCCTTGAAAATACATTACTGCACAGAATTTACCGAGCGTGGTGGGTGAACGGTTAACGTTCTGTCCTCGCATTCGGGAGAACGCGGGTTTGAATCCCCCTCCGGGCATCCAGATTTGGGTTTTCCATGGTTTCCCCAAATCATTCCAAAAGGCCATGGCCGAATTCCTTACCGTTCCTTGTACACAGTCCCATCCCACCTCTAATGACCTTAGACGTCGACGAGGCGAAAAAAAAAAAAAAAAAAAAAAAAAAAAAAAAAAAAAAAAAATTTGCACAGAATTTCTTAACAAATTTAGCTTGAAATACTAGTAGGACAGGTTGTAACGATGTTTACTAATGGAATACGTTTACGAATACTCTCCGAATTCAATACCAAACAGTTTTTTAGTTGATTACGGTGCTGGCAGCTGGTATTATCTTTAGAAAGCTTATTAACACCTCTCTGACATAAAACCGATACAATCACAACTGTAGTGGTCTAGAGAGCAAGCAAAACTTGTTCATCGCAAACTATGGCATATCGCGAAACAACACGAGTGGGTTGTTTGCGTGTCAGAAACAATTTAATATTTGGCTTGGGCTGGATTGCTTATGCGTACGGTAACTTTGATTACAGTTTGTGTACCTGTCAGATGCAGCAATGTGCTGCGTGTTTGCTAAATGTAACGATATTTGCTTACATCGCCATACGAATTATGGGTGGAACAGAAAAGTGGTAGATGACGTACACGTACAAATATCTAATTCATAATGTCACTATCATAAATTAGTCAGCACACACAAAAATTGATAAAACTCTGATTCATAAGTTACTGTGATAAACGTATAAAGATTCATTTATTTGTTCGCAGAATCTTGTTTAAAAATGAATATCTGATATTCCATAATACCTGCTGATTTTTGCATTTTAGTAGATAGAGTTCATTCATTGTTTTCTACAATTTTTTCATGTTTTGTATCGAGGTCATTAGAAGCGGTAGGAGACTGGGAACAAGGAATGAGAAGGAATTCGGCCATGGTGTTTTGAAGAAACCTTACCTGCATTGGTCTGGGGTTATTTCGGGAAACAATGGAAACTGAAATTTTGAGAGGCTTACGGGGATTGAACCCACGTCCTTCCGAATGCTTGGCTTCTTTTATATTAGAGGCGGGAAAGGACTGGGAAGGAATTCGGCCATGGCGTTTTGTAGGAAGCATCCTGGCATTCGCCTGGAATGATTTTGGGAAATCATGGAAAACCCAAATTTGGATGCCCGGACGGATATTCGAACCGGCGTCCTCCCAAATGCAAGGCCAGAACGAATGCTTGGCGCTGCTTGCTCACCAGGCCGGTGTTTTTCTTCTAAGAATAAAAACTGATAAAGAAACTAGCCTAGTCCATAACCCGAAGGTGGGTTGGATCTTCCAGAAAGAGGCATGCTAGGCAACTGTGTCAGAGGTAGGACGGCCAGTTCCTTTCCTCTGAGACCTTCAGTTTAACGTGGAATCCGAACCACGGAACGACCAGGCATAGCTCATATGATCAAACACAATTCTTAATATGTAGCACATATTCTGATATATTAATTTTTATGCGATATATGGATTGTCAATGATATATTTGTCAAACGATTAATAAAAGAGCTTTTTTTTTGGCTTATGACTTTACGCCTCGTCGACGTCGAGGTCATCAGAGTGGGGACTAGGAACTGGAGGGAATTCGGCTATGGCCTTTTGAAGGAAGCATCCTGGTATTCGCCTGGAGTGATGTAGGGAAACCATAAAAAACACAAATCTGGATGCTCGGACGGGGATTCGAAACCACGACCTACGAATGTGGGGCCAGAACATTTTCGCTTATCCACCCTGATCAGTGAAATTACGTTGCTAAAACGACTATAACGTATTTGTAGACGAACCTGTACCATCTTACTTATATCTGCAGAGAATTTATGAATGTTTACATAAGCAAGACTAAAGTTAATTGTCGTGTGCTCTTATTTCAGAGACTGCAGTACAAATCACACAGATTTCTCCTCCTAGTTTAAATGAATATAATTATTTAGGTAGACTTTTAATTTATCAACACAGTAATTAATTAAATTTTTCGAATCAAAAGATATAAAATAACCATCCTTTTTCCAAAAATATAGTAAAAAGCTTCAAGTGCACAAAATTTATATTAGTATCCACAACGTTACTTGTTGAAAAGAAGAAACTGTTACATGACAACTATGCTGAACAACCTACTGCTACGGCTACGGAAAGAAGTAAATGTGCAGAGAGCAATCAGTAAATTTTTAACAAAAACTGTGGAAAATGTATTAATTTAACAGTGGAAACATTAATAGAAAATTTAAATTTATGTACAATGAATGAGTCTAAATTAAAACAAAAACACTGAAATTTTTTATGCCTAAAGAATGTCTATAGTCGTTGAAGATTAGTGGTTCGAAACTTCAGGATATTGGTTTCGACTCACTGAAAGCCTGAGGTTCGAGAGAGAGTGTTCGGGTAACTGGATTGGTGGATTTTTGTTGTGCCAGGCAAGTGTCAACAAAACCCGCGTGGACTGCCTGCACTTAACGCAACCTTCGCCATCTCCAAGAGCAAACTCCTCAAGTTTCTTTGCATAGCAAGTTCAGTCTGAAGTGTACTTTCCTCAGGTAAAGTGACGGGGAAGGTGCGGAGAGAAGATGATTAAATAAACAATGTAATGGGATCGAGGATAAAGGTAAGTAATTCATCGTTTCTATTAGAGAATGTTTTAGCGACACTCAATGTCGGAAAATTGTGCTAATTCTAAAATGCTTCAAAGGTAATAACATTCTGTATGAATCTGAATGATTCAAAGTACACAGCTGCGTGGTGGGTGAGCGGTTAACGTTCTGGCCTCACTTTCGGGAGGACGCCGGTTCGAATCCCAATTCGGTCATCCAGATTTGGGTTTTCCATGGTTTCCTCAAATCACTCCAGGCGAATGCCGGGATGCTTCCTTCAAAAGGCCATGGCCGAATTCCTTCCCGTTCCTTGTCCCCAGTCCCATCCCAGCTCTAATGACCTCGATGTTGACGAGCCGTAAAGCACTAGTAAAAAAAAAAAATCAAAGTACACAATTTAGCAGCTTCTGTGTTTCACTAAATTGTCTTCACCTACATCTCACTTCGTTATATCTGCACTTCTCATCCTTATCCAACCTGCTCCATGTTTTTCCTGTAGGTTCAGTGTAGATTCTAGCTACGACCCTAAATATCACGTCCCAAGTAGAGCGACCTGATGGCTCAGTTATTGAGGCGTCCGACAGGAGATCGAAAGGTCCCCAATTCGAATCCCTGTCTCCGTGGGGGATTTTCAAAAGCTCTTAACCAGACACTCATCTGTGACTTGCTGTGTAATGTGAAGTACACAATCCTGGTTCGGATTAAGCTGTAGGTTCCCTATACCTGGTGAGATTACCGGGTTAGATTAAGGTGGCTACGATAGAGGCGGATTGTGCAGCCATTACGACAACACGAGCCTTTACCCTTAGTCGTCCTCTGGGTCTACGGTAGCCCATTTACAGTTCCTACATTTTTCAAAGTATTCCTCCAGTATTCATTTGCAACAGGACGTCATTTGTTCGACATGGAATCTGGCGATCGACATTTTAGAGCCCCAGTAATACGTCCATTGCTGAGCATGCAACTCAATAGTCCGCCAGCTAGCTAGAATATATGCATCGCTCTTATTTCTTGGGATACCGTCAACGAGTTAGCAACAGGGCTAGTTAGTCACTACACCAACATGGCCATTATATGACAGTTGAAATCAGTAGGGCCAACGGACATCCCTCTATTTTACTAGAACGGGTTACGAGATACTCAACTTTTCTGTACATTCTCAGCTGTAATGAAGATACGTTTTAATAATTGTTTCTGTAGTTGCTTGTTTTATTGCAAAAATCCTTAGTTGTCCGCTCCCTCTCCTACTAGTATCCACGATGCTTTCATGAAATCACGATTCTCACATTAATGCAATAGTAAGGTGTCAGATACAAGAATAGAATAGTTCCAGTACAGAAGATAGTCTGCGCAAGTCATATGGTGGCTTCCCACCGCCCATGGTTTTGTAGGCCGCACTGTGCAGCCGAATTGTACGGATCAGCACGCGCCACGGGCTAGCCCTCGCCACCTCCCCACCACCTTGCCTAGTGTCTTTTCAGCTTCCCGGGCGTTTGATGTTTACCGACATGGGTGACGGGTAGAGGCGCGCCATCCGTGCCAGGAGAGGAGGCAAATGTACGGGCCGTGGGAAGCTATCTTTAGGGCAGTAAAGTGCAAAATCCCTCAACTGACGTAGCAAATACCTCACGCCCACACACGCCTAAAGTCCCACACAACGCAAGTCTACAAAAGGTTATTTTACCCTGAAAACTGTTTACGTCTGCCTAATTCCTTACCTTCTAATTCTGCATTCTTTCTCATCTTCTCTTACCGATCATACTTCTGAAAAACATAACTTCCGTCCGCGTAATACATATCACACAGCCAAATTTCAAGTTTGATATATTTCCGGTAGAAAAATTGTTTTCACTTCAGCGCAATTTCGTTGTTCCATATGAGGTCTCTAATGACAGTTAAATTATTCCCTATCTTGGATCCTGCTGAGAGTTCCTCATCAATGAAATCGCAAGCTGTTATCATACTTCAGGATAGGCCGATTTATTTGTCATCTTAAGCTGTTTTCCTTCCAATACGACAGAAACTACATAACCATAATCTGATTAAACTTGTGACTTTATTCTTTTTCCACCTTTGTACAAGCGTTGAAATTGATCTTGTACTGTACCTTTTTTGAGAGTCTCCCCAATCAACGATGTCATCAAAAAAATTCCATTGGTTTTGTCTTTGTCGTTGCCTGTGAGATGACTTGATCGTCGTTGCATCTCATTCTTCTCTGCAGTGAAGTAAAGACTAAACAGAACTTCACCTTACCTTAAACCTGTTTTATCCCCAAGGTTTTTATCATTGTTGCTGGCGTTTTAACACAACTTGCATGCCAAGGCAGGTGTTCTCTATTCTTCTGACGGAGGTGTCATTGATTCCAATGTTTTACTGTTACTCCGCGTATTTTTGACAAACGCATTTTTTTCTTATGAATTTACACCTCGTCGACGTCAAAATCATTAAAGGCATTAAAGAAGCCATGGCCTTCTGGAAGAACGATCTCGGCATTCGTCTCGAATGATTTCGGAAACCATGGAAAACCGAATTCTGGATGGCCGAACAGGGATTCGACCATGCGTCCTCCCGAATGAGATTGACAAATAAAGTCCTCATACCCATCAAGCATCATTTCAGCTGAGAACAACGCTTCGGCTGGCCTGCAGGTGACATATCATGTTATCTTGCTTCTGCAACAAAAATTATATGTTCATTTAAATCACAATTACAGTCTGAAAAGGGTATGTAGGAACAAGATATCAGTGTTCAGACAAATCAGTTATATATCTTGTTGACCAGGAGGAGAAATGTGAAAACAATGACAAAGCGTAGTTCCGAAAAAGGCTTCACCTGAGGAAAACGTAAAACCTTATGACATGACTTAAGGCCTCTGAATTTTTTATTTGCCAGAGAGTGCTCCTGATCGAAAGATGGTTCCAGCGAAAAGGCTTTACGTTGTCGCGAAGCAGCTACCTGTGTCCATAATCCCGCTGCTTCACGACAGGTAATATTCGCTTACTACCTCCCATCGATTTCCGATAGGTGGAGCGACAGGAAATTATTCCCCATCTATACTTATCAGCAATTAATCCCCACTGCTGGCAGTGCGTTTAGCTTCTTCGCTGCTCACGCGGCCGTCACACTGATGGATGATTCATATTCGTCAGCGTACAATCGCTCAAAATATACGACGTCAGTTGTATCTGGGTTAACTGAGAAGCAGAGTTGGGTGCAGGTATTCATATGATACAGATGAGTTACAAATAACAGATTAAGCCTTTCAGTCAGATTGTAGTTACCAACTTGTGCCACATAATCCTCGTTCACAACATACGAATACTACGTTTATTGGTGAACATTAATACCTATCTTAATACATGTCATTTAATTAGAGGGATACATCGTAGCATATTTCCGTTAGACTTAACTTTCTGCAGTCTATACTGAACACAAACCCCATTTATCAATACCTAAGCATTGCGTTCTGGATGATAATTAATTAGAATTAATGTTATTAATGTACACAACATAATATGTTCAATGTGTATTTTCAAAGAAAGTGTGTTCTAACAAGATAGCGAAGAAACATGTAGGTTTTTCAATGTTCACTTTTGCCCGAGAGATGAAAATAATAAATAAAGTTGGATGATTCAGAGATGTAGATGAATAAGATAAGGCGAAGGGGACCACTTGAACGTACGAGGATGAAATGTATCCTCACGGATTCCGCCGATACTGCAGTCCTTCAGTTGAATAGTCTGGTAAAGACTACTCGCGTAAACGTAATCGCCAAAATCTTCTATCAACCATGGCGACGAATATTTATTTGTTATATGAACGTATATCAGTTAAGTCAACAAATTTAAAAACATAGATGAATCGAGTTCCTTTAGGTTCTGCGATTATTAGTGCGGTCAAGTGGAAAGGCTCACGTTGATCAGAAGACTAAAATACAAATGCCATACAAAATGACAATGAAGTTAACGAATAGTATTAATACGGATTAAGGAAATAAGATACTCTATGAGTTACCCCAAACTGTATGATTATTGAATTTTATTTATAAAGGTATCGTCCAAGTGTATATGCTGGAGTCATAAGTATATAGAGATAAATACAAAAAACTATGTGAATTCAAAATATAATTGAACAACTCAGAGGTGAGGATTTTTTTTTTTTTTTTTTTTTATTTTTTTTTTTTTTTTTTTTAAGTTTATGGTTAACCGAAAATCTGTAGAAAAACAAGACAAAGTAGAGACGGGAGGGCGCTAATGACCCCGTCGTCGACGCGCCCTAAAATCCTAACAACATAGAGACGGGATACCTGGCAGAGGGGAAACAGGTTTTCAATATTTAGAAAAACAACTTTCAGACTACATCAGATTCAGCAACACATTTTAATTCTGCCTACTGTCTGATAACAGTGAAGTCAGCCGTATCAAAAAGCAAGACAGAAATAGAAACTGTACGTGGAACAATTAAAAGTTATTCATATGTACAGACATTTGCAGAAATTGTAAATGAAGTACAAAGGAACCCCTGTGGGCTAATTCGGTTGGTGAAGAACGGAACTCACTTAATAAAATGATAATTAAAGCAGGTAAAGAAGCAATAGGAATAAGGAAAAAAGGAGGCAGGAATTCTAATATAGAAAGCTACATATAGGCGAACTAGGGGAAAACATTATATTTATGGAATAAAAAATCCAGTTATAGAAACTGAATATGATATGTTTTGATAGCGTTGAGTACTGACAAATCAGTAATAGTAGATTTCCGGATAACTGTCAAAATATTTAGGGGAAAAGTAGATAAAAGAAACTGATATCAAAAGTGTGTTGTTATGGAAAGGCACAGATTTTTATGTATGTATCACTTCCAAACGACGAAAGAAAGCCAGACTAACAGATACAAAAACTGTCGTACCGATACCTTATTACTGTGTGCTTCAAAACACTATCAATGGTAGTGCACCAAAGATTAGACAGGGAAGAGGAGGGGAAATTAGCTGAAAAATAAATTAGGTTCAGAAAAATTACGAGCGAAAACAAAAAGGATTATTTGCGGATACTAATTTCGTGCAACAGGCATTAAACAGATATAATGGTCAACTTTAATTTATAATCGACCCCTGTCGTATTCGCATCGGGTACTTAAATAAAACAATTGAATACTGTGGGTAGGTTTCGTACACCGAGAAAATCCCCAGATCAAGGAATCACGGCGCCACACAACCGTCCTTCAGTTTATACGAATCTACGCGGTTATGACTGAAACACTGAGGTTAGGAAGGAAAGTGTCTGGCGTCACTGTCTACATAGCTGTTTCCCATGCCAAACGCGTCGAAAGACTTGCGTCGGCGCAACACGTCCCTAGTTTTTTGACGGCTCGTTTTATGCCCGCTCAATAATGCGTGCTGACGGTCCGCGTGAGACCTCGCATCTAAACATAAATGCGGTAAAATGAAAGGGCTGATGGAAATGAGAGGCGGCCACGAGCGCATAGTTTGGTAGGCTTACCTGCATTGAGCCGAGCGGTGATAAATTGCAACAAACACGCGAGTATTTGGCACTTGCGTGCTCGCGTTAAGCTCGACGTATAGATTCCACGTGGTTGTTGAATTCCTTTTGGTCGAGCCGTAAATCAAAGCAGTGTCGGTTCGTTCGTTGGACGTGTAGCGGTATATGACATACGAGTGAATCTGCAATGCGTACAAAACACACGACATAAACTACTTGTTGCTTGTATGCTGTCATGCTGCAATCGGGTAACGACAGGTACCACTGAAGTGATAAGCGCTGTAAATACGTTAACCTGAAAGATGTAACAGCCTAATGGATTTGGTGTGTAGATAATCATTTAAGTTTGTAGGAGGATCCTCGAATATACTATATTACACACAATTCCAAATTCTTCTCCGAACTAAGTAAGTGTGATTTTCAATCTCCATGTTTTTGGATAAAAACAAATCTTATAAATATATAGATATATATATACTCTCCTGGAAATTGAAATAAGAACACCGTGAATTCATTGTCCCAGGAATGGGAAACTTTATATACACATTCCTGGGGTCAGATACAACACATGATCACACAGACAGAACCATAGGCACATAGACACAGGCAACAGAGCATGCACAATGTCGGCACTAGTACCGTGTATATCCTCCTTTCGCAGCAATGCAGGCTGCAATTCTCCCATGGAGACGATCGTAGAGGTGCTGGATGTAGTCCTGTGGAACGGCATGCCAAGCCATTTCCACCTGGCGCCTCAGCTGGACCAGCGTTCGTGCTAGACGTGCAGACCGCGTGAGACGACGTTTCATCCAGTCCCAAACATGCTCAATGGGGGACAGATCCTGTAACGTTATCTCTGTTACTTAAATATTTAATTAAATTTATTGTTAATTGAAAATTGATAAATTTACTTAAGTATTGATTTTTGTCTTTAATATGGGATAAAACTACCTGGTAATAATTTGACAAGCAATTTATAATTATTAAAAAGAAGAAAAAAAAACAAATCTAATTACAATAACAGAACATTGTTTCCGGCATGGCTAATAATTAAACTCCGAATAAACAAAATTATTGGGCGCTGTCCTTATTGTTCAAAAACCAAACTCGTTTAATGCAGAGACACTTGAAACTCTTTACAAGGCGCTTCGGATATTCCAGAGGTCACATGTGGTTACACATGCTGCTGCAATTATTTTTTACATTACCATATCGGTGTTGTATTCACGGCACTGGTTGACATGATGGCTTCGTTGCACTCAGGTGTGCTCATATTCACTGCTCACAAAAAGAGAAAAGAATAAACACTTGATTCACCACTTCGAATCTGATTAAGCCAGGTCACAACATGGCTTCCTTCTCCTCCACCA
Source organism: Vandiemenella viatica (assembly GCA_031002005.1). Lineage (NCBI taxonomy): Eukaryota > Metazoa > Arthropoda > Insecta > Orthoptera > Morabidae > Vandiemenella > Vandiemenella viatica. The sequence continues at coordinate 13,599,635 of CM061921.1, forward strand.
GCAGCAGCCGCTCCCCCTCGTCCTCCTCTGCACCCACATGTCGAGGATCTTTTTCGCGGCAATACCGCTCCACCAATCCGATTCCTCCAGCCGATCCACCCCGTTGGTGGTGGCGAAAACATGTAACAAAATTGCAGTGTGAGCCCAGTAGATGGCAGAAACTGTCCATTTCAGTCACACTCACACAGTCACACTTTGAATCGTCCGTGAGCGCCCTCTGCTATGTCCAACAACCCAGGTACACATATTTGGAAGTGTGCCACCTGTAGTGTATATTCCATAACACTACATAGCCCTCAGTTGTCGTTGATTTTTATGCGACCACACAAATGATCTGGTCGAATCAAAATCATGATAGTGTAACTCTTACTACTTAAATTGTTGTCACGTCCCAACCTTTCACTCTTCACTATTCATTTCGAGTGTCAATTTGAGGTAGAACCATCCCATGCCGGACTATATCCCTATTATATTACCATGTGTAAAGAGTACTACAATATTTAAATTACCAACATAACTTCATCCCATCTGCACTTAGTCAAAATGTATTTCTGAACCCCTGAGCTCTTATGTTACAATCACACCTTTCATCATTTATTCTGTCACTCACACCAAATCCTTAAGCCTAAAGACAAACTTATTATTAAATGCACATTTAAACTTTTAATTATTTATATTCCACTACAAACCTCTCCACTGATTATGATCCAGATTACAATTTAAAAAAAAAAAACAATAATTTACACATTATATACAATCTTCATATTTTTTTTTTACCTCATTGATTCATCTACCAATTATAACGACTAAATATAAGTTTGTATCAGAACATTATTGTAAGAAACATAACCCTAACACTTTTTGAAATTGTCTCATGACAACAGTATTTTAACGTAAAACTCGCAACAGATTACATGACCAGCATAAAAAAACTCCTTAAAATTGATTAGAAATTACATTCTTTCTCAATGTACTACAAAAAATTTTCATGGTAACATTGTTATGTCCATTTTTACAGATTTTATGACAAGATGACAAGAAGGAAAATATTAGCTTGGAGACAAAACTGACATTGGTACACTCATCCATGGTAATTCCTTTTTTTTTTTTAATAAAAAAATATTCAAAAACCTTTCTCTCACATGGTATTACTGTATTTATGTGTATGACATTTCCATTTTCCTCTCCGTACTCGACTTGACAAGTGATCCACACCACCGTATGACACCATTCCACCCTCATGTGCTTTCATGCCCTTACGTCTAATCATATTAAATCTGAAAAAAGCTTATATCGCTTCATAAAATAACCTCGTCCTCACTATGGGACATATTCATGGCCTCACTATATTGGCAAAATAATTATTACTTACTTGTCGCCTATGCGACAATCTTTATAACTTTATACACTCAACTATCTGGGCGCACCCTTCAATCTATAAAAACAAAACCAAACAAACCAACCTACTGTTCCAAGGTTGTCAAGCCAACCCCGCTGTCCTCCTATGTTTAACAAGGGTTTTTTTTAAACCTTTTAACAAAAAAAACCTGACAATTAAACTTGTACCTCATTTACATAATTAACTTTTGTATCCTATGAGTAAAATTACCATGCTCAGTGTTCTCCTCTGAATGTCAAATGTAATGCTGCGTCTGTGTGGTATATCCGTAAACCTCATGCACAAATTTAAACCACTAAAAAAAATCCTTTTATTTTTCCGTTCTAACCTTCTTGCACTATTGGAAAGAAAAAATATCCCTTTATTTCTCATTAACATCTGTTATTCGATTTGAAATACATACGTATGTTGCATTGGCCTGTGTTGAGAACAATCATCTGTTTACCTATTGTATCGTTGCACCTGTTACACTCCCCCTTGCTCGGTCCTTACTACCTGAGACAACTAACTACCTATCAGGCTGACCTTGGGCTATTGTGTCCGCGAGCTGCCCTAGACTCCCTAAGGAAATTCCGTTATCCCCTGGAATGTCACAGCTGACGCCTTACAGCGTGAAATTTCTCATCCTACGGCTGCCCTTAAATTACAATATATATATTTCAGAACATCCTCGCAACCAATAATTGACTGCTTATCAACCACTCCGCATAAAGTTAAAAATTATCTTTCAAACTATGTTTTATATTACCATTAATTCCAACCAACTATGAAATATTTTTTTTCTATAAATCTAAATCCTGACCCAAAAGCAATAACTTCATATTAAAAATCAATGCCAGAATTTATAATCCAATCATTGCCATCATCAGAAAGTATGGAAAATTTATCGTTAACATTAAATTCTTTTTTTTTTTTTTGAGTTTTGAATGCACCAAACGCAGCCACATCTCCGTTTTACAACAGTTCTCTGCTCCGCCTTTGCCACCATTCACAAACTGCGTATATAGAGTGTAGATGTGTTTACTGAAAGTGCTTACTGGATTCGCAGTCAAAAAAACTGGGTGTCTCATACTTGAATGCATAGGTATTCCCTTTCTTGTACCAATCACGATCTGTCTGAAATATGTGTTCCTTACTGTCTCCCTGCAAATCGGAATCCACTCCGTAACTCCCCCATCTCGGAGATTTTTACAACTGTCAACCACAATTTCAACTGACGTTGTCGTGCAAAAACTGGTATAGCCGCGATCCTTCCCTACCATACCCATGACTGACGATCGAGAAAACTGACGACACCTTTTCCTGAGCCTCGCAGCGGTGTGATCACCTGATTGATTCATTTTCATTGCTCGAAAAGCATGAAACACAGAACAAGGATGTTCACTGGCGCTTCCCACGTCAGATGTCATATTAATACCGCGTTCCCCAAATGGCTTAACTTCCCCAGAGGGTTGGTTTTGTTCAACTGCAACCTGAGCAGAAAAATTCTCCAGCCGACCGTCATTAGATGGAATCTTTTTCGTTTTGCCGGGACTCGAAACCTGTGTAACCTCCCCTACATCGGTTTCATGAAAACACTTGTTGTCTCCTGAATGGACCACCAAAACTTTTAGTTCATCAGACTGATCAGAAGTTCCCATTTTCTTTTCCATGGCATCTTGTTTGTTAGTTGAAACTATCCCTTGATCCTCAATTTGTGTATCCGTATCAGACTGTCCTTCTGTGATAGTTTGTGTGTCCTGTTTGATGTGCTCATTTCCCATCCTTTCATATTATGCCGACTCGGTGTTGTTTGTGACCAATCCTACGTTATCAACAGCATTCTATATTCAATTCTGGCAACGAAATTCTTAATCCACGCGTACGAAGTCGCGGGTATCAGTTAGTGTTGCATAAAATTCCATATGTGGCTACTAGGAGAAAGGCGTATTTTTGTGGTTGCTAGTGCCCACTTTCTATCTATTTTTTCAACAAATCGTCCATATGATAGCGGCTACGAGTGCAGTTGAAGGTAGTCTGTACTTACTGTTAAACGAATTTCGTGTAGAAACTTTAAGTCGTCAAGTTACTGTGTTGAGCCTATTAAAGTACTACTGCTAGTGGAATATGAAGCCTTTAATCCAATTGTAGGATGTGTTAGCGTGTAATGCTTGGCTCTAAATATCCTTCTCGTTATCAGATCGGCGTTCTCCAACACATACAAACCACAGCTAGTATAAGATGACTACCTTCAACCGATAGAATACTTTAGTTCGTTAGGATTTCTTTAATTTATTCCGTGTGCTTCCACTTTCATCTTTATCCACATTATAGCTCACTATGTCACTAATTTATCAGTACAACGTAGTTCATCAACGACAGCAGCCCTAAACTTTCTTAGCCTGCAATGTAAGCTAGTTAGATGATTGTTTCTTCGTGGCATCTACTAACGAAATTCACAGCCAGCAGAGATTATAATGTGACAGTTGAAGGAACATAAATTGTATTGATAATTAAATAAATTTTAATTTACTAAAGGACTTGAAATTATTCTGCAACAGCGATCTTGAATGATATACTGAGATAGCATCATATGAGAACCGAGATATAAAGAGAAAATTACGAAATCGGCAAAGCAAATGATTTGAATTTATCATAAACTAGGTCGCCTGTGCGAAAATTTCGCAAATGATTTACGAGGAATAGCGGTGTTGGTGATTTGTACCAGGATGAAAGTAGGACAAGCTCGTAGGAGCAACGGATATCCGCATCCGCAAGTGCGAAACTTTCGCATGAATTCCTACATCCGCTTTCGCATCCGCAATTTTTAATGCGAATGTATTGCGGATGTTTTGATTACATTGCAATATATATTATTCTTTTCTCTTTATTCGAGATTCTGCCCATCGTAGCTTAGCTAACAAAAAAGAGATTGTTTTCTGACGATCTTGCAATAAAAGTAACAATGAACTAAACGGTGTTATTACCTAAGCCACGAATTTACTAGTTTAAACTTGCAAGTAAAGTAAAGGTCGGGCTACAATAGACAGCACAGAACCCGCGCTGTCACCGACCGATACTTTTCTTATTGTTGTCGCTCACTCGATTGAAGTGAGTTCAAACGACACCGCACAGCGTGTCGGCAGTCATTAGTAGGATCAGCCTGACTTCAAGGCAGACTTCAAGACTTGCAACTGCACCTGAAGATGGCGACGGAGAATAAAGTCGCCGAAATATTGTGTATTAATAACAACATCACTCGGTTTGTTTCCCGAGAAACGTTTATAAATATGCAGATATATATACTTGTGGGTATTATGGAAAAGATGGGCATACCTAGCAAGTTATGCTCATGGTGTGGCCGATACCTCGCCCGAAGAGTGAATTCAGTGTTTACAGCGGAGGGAGACAGAATCAGTCGGGTAGTCTTCCTAGGTTTACCGCAGGGCGATCCAATGAGCCCCTTACTATTCAATATCTACATGGCAGACCTATGTAACATCCTAAAGAGCCTAGTATCCTTCCTCCAATATGCGGATGATTTTGTTGTATATATATCTCACCCGGACATAGAAACGGCCCGCAGAATACTAGAGGAGCAATTGAAGCTAATACAAAAGAGATTGCTGGACAAAGGGCTAGAAATATCAATCGAAAAAAGCAAAATTTGTGTGTTCACGCAAAGACAGCTACAAGGAAAAGACTGTGCAATTACACTAAATGGACACACACTGGAGTTAGTTAAAGAGATCAAATTCCTGGGAATGTGGTTAGACTCAAAATTAACATGGAGAAAGCATATCATGAAACTGCAGCAGTCATGTATGCAACGCCTGAACTGTTTCAAAGCCCTCGCCGCCCCGACCTGGGGTGCGGATTCTCGACTACTCCGGCATGTATTCTGCTGTCTACTGAGGAGCCGAATGGAATACGGGGGGTTCCTGTACCAAACTGCCGCCAAGTCTCTCCTAACAAAACTGGACTGCATTCAATCAGCAGCTCTGCGAGTAATCGGAGGCTTTGTAAAATCCACCCCCATCGCTGTGATGGAGGCAGAATTAGCCATTCCACCGTTGAGTACAAGAAGAAGTAAATTGGGGTTGAACTTCTGGCTAAAGGTGTGGTCCATGAAGTCACATCCCCTACAGAGGAAGGTGCGTCTCCTTGCCCATGAAAGTTCAGCCAAATCACGTCAACAACAGAAAAACCCAGCCTGGTACAGTATTTTCAGACAACGGCTCTGTGGAATATACACAGACAAGACATCAATGAGATGTTCAGCGAAGGAGATACGTGGCAAAGGGCGGAGATCTCGTCGCGAATCCACCTGTCCTTGATCAAGGGCTCGGTAGTTAAAAAACTACCCTTCAGTTAGAATTGAAGCAATGGGCATTAGAAACCTTGAACACACGATGGAAGGAATGGCGGAAAGTATTTACCGATGGATCAAGGGTAATGCAATCCACCAGCGCGGCTGCTTGGGTCGATGCAGACGGTGACGTTTATGAAGCTTGCAGATTGCCGGCAGAATTCTCAATCTTCTCATCCGAGATGTACGCAATCCTGAGGGCCATACAATATATACAACGGTCAGTGCAGACCAAAGCAGTGATATCTTCGGATTCCCAAAGTGCCTTACAGGCTATCATAGTCATTCCTAAAGGCCAGTGCAGAAACTACCTGACATATGAAGTTGGCAGAGAACTTTGGAAAGCCATACACAGAGGCATAGAAGTGTGCCTACAATGGATCCCGGGTCACGTGGGAGTGACAGGGAACGAGCTAGCGGACAAAATAGCTCGACGACATCTCCAGGTTCCCGATGCCTTATACCGACTTCAGAACGATCGCCTCAGCAAGAGCTCTCAACGCATGGGAAAGAAAGTGGAACGAAAAGGCCCAAGGAAAAGGGCTATGGTACCGCGCCATCGCTAGTAAAGTTACGATGAAACCATGGTTCCAGGAAGTGGATCTTCATAGAAAGGCAATCACGCTGTTAAGTAGATTAAGAACCGGACACACCTGGCTAAATGATAAAAAATTTCTACTGAAGGTCTCGGATTCTCCGAACTGCGAATCCTGTGACGAAGTGGAGGATATTTACCACTTCCTGCTAAGATGTAGGCACCACCGCGAATACAGAAGAATCTTATTAAAAGACACTCTTCATATAGAAGACATCGCAGATGTGATGAGAACTCTTGCTGCGCCCAATAAAAAAGCGATTAGTTTAATCTACTTGGATGTGGCTAAAACTAAAGGCTTAATATAAATACAAGAGCACCATTACTCCATTTAACTGGCTAAATTAGCCTAAGGCTAAAGCCAAAAAAAAAAAAAATTTGTAGATGATACGATAGGCCAGAAAATGTTCAGCTGTGCAGTGGCCCGAGAAAAAAATAATTACTGGAGGTATCATATATGATACCTCGGGACTGAAGAGGTTATGGTAAATTTTTCATGCTGTAGGGATCGTAAGGGGTGGATTTGTTACTAGTTAGAAATAACATTTGGTAGACTTGCTTATTGGTATAGTTAATTTTTGGTAGGATTTCATTCTGATAGAAGTGTTCAATGGTAGCGATGTGCATGGTACAGTTTATTTTGGGTTGAGATCTTTATGAAAGGCATGTTAATGTCCTTTTAATTTTGTTGGCATTTTTTAAACATTTTCCGAAAATTTTAGCATATTTTTGGTATTTTCTAAACTTATATTTTGCATAAAATGTTTTTTTAGAGTTGGCAACACTGTCTGTTGCACTCGTCTGTCTGCAGAGCTAGCGATACGTTTTCTGCCCCCCCCCCCCCTCCCACTGAAGATCAGTTAGTGACCAAGGAAGACTTGGTTCTGTCCGCTGGAGGCGAGATGTGGCTCTCGTAGTCCATGCTGACCAGCGCCTTAATCTGCTCCCGCTGTTTACCAACCGCGGTGACCTAATAACAAACTTGGAGTACGTCAACGAAACGATTCGTAATTGGACGTTCAAGTGCACATGTGTAATCGACACAATTCATTCAGCCACAGGATTCTACAGATTCAAAGAAGACATCTCACTGACCGAGTTGTAAACAATGCATTTGAGACCGCTGCACGTGCGTTAAGCTGGAAACTACAACTTGGTCACGTTTCAGAAGGTTGTCCAAATGTCTGACACTTCTCTGGTAATCCGCATCAAGCTGGAAGGCACGCCCATACTTTTTCGTCACCTTGACGTTATAAAACCCTCGACCAATAAAAACACATGCGTGTAAAGCGGCATTACGATAGAAAAGTCTTCCGTAATTTTCTGTACTACTAAAAGCTGTGACAATTGTCGCAATCCGCTGAAGTTTTAACACTGCTTTTTTTTTTCTAGATCGGTGTTTCACAAGCCCAATGCATCTACCATCTACGTCAGGCCAAGACTTATACTGGGTAACAATTAGCTTAATTGCAAGCTTATGTGACTTCACCGGAGATGATTGCTTGGCCATGTCACGGTATTAGAGCATGATCAGACTAAACATTCATATAAGGACATGCCTGATTCCCGGAGTAGGCGGTTACCTCCCCGTGAGAACTCTCTTGGAAACATGAACCAGGGTAGTTTCCTATTGCCTTCTCTCGTGTATATTCGTATGTGTTAGTGTGGGTGTGGATGATTGTGATTGTGTGTGTGTGTTCAGTACAGAGTATTTTTTGTGTTCTATTAAATGAGAGAAGGAGAGGGCGAAAACCGTTGCCGGTGCATTCAGGCCTATTATTCCGAAAGACACCGTTGCCGCAAGGCTAAACGTCCTCATCTGACGGACGAATCGGCATCAAGACTGCCGTATGCTCCGTACGCAGTGCAGAGAGGTTTGGGATTTAACCCACAACTTTTGAGCCCCATCTGGTGAATAGCAATTGTGACCACCTCCTCTTCTACCCTGTCTGTCAAGTCCTGATGAAAATTTCTTCCACAACCAAAACTCGAACTAGGTAACCCCGTGTCAGCGCCAGACACTGAGCCAACGGGATGGGCTGCTGATGTATAAAAGACATAAATGTGTTATTAAAATGTTACACTTTTATTTAAATTCGTATTATGCTTCCTTACGATTACCGTGTTCGCTCGTGCCATTCATTCACATTGCTCCCATTGCGTATTTTTCGTTGCTGATTTTTGACGCAAATACGATGAAAATCTGTATACTCCTTAGGCGAGGTGTATTATCAAGAAAAGTTGTTCCTTAGAATGTTATTTAGCTTAAGTAAGACTAAAAGGAAACGACAATATTGGTTATGGTTGTATAGCAGACAAGTGTCCAAGCTATTTCCATTAAACCAAAATTCCCCCACCGCCCACACCTCCGGTGACGTCACGTCAGAGAAAAAACTAATAACGGCAATTCAGAACGAGCAGACTGTAAATTTGAGCCTTTTATACCTCAGTATGGGTGTTTTAGTAGCTTATGGATATTAAACATCGTAAATCAGGCTACAAGCGACAGTTTTATGTATAATTCAGCCCTGTGGAGCAAAATTTTTAAAAGTTTGGCGTACTTATTAGTGAAAACACCGAAGAGAAAATTTGCAAAATTTGGTGTTTATGATTACCAAAGTAAACCAAAATGACCAAAAAGTACAGAGCGCGTTAGACTTACAGATTAAGACACAAATTCGATAAAGAAAATTCATTAGGAGAAAATTGGACTATTGCCGACAACCAACCATCTAGGTCCCGTGAACTTGCAATATTGTGTGACAAACGTAAATAATGAAATTAAGCTCTTGAAAATCAAATGAGAATCAATGATTGTATTCATTGACATAACAGCAGATATAGCTCGACTACTGGCTACCCCACTTTGTTTTTTCTTAAACGCTGTTACGTAGCAATATATGGTTAAAGCATGCTTTCAGTTTCATACTACATCCCAGAAAAAATCTCGTATTGTTGTGCCATTGATATTGCTGTACATTTTAGTTTACGTAAATGTACTAATCTGTCGTAATCTGTTTGAATGAATAGGCTTATTTATTTGTTTCCAATTTTAGTACGTTTCATGGTTATCTCCAGAGTTTATTATATGGCGATGCTAAATTACACATAAATGCTAGTGTCCTTATCTAATGTTGGCGGCCTCATGAAGAGTTTTGATAAAGCGTTGAAAACGACCGTAAAATTCACTTGCGTACCTTTCGATTAAATTGTTGCCAACATTTGTCCGTAAAGTACTCCTAAGCCTTATGACAAGATAGAGCTTTTACGCAATGAGTATCCTATTCAACAACAAACAGTGAGAACCAACACTTTAATTATGATCGATATTACAATTTTCTCGTAATAGCGCATTAAATAATAAAAAAGAATGTTAATAGATATGTATTTCAGCTGTATTAGAGCTTCGTTTGTTATCAGACATGCCCCTTTACCCTTCCAAAACCGAAAACTGTAATTCAAATAGCATGAGACCATGCTGTACTTACTATTCCAGGTAATGTTTAATTAAGCTATCCATCACGATAAACTGACACGGAAATATCTTTATGAAGATGTTGATAAGCATTTTATTTATTATAGATTAGTTTAATTCTATCAATTCTGAATCTCGAAACGAGGAGTCATTTTCTCCAAATTAGCTGAGGAAACACAGGAGGATTGTTTTACATTTTTCCGGTAAGAGTTAAGAATTTCAAAGTGAATATATAACCTTGGAGAAGAGACAATGCGAGATGGTTTTATTTGACCTTTTCAATAAACAGAGTTGGCGAAATGACGAACAATTTTGCTGCTGTTCCCATCATAATCAAGTAGTTCTTCAGTTACCTCTTCAGGATTTACCCTTCATAACGTGTGAAATGGCTGAATTAGAAAAAGTAAGATTGTTGTAGTTTTAAGCTCTATCGGGCTTTCCGGACATAAGGTACTGGAAGGAAATCTATGGTCAAAAACGAATAGAAATTACAGTAACCTTTGAAATCAGCCCAGATACATTACCCAACTGATAAAGGCTGCTTGACACTCTGTTCCACCACGTGGAAGATTGGACTTGATTTATCCCACCCAAAACAATTTTTAAAATACGATGAAATAAACTAGATCTTAGGTGAAAAAAAATAGCTCCACGCAGAGTGAAGGAGGTGTAATAATTCAAACTTGGCATCATAATACGTGTTATGATTCAGCTGCAATACTAAGCTGTGGTAATTTCTTGTCAGTGAAGTCCAGAAATCGCTGTGGTTACACATTGATCAGAGAGAACATTATGACTACCTACCTACTATCGATATAAACCCATCCAGGTGATAGCAGCGTCACCTGACGACGAATGACTGCTAGTGAGACACACGCATGGTGCATGTAGTATCAGTGAGCGTGCTATCCGTGTTTAGAAAGGGGAAGGCGCACGATATATTTTAGTTTGTCCGAGGACAGATTGTGATGGTACGGAGGCTCGGCACGAGCATTTCGGAAACTGCACGACTTTTCGGGTGTTCGAGGAGTGCTGTGGTTAGTGTCTTCAATAAGTGGCGAAACCAAGGTGATGCCACATCAAAACGTTGAGAGGATAGGCTGCCACCCCTCATTACAGATGTCGGACGTCGTTGGCTGGGCAGACTGGTAAAACAGGACAGGCTGCGAACTGTGGTGGAACTAACGTCAGACTTTAATTCTGGGCAGAGTACAAGTGTGTCTGAACACACAGTGCACTGAACACTCTTTACGATGGGCCTCTGCAGCCGACGACCCATGCATGCGCCAAAGTTAACATCACGACATCGGCCACTACGACTGAAATGGGCACGAGACATCGTCACTGGAGGTTGGCGCAGTGGCAGAAAGTTGTATGGTCTGATCAGTCCCGATACCTTCTTCATCATGCCAATGGGAGGGTAGAATCCGTCGTTTTCCAGTGGAACAGCTTCTTGACACCTGTACTGCGGGACGAAGACAAGCTGGTGGCTGCTAAATTATGCTCTGGAGAACATTCACTTAGGCATTCATGTGTCCAGTGGAGCTCATGCAAGGCTCCATGATGGTTAATAAGTATCGTACTCTGGTTGCAGACCACATACACCCCTTCATGACGACCATGTTCCCCAACAAGATAATGCGCCACATCACAAGACCAGGAGTGTGATGGAGTGGTTCGAGGTACACAGTGGCGAGTTGAAATTTATGTGCTGTCCCCCCAACTTGCCAGATCTGAACCCGATTGAACACATCTGGGATGTTATTGAACTTGGCGTCAGAGCTCATCGTCCAATCCACTGTACCATCTCCACCTCGTCACTATAGCGGTACACTGCGTCGTTCAGTGAGTGCTACGCGGCCTAAGGTTACATTCCGGAAAACGTTAACTGCGATCAGCCTACTGTCCACTTTGTCCCCTCTGTCTCTCCGTGCAGTCCACATGTCTAGCATCAAGTAAATGTATTTCAATGTAGTGTGCCCATACACTACAATATACATAAAGATCTTACCAATCCTATTATGTGAACTGTATGTAACACACAGGCCTGATTCATGAGGATCCGGTCGGCCTCGGTATTAGTTTCACGAAATCATTCAAGGCGAATATAAAGGCGACCTTCAAGGCAGTAATAATGTCAGTTTTTGATAATGGGTATCATAAGTAGAAAGGTTAAAAAAAAATAAGAAGCAGCCTTCCAATATATGAGATAGTTAAATGCATGATGTATTTAAATTCAAATATGATCGGCACAAAATATTGATCCATGTCCATTAAAAAAAAAAAAAAAAACCTTGAATATTATGCGCGCAACACGGCATATACTTATTTCTACAGATATACTGAATAATAATAATTCCGTGTAGTGCTAATGACCTGGTGACTGGGTTTCTATTAGCTCCTTAACCTAACCCGCCAGTGTTACGACGTATTGGGGACCTACGGTTTAATTTGAAATCTGAACCACGGAAGCTTTGTGGCGTACTCCTCATTACACAGCTAGATGTGGCAGAGGTAAGGGTAAGGTGAAGTGTCTATGAACAACCCCACCGAGACATGGATTCGAACCGGGGACATTTCGTTCCCCAGTCAGACACATTAACCTCTGAGCCACCAGACCGCTACTGATATAATGTTAACATTAGCATGTCGGTGACGCGAATGCATAAGATTTTACATATCAAAACGCATCTAAAGATGTTTTCACTTCAAAAACTATAAATCTATCTTAGTCCACAACCCGAAGTTTGGTCGAATCTTTCCGAAGGAGATGTAGCAAGCTATTGTGTTAGAGGCAGGAAGGCTAATTCCTTTCCTCAGGGGCCTACAGTTTAACGTGGAATCAGAACCACGGAACGTCCCGGCGTAGCTCATATAATCAAATACAACTCCTAAAAAATTCCTGCTCACAACTGGAGAGAAACTTTTGGAACTAAACGCCTTAACAGCTGAGCTTTTGAGGTATACGTGTGCTAAGTACTACCAAAACCAGATAAAAATTGTGGGTTTGTATGAACACCGTTGATAGAAATTAAGGTGATGGGGGAAAGGAGGATAGGGTAAATCAAACGTAAACAGTATGTTCCTATTTGTTTTAACGTATACGAATGCAAAGTTTCATCAAAATCGGATAAAAAGTTTGTTTTGGGGTATGAAGAACATTGGCAAAAAACAAAACAAAAAAACAAAAAAACAAACAAAAACATTCGTTTTTTTATATTAGATACAAGCATAGTCTATACTTTCACTGCTGTCCAAGCGCAACACATTACTTATAGCTACAGATATACTAGTATTTGACGCGAATTCATAAGATTTTAAACATCCATAAAGCGATCAACGCGCATATCATACGCGCAACACGTTATAGCATGTCGGTGACGGGAATTCGCGAACTCGTAGGTTTAATCCCGCCCAAACTACGCCTAGCGCGCCTATAGAAGTTTTCACTTTAAAAAAATCTGGCTTTACGTCTCGTCGAAATCTGGG